>NW_022045885.1:514893-558846 GCF_001654015.2 Drosophila navojoa
TATATTTTTTTTTTTTTTTTTAATAGATTATTTTTTAAGTGCTGAATATTGGACTAAATATATTGCACACGTATTGAGCATAATATTGAATACAAATACTATATACAATTTAAATTGACGTTACGTGTATTACATAGTATATTTGTATACATATGGATAGATATATTTATACAGCTAGGATACATACGTATATATAATTTGTCGTATTTAAATATACATAATTCATATGAAACATGTGAGGTGTGTGTGTACAATGCGCAGTTTCTCAAGTACAAAGTTCTGTAGACCTTGAGATGCGTTTACTATTTCATTTCATTTTTTGTTTTTGTTTTTGTTAATCTTGAGGAACTTGTATACCATACACTTGAATGAACAAAGAAAATTACACAATGTTTTGTTGCATTTGATTTTTGTTTTCGTTTAAAATATTTAACTTAAATTGAAACGAAAGATTGCACTAAAATTATTCTGTAGTGTAAGTTGTTTCGAGTACATATATAAAGATACATGTATATAGATATATATATATTTACAGCTATATATATTGTTATATATACACTTAGATCTAGGTTAATATGTGTTCTAAATGCTTGGAAAATCGTTCGTTATGCTTAGCTCGTAAAAATATTCATCAAAATTGTCATATATATATGATGTATATAACTTTTGTATCGGCTGATCTAGCTTCGTTATTTTGCTTTTGTATTTTCTGGTTGTTGTATATAAATTCAGTTGAATTGTACGATTGCCCAAATTGTTGTTATTGTAATTAATATATATATTGTTATGTATATATTTATGTGTGTGTGTGTTTGTTTGTTTGTGTGTGTTGCTTAATAACAATCACAACAAATCGTTTTTACATAGAGGTATTGGAGGTATTCGGTTATAGTAGTTCTTCCTGTTTACTTGGTTCACGACTTAACGAACTAGATTTAAACTATTATTTTATACTTTACTTATATATGTTGAGCTATTTTATGTGTATGTCTATATAATATCAGTGGAAGTGAGTGGATGAAGCAAGATTGTTCTTTTAAAACCTAAGCAAAATGCTTATAAACAAAATTAAAGTTAATATCTCTGTACAGAAATTCGATAAGTTTAAGATCTTGTATATAATGATATTCCGAACTTTCAGAAAAAGAAATCAATTTATCTGTCAATATGTCAATATGAAAATTATTTCATCAGATTGTCTGAATAATTTCGAAAACAATATTGAACGAAGCAAAACATATTTTCTAAGTTTTTGATACTTTTGAATATGTTTCGAAAATGCAAATAATAAAATAATGTCAAATATTATCTGAAAAAAAATATCTTAAAAAAAATTCAATTTTAAAATAAAATAGAGAAAAACATAAGAATTGAATTTTCGATTTTGTTTAATCAATTTTATTTTCAAAGCTTTTCGCCCCTCACAGCATGCGAGAAACAACAGTCGGGGCTCCATTAAATACAATTTAAATAGCAAACTAAAAAAAGGCGACTAAAGTTAATCAGAATCGATAATATGTGATAATAAAACGAGATTCATGCATTACAAAATAAGATAATTAAATTTACAATTTATGGCAAACAAAACAATGGGCATTAAGCATAAAAGAATTTATTAATAATTATTTGTATGATGTAATTTTCACTTTTTAATAACTTAAAGTTAATTTTGATTGGCGTTTTCTTTGAGAATAAGCAAAAGATGCGTACAAATTAGACTAAACAATAACTAAAATATATTAAAATTATTTTTTGATTTTTCATGTGTGTGTGTGTGTTTTTTCAAGGGATTTGTTTTGTTTTTTTGTTTTTTCTTTTTCGTTTTCTTTATCTTTGTTTTTGGGATAGAGCGCTGTATAATTTACAATTGGCAGACTATATACAATTACTGGACAACAAAGGTCTATAGGCTAAATATCAACTAAAAGGGAACTAGAAACTAGACTTTGAGAATGGCACAACATTAGCTGGGTTACGTTTCTTCATAGTTTTTGGGGGAGCGTTTTCCTTAGCGCCTAAATTAGACTTAATTTAAGTTTGTTTTGTACAATTTTTTGGAGCTTTTTGATTTATGTGCAATCGATTTTTAGTTTTCTTTTTGCTAAATGACTAAAAATTAGTTAAATCTTTGTTTGTATTTTAGGTTTTGGTTATGTTTTTTGTTTTTTAGTTTTGCAAGCTAGTTGTACTTGACATAAATTCCTGTTCCATTAACCCATCAGCCAGCCTCATCTGATGAACACGCTGGCCTCTTGAACCCTTTATATACAAGGTGTGCCCACTAGCACAGTTCGCTTAGTGCTGCTGCAGCTGCTGCTGCCGCAGATAGAGCGCAGCCGCATCGTCCAGCTCGTCGAGGTCGATGTCCTCGCTGTGCTGTTCGTGCGACTCCGCGGACCGCGGCGAGTGCATGCTCAGATCCTCGGGCTCCGTCTGCTCGGGCATGTCGCTGGCAACGTGCACGATCTGTGGCGGCGGCAGCCGAAAGACGCGGCGGATGTCTTGCGCCTTGCGGCGGGCATTGCTGCCGCTGCAGTGGCCATCGACGGAGCTGGCGCCATCCTCGCTCAGGTCGAGCGGCGCCTCCTCGTCCAGGCTGCTCTTGGCCAAATCGACGGACTCCTCCGAGCCGCCGTAGCTGGCGCACATGGCGGCGAACTTGTTGGTGGAGCACTCCAGGGCGGCAGCTGCGGCAACAGCTGCTGCTGCCGTAGCCATTGGGTAGTCGCCGCTCATGGCCGGCGAGAGGGCGGGCGTGGGTGGCGATTGGATGCCGCACTTGTGGTTCATCAGGTGGTGGCGCCGGCGGAACTTCATGTGGCAGCGCTCGCACTCGAACGGCTTCTCGCCATTGTGGACCAGCATGTGGGACTTCAGCTGATTGGAATCGCTGAACTTGCCCTCGCAGATCTCGCAGGTGTAGGGCCGCTCACCTGTGTGAACGCGCAGATGCCGCCGCAGATTGGCCACTTGCACGAACTGGCGATCGCAGTGGGAGCAGTGATAGGGCTTCTCTCCTGTGTGCAGGCGCATATGCGTCTTCAGGTGATGGTCACGGGTGAAGCGCTTGTGGCACTCGGGGCACTCGAACGGCTTCTCGCCGGTGTGCGTGCGCTCGTGGTTCTGCAGGACATGCTTGTAGCCAAAGCTGCGTGAACAGATCTTGCACGTGAAGCTCTTGTCGCGCGATGGGTCCTTAGCTGGAGCCGCTGCTCCTGTTGCTCCTGCTGCTGCTGCTGCTGCTGCAGTGGCCTCATGTGCCGAAGAGTTGGGCGAACTGCCGCTGGAGGGCGGTGAGATGGGTCCACTAGGTGTGTGATACAAGTCACTTACGCTCATGCTGATCTCCGTTTGGAACTCCTTCTTGACCGACAGCTTGCGAGCCTTCTTCACCGGCTCACCCAAGCCCAGGCCCAAATGATGCTGCGGCGTGCTGTTGGGCGAGCTCAGCGGGTGCTTTCCACTGCCGGCTATCGGGGAATGGGGGCTAGCAGGGGGCGAATGCAGATGGGTTCCAGCTAGCGGCAGCTGCAACTGTTGCTGCTGCTGTTGGTGTTGCTGCTGCTGCTGTTGCTGATGCTGGGCGGCCCAAGCGCCGAAGAGCGCCGCGGGATTGTGTGGGAAGAGTGTGTTGGCCAATGTGCTCATTGGCAGCTGGGCCATAAAGGCGGCCGCCTGCCTGTTGGCAGCCAGCAGCTGTGTGGGCGAGAGCATGCCGAAGGCGGACGCTGCTGCCGCCTGTTGTAGGCCCATCGCGGGGTACAGGGAGTGAGAATTGGTGGAGGCCACTGGGCTGCTGGCCGAGGTATTTGCAGACATGGGCGGGGACAGCGACATGGAGCGATCTACAACCATGTCCTCGCGCTTGATGCCAGCCAAGGCAGCGGCTAAGCCTGAAAGTAGTAAGTACGAAAATTCAAAAGTTAGTTAAACCAATAGTAAAAATTAAATAAATAGTTTAAAAAGAACAAAAAATTAACAAGAGCGAAAATTGTCCGGTTTTTAAAATATTACTTTAATTTTCTTCTTTAAGAAATATCAGCTAAAACTAGAGCAAAGATTTCCTTGATTTCCCAATATTCTATTTTTGTTTCGTTTTCTATTTTCTATTATTTTTTCTTTCTTTTCTGCGCCCGCTGAGCTGTCAGAAACAGTTTGGTCAGCGCTGCCCGCGGCGGCAAACAAAACTTTTTAACTGTTTTTTTTTTTCGATTCTTTATTTCGGGGTTCAAAGCAGTAGCAGCACGTGTGAATGTGGCACGTAGTGTGGGTGGCCAAAGAGCGCGCTCTCTTAAGGAGCCTCATATGTGTAACATATGTGTGAGCTTTTGTCTGTGTGCACGCTCTTCGAATACCATGCGAGCTCTCTCTCTCTTTCTCTCTTTATCTTTCTTCCTCTCTATCTTTCTCTCTTTAACATTTGTTTTGGTGGGCGTGAAGAAACGAGTTAAATGCCGGCGAAAAAAAAAAACTTGTAAACAAAACTTAATTGCTGTGCATGTGTGCGTGTATGAACCAACTTGTAAGTGAGTGTGTGTGTGTGCGTTGAGCATTTGCCAAAATGGCGCCTAATGTTAACTCAAGCACATTGAGACGTCGTTATTGCTGTGCGTGCTTAAGCATGTGTTTGTGTGCATGTGAATCGCTGCGCTTTAATGCGAACTTTAATACGTTTGAGGAAATTGAAGAATAAAATACTATTCGAATAGAAATTAAAACGTTGACGTATAGTATAGCAGTATGTTCATGCTAGATAGTTGTTGTTGATGTTGACGTTAAATTTTTCTATTCCATTTTTCGAATATTCCCTAATGCAAATATTGTTTAGATATTAGACTACTAAAATGTATAAAAAATATTCAATTCGATATTTTTCATTTTGTATATTTTAATAGAAGCAAAATTTTAAAATGTTTCGGAAACGTGAACTGTCCTGCTTTTACGTACAAATATTTTTCTCTAATTTTTAATTTTACTTACTTCGTGTTTGCGCGTCCTGCAACATTGATATGGCCATAACTGTATGCTGTGTGTTTGATTGTTTGTTGGTGTCCTTGCTCCGATCGAGCAAATCAAATTGTAAGCGTTTTGCTTACAATTTCACTACAATTTGTTTTTTACTTCAGTTCTGAACACTTAATTTCATTTGAGCTCTTTTTAGTTTTAAACTTTTCAAAAACTTCTTTTTTATAATTTCGCGCACTTGGTGTGTGTGTGGGTGAGGGTATGGATGTGATGTGTGTGTTTGTACTTTGAGGTAGTTGTTGCACAGTTTACAAAAGTTCACGTTATACAAAAATGAGGTAGTTGCAATTATAAATTTGTTACTCGTATTTTAATTAAACTTTTATATTTTTTTGCTATTTTGTTGAGGTATTTGGTTTGATGTTATTGGTTCTCGCGATTCCTTTTCCTTTAGTTTATCGTTAAGACACAACAAATTGAGTTTTTGTATTTTATTATTTTTTAACTAAGTTTCTTGAGTTGTGACTGTGACGAGTTGTCGCTGAGAAATGATATGAAGCGAACGACTGCAACACGTTTTTATATTGAGAGAGTGTATCCTTTGCGCTGTGGAAATCCTTTAGAAGCAACAAATTTGCTTCGTGAGTGTGTTTTACGATTGCGTCAGTGTGTGTATGTGTATTTGTTTGGCATCAGAAACTGTGCTCCTCTCACTGCCAGAGCCAAATCACGAATGATACGAATTCGCCGCGTGCGCTAACTATAAGTACGCTCACACGCTCACCCTCTCTGCACGACGGACGCACACACACACACACACACAAACGCAGGCACGCACTCAATCGTTCACTCACTCAGCAACTCACTCGCTCGCTCGCACACGCACATTGCCAGCCAGCCAAAGGGAGGAAGCACGACGTAAAAACGAAACGAAAAACGAAACCCGAAATGCGCTGCCGATCAAAGCAGGTAACGTGCTCTCCTTTATGAGGCTCAATGTGTGTGCGTGTGTGTTTATGTATATGAGATTGTAAAAAAAAAAAAAACTGAGCACAGCTCAAAAGTACCTCAGCAATTTTTTGTTGCTTTTGCTTTGCGCTCTTGCTTTGCTGTTGTTGTTTTACCTAGGCATGCTTGATGCCGCTCATATGCAAATTAGTAAGAAAGAGCGAGAAGGCGAATGTTTCAGCTGTTCAAGGAATAAATCGTAATGCTAGAACTAAACTAAACTAATTTCTTTTAAGGCCAGTTTAATGCTACATATAATGACTTGACTTTTTTACCCAAGCGCATATAACATAATAACAAACATATTTCTACAAGGGGCGTAAAAAGTTTTATGGTTTTATGACCCACGAGTTTTTTACAACTCACAAAAATAAAAAAAATAAAAACTACCTATAGTATCCTTAAAAAACTATCCTGCACTTCCGTTTTTTAGAGCCTTCATAAAAAATAGGAAACACTTGACAGACAGTTAAAATTTAAAATGGTTCGGTTCCACTCAAACGGCAGCAATTAACTCATATAGAAGACTTCCCCTTTGTACATAAAGCAACGAGAAATGCGCTCAACTGCGCAAAGGGGGATGATAAAGGCGAAAAGAGCGGCTGAGCGTGCGAGCGAGCAAGCAACAACGAACGCCAAAAGTCAGCAATGAGCGAGGAGTGTGGGGTTAGAACCGGTAGCTGGGGTTGGCTGGGAGCGTGCGCTGTACGAGTAAACAGGAAGTAAACAAAGCGAATTGCTACTCAAAAGGGGCGAAGCCCAAGTGAAAGTAGAGCGAAGGGGCAAATGTGAGTGAGTTTTTTCTTTCTCTTTTTTTTCATATGCCGAGCAGCCTGTTGAGTTGAGCTGAGTTGAGTTGCTCAATGAGCAGCGTTTTTAATGGTCAACTAATTGCTGGCACACGTCTAAAAAGCCAATATCATAAAAATAGAGAAACATCTAAAAAAAAATAGTATTAAAAAAATCAGGTAAAGGCCAGCCGCAAAAAACTTGAACAGAAACCCGTTGCTAAAAAACAGTTTCGAAATCATTTTTTGACTGCTGACTTTTGCGGATTGACTTTTAAATGGTTTTATGTAGATTTTTATGGCAAGGACATGCACAACTTCAGCTGAAAACGTGCATAAATATGCGACAGTCATATAAGTATGTGTGTATGTAAAGTAAATGTATGCATATTGAGGTGCCGTTAGGTAGGCCAAGGACGCGACCGTAGAGCGCGACGGGATGTTAATTTCGGTCAGCACTCGAACTACCGTGGAAATTTTGTAAATTTTCGAAAGTGAAAACTACAATGACCCAAAAAGGGCCTTTGTCGCACATAGTGAGTCTGCCATCTAGGATATTTTGCTCTGCATAATGTTACGTAAAACTGGCAAAAACTAAAACAATTCCCCGATGGATTAGTCAAACAAACAATATATGATATTTGCCAGGAAATTAAAATACGCAGAAAACATTAAAAACAACGCCGAATCGTCCAGAAAGGAGACAGAAAGAGGGTAACAGTGCGAGAGATAGAGAAAGAGAGGAGATAGCGAGATAAAGAAAGCGATAAAGAAGTCTTGGAATATTGGCGACCCCTTTATAGGAATGTTGTCTCCCAAAGCTGGATTAGTCAGAGTAACAATCTCCTCCTTTGATAAGCGGGCGATTTAACAAACATTTATTGTCACAGCTACTTAGTGCTGCTGCTGCTTCTTCTTCTCCTTCATTGAGATCCGGTCTTTGCTGATAATAAAATGTCAGAGCAAGCCAACCCATTATCAGCTCATTTTTCGTTGTCAAGAGAAAGTACTCGGAGAGCTCTACATGTACATACGTGCCATATGCGTGCCTTGGAATGTGCGTTTTATATGTGGGCCACTAGTGCGTTAGATAGTGCGTACCGCTATCAACTAATATTATTGTTCGACTACTAACCTATCCCAACATCAATTAGCTGTAATTAGTGCGTGGCTCATGACATTGAAATTCATATTAATTCTATTTACTATTAAGGCAGGCTCGAAATTGTACTTTGAGCTCTTTTTACGACAATTGTCATTATAGTTGCCTCTGACTGAGAAAAGTAAGAAACAATCTCTAGGATTCAAAAGTTATCGGAATCGAGAGATATTATAAAAAACTAATTGAATTTAAATAACAAATAACCATTGTGAAATTAAATGAATTTTTATATTGTATTTATTAATAAATCATGTACTCACAAAATTCCTTAAACTTTTTAATTATCATTTGTAGTTCTAACTTCGATGCTGAATTTTGAATACAAATGATTTTATTTGGTCAGCTTATACCGATATTAAAACACTTATATAGATTTAAGGAATTCTTAAAAAATATAAACAAAAATTTCAGATATTATTAAATATTAATGAAACCTACATATAGCTTAATAGGCCTATTCATTGTTAGTACCGTTGGACTACCCTTTCAACCAGCATATTGGCAACTCTTTGAGGGCAGCTGCACTGGCTTTATTGCGGGCTCATCTGTCCAGTCTCGTATTACAGCTGTTTGCCAGCATCTACTTATTTAGCCAAGCATAACCCTAACCGCCGCCAAAGCCAAAATTCAAACAAAAAATTGCCCAAAAACGACAAATTTTTAGCAAATATTTCGAAGGAGGCGTGCTTCACTGGAGGGTGAGCTGTCAACATAAATAGATGAGCACATAAAAAGTGAAAGAGTGAAAGCGAAAGTTGAGCCAAGCCCTACCCCAGGGTAGGGTTAGCCATAGGGTTAGGGGTAGTACACGATGTCATGTGATCTCTCTCGCTCAGCGTGATGCCCACAAATTTTTTAGCTATTTGTAACACTCGATCGAGCGAGGGGTTCCTCTGATTTATAGTCAATCGAGCAATCGATAATGGGCTGATAATGTTCTTCATGATAATAAACATGACAAATCGAATTGCTATAGCTATCCCTCTCTCTAAATGTGTCTCCTAGAGACGGCGCTTAATGAACTCGCATGCAAAGCAGGCTGATTAAGATTTCGCTAATCCTTGAGCTCAGCTCAGGATGCGGCTGAATGAATAGACCAGCGGCTAAGGCTAAGCCACGCAATCTTGAGTTGAATATTATTTTAGTGCGGAACTGGGCATTAATTCAAATCCGCTTTTTAATGCGGCGAAAAACCAGGCTACCCTTTCGTCTAATGAGGCGCGGCTTAAAAAGGACTCAGCATGTGTGAGCGCGTGGTAAAGAGTTGCAGCAGGACTTGCCAGGACTTGAACTAAGCTGAGTGCAAAGCTGAGCTTGTACTGAGTATTTCCTGGAAATGAAACTCCTGCTGCTCTCCCCGCCTCTGCAATACAAGCCTCTTCTGCAGGCGTGGCAACCGCCCTTGCCTCTAGCCATATGTGTAAACAAGCCCGGCGATCCTCTTGCACAGCGCGCAGCATCCCCTAAAAAGACTATTTAAAAAACAGTCAGGGCGCTCAACAGGCTGCCTGTTTGATATCAAATTGATTGTCGACAGAGAGCAAGGGAAGGATCGAGTCTTGGGTGCAGCTAAGGCACAAGCCAGTCACACGACAGCCAGCGCCTTGGCAAGGGGTTAGAGCCCTGAATGAATCATTGGCACGCGATTCGAGCTCGGTCGCCAGCTCAAGCTAATCCGAGTGATTGAATTAAGCCAGCGAGTGACGTCAGCGCGCGTCGCTTGCTCGGAAGCAGTGCATCAGGATTAGCCTGAGCCTGTTCCTATTGGGATTAAGATTAGGCAACCGCTAAGCAGGCGGGATTAGCGATAGGATACATGCATGTAGAGCCCACGCCTAGACAGGAGTACGTCACTGCATCCAAACCAGCGCTGCAGCAACTGGAGTAAACTGAAGCACTGCACTTCTTGCTTTTTACGATCGAGCGATCGCCCCGTCAGACGGCAATATTTTGTTGTCTGTCGTGATTCCCGGTAAACAGATTTCATAACTCATTAAAATTGGCGAACAGCATTTTGCGCTAATTGTTTGGCCAAGCAACGTAAATAGAACAGCGGACGCACACATAGACAGACTCGCACGCTCGGACCAAGGATTAGGCGGCTAATCCGGCAAATGGCCAGCGTCCTTCGCAGCTACAATGTATCCTTCATAGAGATTTTTGGTGGGTTGGTCCTGGGCTAATTCTAATTACAAACATACTCGCCAAGTGCTCGCATCTTAGGGAATTCAGCAGAAATACTTTTGTGCTAACTGTTAGCCCATCTCGGCTAAGCAGCTGTACACACAATCGCCGCGAAGTGTCTCGGCCCAAGTCTGCGCTTAGTCATTCAGTTTCTCCGTGGTTCACTAACCTCTCTCAACTCATTAGAAAAGTGTCTCAGCTAAAAAATAAACAAAAAGCAACGAAAAATCACACTCATAAACCCAGGTAGGCTCATAAAAAACGAGCAGCTAAAAAACGGAAGGAACAAATACAAATGAGCACCGTAAAAAACGGGGCAAAAAAGTCAAACCGCGAGCACATTAGGTGTAGTCAAGGACATTCGGGCCGCGGCTAAAAAGAGAGCGAAAGAGCACAGCAGAGCGAGGGAGAGAGAGAGAGAAGAGAAAGATTTGAGTTTTCACGATTGCGGCGAATTCCGAGGCAAGGCTTCTGTGATCGAGCGAATGCCACTCTATTTATTATAGAGAGAGAGAGAGAGCGAGAGAGATGGACGCTTCTCACTGGTAGTGAACGTGGCCTGAGGCAGTTTTTGGTTTTATGACGCAAAACTTGGCCCATTCTTAAGCCGGATTTAGTTCAGCTTTAGCACATTTTTTGCATTGTCTCACAATCTTTTTGTCTCTTATTTTATTTTATTTTTTGGTCGAAAATTGACTTCTTAATTGCCAAACGCTGACCTCCAGGCCGAGCAGCAAGCAGCCAGGCCAGCCTACCTGGCCGCGATGACCTGGCAAAGAGGTAACCCACGCCCACAACCACGCTTACAGGTAGCACACGCTAAGCGCACTCGCTGCTCGGCTCTCTTGTTTAGGAATTCCATAATTATGATCCTCGCGCAGTCAGTCAACAGACCGAGTTGCCTTCTAGCGAAAAAAAAACAAGACAAAACACAAAATAGTTGCAGTCGCGAAAAAAATCGCGATGCACGTTAAGCCGGAGATTAGCCGACGGATTTAGAGGAAAATCCATCAATATTACGCCCACGTCCCTTGAGGATCAAGCTCTAATCGCCGTGCTTAACACTGGACTTATTTTTGTTGCAAGCAAAAAAATTTAATCCGCCTCGAGGTAGGCGCAACGTGTTTTCGTTTCTTTTTTTCGTTCGCTGTCTGCTCGACTAATCCGGAGAGTCAGCTGCATAGTAAAGAGGTAAAAGCGTCTGGCCAGCCAGCAAAAAATAATTGTCGCAATATTCAAATTTTTATTATAATCCGGGCGAGCGCAAAAAGTTAAAGCCCGGGGATTAAGCAAAAACAGTTGGCCAAGAACACTCGGCCAGGTATCCGAGGCATCCGCGCCGACAAGAAGATCGTGAAGTGGATCATGTTGGATTATAGTTAACTTAAGGCGTGCGATTAGTGAGCGTTGCGATTAGCGCCAGGATCTGGCAGGATCTGCAGATTTGTGGCGCAATAAGCAGCCACAGATCAAGCGCTAGTTCCGCGGATTTCGAATTTGATCTCTGGATTAAAGCTTAGTCCCACTAGGAAGTGCCGCGCGTGTCTCTCGATTGCGCTCAGCGCTCAGAATGGATTTTGGGTTTGGGAAAATATGCTGGCCAAAGGAGGCCAAAGGAGTGAATGTGAGACATGCTAGGGATAAAATGAATAAAATAGCTTGGAAGCTTCAGGCTGATCATATTCCCTTAATTAATTCCAAATATTCCTTTACACTCTCACATTTTTTTATTAGATAAGGCATTCTTTTACAACTTGTATTATATTTTGGTGTGAATTATATGGAGGCAATATTTCAAAGAAAATTGTACATTATTTTAGTTTTATATATACTTTATAATACATACATAGCACATATTGAATCTAGTAGAAATGTCATTATACATGTCAATTTATTCCCATCAAAATATTTTATAGTCTCTGATAATAAAAAACATCAAGATTTCGGCAATTTATAACTTGATTTCTGTTAGATGCTGTTGAAGTATTTTGTGAGAGTTTTATAAGTGAGAAATATAAAAGACTTTCATATATTTTTTTTTATTTCGCTCTTCATAACATTGATGTGAATAGTGAATAGTAGTAAAAGAGTATAGAGTAATTACCAAATGGTTTCTTTTCAGATAATTAATACATATCATATGACAATTTATTATCTTCAAATATACTGCAAATGGAAACAGAAATGCTTAGTTAATATATTCATTCCCCATCACTTAAAATAATTTGTATTACTTTACAGATTGGTATTATTATACATTTCAACCTCAACATACATATATCAGTTACGCTCCTCTACACGTAGACTCCCCGATTGTTCTACATTTAGTAGAGTTACAAAAGGGACTTCCTTGACTACACTTTATAGATGAGGCAACCATCCGAGTGCATCAGGTCCTGCCTCTGTTGCTGCTTCCGTTCTGGCCAATTCATCTGTTTCCTTAACTGTTTATTATTTTCTCAATCAATATCTCTATATATTTTCCTTCTTTTTTTGGCAATAACAAAGAACTTGGCTATTGGTTTCTCGGCCCTCGGCCCTCGGCCCTCGGCTCTCGGCCCTTGGCCTTCTTTTGTAATTATTGTAGATTTTTTTATGCAATTTGTTCAACTTCCTGTTCGCTGACATAACGAGCGGCTTAGGCCCGAGCTGGTTTATTGTGAAGATCTACCGATTCTGTTTTTGGAAATCAGACTTGATCCCGTGCCCAGATTCCTCTCTATTTGTGTAGGTGAATGGCCATTGCAGTCAAGTCTAAGCGGCCTACGTAATTTGGAGGATTTCTTTGCCACTTGGTGGCTGCCTGCCTGTCAACTCGAGCAGCTGTTGCTGCTACAGTGGCTGCCACAGTTGCTGCCTCAGTTGTTGTTGCTGTCTCCGCTTAAGCGGCTTTCGGGCCAACTCCAACGCGTGTCTCACCCACATCCAGCTGCTCTTGCGTGCGTTTATCGGCCCAACAGATGCAAATGTGTCCCCCTTGTGTAATTAGGCAGGCTGGCTACCGTTCTTATCAATTTGTTAGCCGGCGGCAGCGTTTTGTGTTTAACGTATTCCAGTTTTTGTAGAGGTGGGTCTCTTATCAGCTGCCTTCTTGCTATTTCTTGCATCTGACATAAACATTGGAATGCGATGCTCAGCCCCACGTCTCTGCCTCTCAAGCCACCATAGACGCAGATTCTGCTATTTCTCATTTTAAGCGGCTAGAAACGCAACTCAAGATCAAGGACTTGGTGCTGCTTATCGTCGGGTCGAGCAATGCACCCGGGCCGCATTTAGTCAACCAGTTGCTTATCAACGATTCTCTTATGCTTATTCGGCGAAATTTGCAAATATAATGCGAAACGCAAAAAATCCTCCTTTTCGGTGTCAAAGAGTACGCCGTATAGCGCGAGATCTCTGACTGTTGCATGCTGCGGAAATGGGCGAAGGGAGAGCGAGAGGGAGGCAAAGCAGCAGCAGCTCTTGGGTGTAGGGGCAGGGCTTATCAATAGACCACGACTTGGAAACACTGAGCGAAAATGAAAGCATGGGAGCATAATTAACCCAATTCTTGATGCCTTCATAATCATATGAGGAATATTAAGTAAGAGTTCAAGACTAAATTGAAGCTAAAGATTTTAGAGCAGAAGCATAGCTATACTTAGTGTCGTTCAAAGAAACCTAAGTAAGAATTCGAATTATGATGCAACATATAGATTGATCTGCGATATATAAATTATCCCCATTGAGTATGACATTTATGAATATTTCATGTAAATACAAATGAAAGATTAGTTCAAAACTAGTTAAAATTGCTTTTTTTAAAATTATTTAAATATAATTAATTTGAATATCAATATCGTCAATGTGACATTCTATCCTTTCCTATATTTTCTTAAGACAGTTTATTAAATTTTTTTTTAATATAATAGATATTTTGGTTCGATATACCATCATCAGATTGTTTTCAATGCTAAATGCAAAATGAGACTTGCAGTAAATTCAAATCTGTCAAGTTTAGTTTGGGTCTTATCAGAGGTTTGTGTTTCTAAGAACCATAGATCAATATAAAGTAAATATTTGTCAAAATATTGAACATTTCATCAGTTCAAGAATTGACTAAACGTATTTCATAATGCAAATTATTCTTACTTTATATGTAACTTGAGACCCGAGTTCGCTTAACGTTTTTATGTATTCTAGCTTTCTGTTGTTCTAGAATATCTCTAAAGATCAAATCATATAAACAATCTGTCTGTTATCTATGCAGGTAGCATCATCATTTATTAAGTGTTTAATTCGCATCTCAAACTTTGAACTATAAACAAAAAACAACACGCGACAGCAACACAAGATCAGCATATTATATTATAGCAAGTGAAGTCTACAATAAATCCTATTATAGAATAGATTCATTATCTTCAGAGCTGCACAACAAGTCCATAAAAATTTCGAAATATTCATTAGCTTTTGGCATCAACAAAAAATTATGAAGTAGATTAAAATGAAATTATGTGATTGGGTTGGGATCTTTTCTATATTTACATAAATAGAACATGAAATGGGTTAATCAGATCGAGTGAAGGCAACCGACAGCCAAATTTTGTTATTTATATGATTGTACCTTGATCATAGCGCTTCACATAATTATATATTAGATCTGTAGTCGAGGAGAACGCTGATAAGATCGCAGTCATGGCCGTTCATGGCCAGGCGCGTTTTGCGTGCGTTTTTATACCCTGAACCCATTGAAAATGAGTGTACAGGGTATATTGGCTGTAGTGCAGGAGCTCAACAGAATAAACAGCTGAGGCTTCTGGATGGTAATATCACCATATATGAAAATATTTAAACCTATATAACGATCTATAATCATCATGAACACACACATTGTGAAGATCTGAATCCTATTCAGCCTGGAGCTGATCTGGGTATCTCCTAGCCTGACAACACTATCTCTATCTCTATTTCAGTCTGTCTATCAATCCGTTCATCCGCAGAATGAATAGAGTTTGTTGTTCGTAGAGTAAACATAGATTTAGCAGATTTCGATTCAGTTCAGCCCACAGCTCAGGGTATCTGTTAGTCTAGCCCACCCGACTGGAGCACTCTTGCTTCGGTTTTGTTGGCTTGTTTTGCGGCGCCAAAAAGTTGACTCGACGATTGTGAAAAGGTGCGTTTCGATGACTTTGGCGACGACGTGATGTCACTCACATGTCCACAGCGCGCAGGCAAATCCAATTAAACAAAGCGTGGAAACCGCACAAATACTTGACGCCTGACAGGATAATCAGGCGCAATTGTTTGGCAATTAGTTTGGTCGCGCCGAAGTCCTAGAAAAGTAAGCCGACAAAAAACAGACCCAAAGCCGCATTGAAAATTCTCAAAAAGTATCGCATTGCACACGCATGAGCAGCTTTTCAAGTCGAACTTGAAGGACATCCAGTTTAGCAGTCGTAGCCGTTGTTGTCCTGGGCTGTCAACAAGGCCACCTCGTCGTTGTAAATTTGCAAAAATGAAGCTGTAAATTGCATTGATTGGTCGTTGACAGCTAGGCGACGATTGACAGCAGGATAACGAGGGCGACCGAGTTCAATGGGGAGGGGCTGGCTACGCAGGCCACGCTGGCCACACAGCTAGCAATTGGCAAGGATAACTTGTCAACAGGCGCGCCGAATTGCAATTTTTAACGGCCAATCCTTTGGGCCAACAATTAATCAAAGCCAAGCAGCAGCACCTACGCAGTCAACTCGAATGTCCTGCGTGTGTGTCCTTTAATCAAAGCGCATGATTTATGATCTTCGAGCAAACAGAAATAAAGCAACCAAAAATTGTATATAAAAAGTCAGTTGTAGTTATTTTTCTTTTTTTCTTCTGCATTTTTTTGTCAATGGCCTTTGGCTTTGTTTGGAGCGTCGAGACCATTAAAAATTCGGCCTGCCACTTGGCCAGGACACTCAGCCAGTTGGCCAAGTTTGCTGATGCCGATACCGATGCTGCTGCTGCTCTGCTGTTTCTGCTGTGACTGCCAGCATTCATTAATCATAATTCCGAGCCTCTACTTCAGTTGCTGTAGCTGCAGATTATTTCTTGTTCTTGTGCAAAAGACACAAAACTGCAGTTGAAGAATTTTCAATGCCTTGAAAACTTTTGTACAGAGTTTTCCACACAAATTCTTTTTTCCTCAAATATTTTTTTGTCAAATATTCTCGTCATGCGATGGCGTTCTAGTTATTCAACTTGGCCTAATGAAAGGCGCATTCAGACGATCAACAGTCATTGACTTTCCTTTCTTCATCTGCCCTACCCCATCGGCAGATGTCGAATCCAGCCTTGTCTAGAACGTAGCCTGCTGGTCTGTTAGTCTGGCAACTAATAGAGGATGTACATATATAGTATAGTGATATTACATGATTTTATCAAATATAAAACTATTCATTTGTATGTCTTTTCTTTAATGGCTTTGAGGACATCTCTGACTAGTCTTTTGCGAATTGTTCACACTGCGGACATTGTTTGGAGCTGCGTGCATTTGTAGCTGGCGGCAGGATTACGGCACATCTAAGGCAACTGCTCTCTATTCAAGATATTGATGACCGAATCGGGCAACTTGTCACTCAAATTATGCAAACCCAAAGGCCTAAAAGGATGCCGCTGGCGGCCGAGTATCAAAGGGCAGCCACTGCTCCTGGATGGAAGGGATAATCATGCTCGCATGCGTGTCTGTTAATTTGTTATAATATCACGTAAGAATTGTCATCGAATCGATTTTTTATGTTAGTGCCGCAAGGTGACAACTCAATTTGTCGCCGGGCAACAGCAGCAGCGGCAGCAACAACAACAGCAACAGCTTGGCTGGCTTGCCGTACGTGTGTGCACAGTGGGCTGAGTGGCTTAGCAACCGCGCTCGATGTTCGAACTATTGGCCAAGTGCTGGCGACGTGACCTGCTGCTGAACAGCAGCAAATCCGTTTCTAAATTCTCTTCTGCAGATTTAAAATTTGGCACAAATCTCGGCTGCTGCTGCGCGTTGCCCTGACGCCAGCTTTGGACAGGAAGCCAGGACATTTCCGCATGTGTTTATCCCGCTGCAATCAGCGACTCTGTTGCTACCGCTGCTGCTGCTCCATAAACAGCAGACCCATTTACTTAGGTTACACACAAACACGCTCTCGAATTGGGTTTTCAGTTTCCTCTTCCTCTTCCTGCGACGCCACTTGTCGTCCTGTTGCTGATGTCCTTGTCTGCCGCGCTTTGTTTTTGCTGCACTTGATGTTTACACAGTTGGCCAGCCAGTTGCTCTACAAGAAGTAGGCGACATCGGCATCCCTTTGTTTTACCCATTGTGCAATGTCCTGGTCGCGCAGCAGATTCTTCCTTTAACTGCACAACATGTTAGATGCGTCGCTCGACTTGCTTTGCTATATTACTCGCAGTACTTGACATACTTTAGGGGTAATTCTAACTAAATAAAAAAGAGTATTTAAATGATGGAGTGGGGAGATGAATGCGAAGAATAAAATAAAACATTATATTTAAGCTGCGACATTTACTTAGTTATACTTTTAAGCAAAACTAATCACAAATCAGAAAAAAAAATTCAATTTTTGTGTTTAAGTAATTGAGCGATTATACGTGAGAACAGATGAAAAGAACGATAGTCAATAACCATATATAATATAGAAAAAATTTCTTTTAATAATAATGATTAATGATATTTATAATCATTTGAGGTACAAAAATAAACTTATTTTTCTAGAACATATAAAATCTACTGATAAGACCGGCATGAAACTAGCAGCATATAAAAGCAATATTTGATATTATTATAAACAGAAATTAATTAAATAATAATATATATAAGAATCAAAATCACTAGACAAGAGGTAATGTAATGTATATTGTGTAATTAAATCAGATAAAGTTACAGGAAATATTTAAAATAAATATATATATATATATATATATTACTTAATAAATAAATTATAAATATTACAATTTATAAGAAAAATAATTCCTTGATTATCTGATAATATAATTAGTATTTGAATATTATTTTGAATGCTATGACTATGAGCACTTAAAGTTTAAATTGGATCTAAACTCGAATTATCTTGTTTGTCTGTAAATATTACAGATTATTAATCATATAACTACTGTTTGCACAATTTCAGTACTACATTCAAGTCTCTGTTCAGGCTACATACTTTTTAGTCTCCCAAAAAACATAAAGAGTCCCGCTTGGAACATCTGAATACCTTAAAGGCCTTATTAAATTCTCATTTGGAACATGGGAAGAACTCACAGGTCTGCATAATTCTTATCTAATAGCTCATTATATGTATTCGGAAAGGTTTTTCCAATGTTTGTCGCCCGCATCCACAGCAACAGCCTCCTCTACGGCTCCCTTTGCTGCACACGCCCGCGTCCCTTAACCATGACAACCCCACAATAATAGTCGAATATATATTAAAAAGATTTTATATTCTTCCAACGAATCGGGGAGAAAAAAAAAAAAACAATTAGCAAACAACACCAATGGAAATTTGGCTAAACAATGGACAAATATTCATTTGAATACCAAACTCTGCAGCCAATGGGACATTTGTTTGGGCTCGCAATTGTTACGCCTCCATGTGGCATAAATTAGAGGCCACTTAGATGGGCAGCTAGGGGCAGCCAGAGCCAGAGCTGTGACTCGATGCTTCTTGCATAAAAATTGATTAACAATATGCGGAAATATTTAGTTATGTTTGATTAGAGCGGCTCAGCTGAAAGTGCAGCATCATCTCTCCGAGCGGTCTATGCGGAGGAGCAGGAGGAGTTTAAGTGGTCAAAGCAGAGACAGAGTCAGAGCCAGCGACTGCGGCAGCTGGAGGGGTAGTTAAGGCAAAATGTCACGCCGGATGCGGCAGTTAGTTATTGCGGCTGAGGTGGCTGACTTATGCGGGTCTCTTCTGCTGCCCCATTCAAATACTTTCACTTAACTCGCGGACACAGTAACCACAAAAAATCAAGCCGCGATGCACGCCCCTCGGCCACGCCTCCCCCTGGCGACAGCCATATCGATGTGCAATACGATAACTGATCGTTATCGTTACCTGGCGCATTCAATATCGCGGCGACCTGCAACACGGAAGTGAAATTTGAATGTGATCGACGAGGGGCGTCGTCCAATTCGCTTTTGTTCCGCATTCTGATGTGGAAATTGTAGAAAAACGCAGCGATTTAAAAAGCGAAAGTCGCAGGACTCCACGCTGATATATACCGGAAATGGTTTCACTTTTATCGAGCAGTTGAGGTGCTCCGCGCTGCACGCTGATTTATGTGTGCCTAGTTACCCAAGTGTCAGGTTACGCATTAAGGATGCCAGAGCACCCAACCACACACACTCACACACACACACACACACTCACACACACACACACGCACAAGAAGAGAGACACACTCAACAATAGTTAATTGCTTTAAAAATATTGTGTACAACTAAAATTCAGCGAGGCATATGAGGTTTGTATACCCTGTAAACATAGCGAATCGCTCTGAAGGGCATATACAGTCATTAAAGAAAGAATTGTATGAGATTTCAAAGAGTGTAACAGATTGATAAATTGTAAAAAAAATCAATGCTAGAAGATTTAGATTATGATATATCAATGATCAAATAGATAAGTGTATGTAATTTAGCTAATATTCGGATATAGAAATTATACTCATGTTTATCCAAGTTCATCTAATGTAGCTATATTGCTATATGGTATATTTGAATATCGAATTTGGACATTTAAAACCGTAAGAGACAATGTTAATCTATTTTTACTCTTTATTCTCATCACTAAACCAGATATTGCCTTGTAGGTCGAAATCAAATAATATTAATATTTCACAAGAAATAAAAATATCGTAATTTTATACATTTTACAATTGCTATATTTAAAATAACTGCCCATAGCATTGATTCTATATCTTTATGATTACGCACGTTTCGAATATTAAACAAGATTCCAAAATTTGGATATCATATTCAAAGCCAATATACACAAAAATTAGCTAAATCATCTACAGGGCATCTTCTGGTCAGTCATCGTGCTCAATTCCTATGTCTTGGTTGCTTTATTCTGACGCTTGAACTTGTTGTTAAGGGGCAGGCAGACACATTTTGCATGCTTGATTCCACTGAGGGTTTCCTAATTTCTCACTTCTCATGCCCAGGCTGGTCAGCAGGTCAGTGCTGGATGGACTCCTTGAATTCTTCACTTGGTCCATATGGTTATTATTTCTGTTATCCTTTTGCGCAAGATTGCACATCCGATGCGTGGGTTTTTGGATCCTGTGAGAGCGCATTATACGCCTCATGATTTGGGTCTGCTATGTCTGCAGAGATTTGTTCCGGGCAGCAAAAAAAAAGAAGAGAAGTAGAATAAATCGTAGGAAGAAAAGGGATTACCGCCGGACACTCGACAATGAGCTGGCTTTAATGAGCTCAAACCGAGCAGTTGAAGTACGCACTGGGTCTCACATACAGTGAGGGTGGGGGGCAAGCTGTTCACCTTCCCAGGCGGGTTCAAAGACTTCCACTTGGCGCCACAAAGTAAATTTAGACAGCTAATACGAAAATATTTGACCTAACCAAATCACCAAAGTCACTTTGCATGATAAGACCCATCGCTCGCAGAGCTCTCAACGTCATCATCGTCAGCACCCACACAACAAAGGGGCCAAGTTCAGCAACATTTTAATTTCTATTCTAATATTTTGTTGCATTATCTACAAATGCATTCCTTTTTCTTAATTTCTTTCTTTTTTGCCTCTGAAAACTTATCAGTTTCAGTTATACATAGTACTCACGACGAATTGCAATTGAGTAAACAGAGCCGGAAATGCATTTGCTTTCACCGCCGTCCGTCTCTATAGACATGCCCCATGGTGTTATCACAGGTTCGTCTCCCGCTCTCTGATTGCCGATTGACCCGCCAGCGAGACTCGGGCGAAATTTATTTGCACGACTGTAATACACTTAGGAGTATGTGTAATGCGCCTTCTGTGCATCGTTGTTGACGTGGTTCGGGCTCGAATTCGATTTATCAATTCACTCAATACTTTTCGCATTATCTCTATGGACTTGTTGACTTATTGCAAAAGGGTGTGCGCTTTATACAGTAAATGCAATTGATATAAAACGAAATCGTTTCAATTATTAAAGATAGGAATATTTTTTTTTAGACTTTGCCCTATCCATACTTCCCATACATTTACTCTCCATTACATTTATATGCACTTAATGCACATCTTATTCCCTTCACACTGTCCAGCTCAATTTCCAATTTTTCATTCATCCATTTGACCTCCTTTTAGTGCAGATTGATTAAGAAGAGCGAATGACTTGAGCTACGTGAGAAGCGATTCGGAATGGAAGTGAAAAACTGGATTACTAGGAATTTGGGAATTTAGCTAGCAATTAAGACAGTTCAGATGCAGATAATTGGCGAACTGTAACACTATATGCCAACGGAGACTTGGGCTACTGTGGATCGACACACCTGAGCCTGGATCCCTCGAGATCGCGATCTCAGCGATAAGCAACAGCAAGCAGCTCAATCAAGACAAGAATCATTTGACATTTTAGCGCCCCACAAAAGACAACAAATGCACAGCGAAGACCTGTTCAATCTAGTGTATGACTGGAAAGTATCAGATGGCAGACAACTTCAAGGATTCCCACACACACACATACACAACAGCCGGAAAAATGCTCATGAGATGCAGATAAGCTGCCGTCAACCTGCCAGTTTTGTGGTTGACAGCGGCCCCATTGTTAGCTGCTGCTGCTCCTGCTGCTGCTCAGAAGGAAGCGCAGTCCAGTTGACATTTGCTATGTGTGGCAACTCAATCGGCTGCAGCTGCAATCTTGCAGCATCCCTCTGCCTTGGCGAGCTGCAACCGCAACAGCAAGTAATACGAAGCCATTTTGTGCCGGACACTGCACAAAAAAGAAAACAACAAAAACAAAAGAAGAAACTGGCCAAAAAATTCTAAACATCAAGAAGATGAGAATCCTTTGTCTGCTAGCTATGTTCGATTGCTTTTGTCTGCTGACCATATTGTCGGCAGTCTGGAGTCGGAGCGAAAAAGGTTTAAGAAGTGCTCTAAAATTTCGCAACATGTTTCACATTATTAATGATGATGAGCCCTCACTCAGCTCAGCTGCGAGATCCCTTTTGTTCGCTCCGGCTGACCATTGTTTTGGGCCTCGCTCTTAACGAGCGTCTCATGAGTTTTCTATGGAAGGCAGCGGCGCAAGGCGCAGCGGGCGATTCCTTAAGCAGCTCTAGGCTCCCACATGTCGTACACTCAACTTGCATAATCTCAGCGCTTGACCAGCTCAACATATTTCCGAATGCCACGCCCACTGCGATTAGATGAAGCGTGCAGTTCACGTATCATGGGCCAGAGATGTATTTTCTGAATAACTACTGTGGGACTATTTATCGCTCTCTGCGCTCCGCTGCTGACTTATACAAGACGATATCAAATATTGCGACTCTTTCATTAGGATTCCTTATTCATTACTTTTTGCAGCGTAATGAGAATCCTTTATGCAGCAGCCACACAGTCAACCCTCACACAGCGAGGATGCGCACTCACTTTCCCATGACGCATTGCCGCAACTGTGGCAAGTGTTGCATCCTTCTGCCAGTGTGTGTGTGCGAGCGCGTCTTTCTGTGTCTGGATGTGGGAAAGCAAACACTTTCACTTGCGCGCACTCACAGTCTCCTCACATTACAACACGCATCCTGTGCGCAACCTGCAAAGGATTGACGGGCAGGCAGCTGACAAGTGTCAACTGCGACGCGTTTCTTTCTTTCCTTTCTGGTGATAAATCGTTGGGCACAACAAACAAACCGAAGGAGGGGGGAGCGGAGACAGATCGAGGCTTAAATTATGCACAGAGTCCAAATAGTTGAGGAAATAAAAATTGGCGACTAGGCGTTTTGGCCCTAAAAAGGATATTAGGCGCTAAGTGTCATCGAATCGTAAAAAGGACACAAATGCAATCAACTGCAGACATTCCGAGGCATTTTTTCGCTTACACGCGCAATACTCGTAAGTGTTGTCCCTGTTCTCCTGCCACGGCCATATTCTGTGCGCCAAGGCAGCGCATGGTGCTTTTATGACCACACACACACGCATTCGACACTTTGCCGCAAATTAGTCTCCAGCTAGTGGCTGCTGCTGCTCCTACTAGTCCTGCTACTCCTGCTGCCTTCGACTTTGCCTTCGCCGTCGCCTTCGTCTGCAACTACCTCACTGAACTACTTTTTTATGCTGAACGCTTTATGCGTTCCAGCGAACGTTAAACGCGACATTAAGTGACCCACAGGACACAACAAACTCCTCTAGCATTTGTAATTCGCTTTTCGCTGTTGTTTCAGGTTTATGGATCGACTGACGCCTAGTCGCGTCTTTGCAACACATTCTTAAAAAGGATAATATAATCTAAGTGAGGTGCATTTGATGCGCAGTTTGTTTACCTAAATCAAAGCCTTTAATGCTTAGTAAATAGCATGAGCTTAGATAAAATAAATGAGAAAAGGCGCTCTATCATTGGGGTATTCATATAGAATAGATTTTTAGAAGAAAATTGAAAGTCATTCACATATTGAGTATGATTAGATAATAACAGATAAAGAAACCAAATTTGAAGATGGTATCTAAGAGATATACGTAATTTGAGGACTAACTCTAAAGACTTACATTTAATTTATTATTGAATTCTTATAGGGCTTCTATAGGGAGCATTAAACGAAAAGAATTTAATAGAAATGCCCTAATCTGAAATATATATAGTTTAAGAGGTCTGCCACGCCTATTAAACAATTTTACTTTATCTCCCATTTTCATTTTTGCATTCTGTTCAGTGTCAACTTCCCTCATTTCGATTCTCGAATCTCAAACAGCATCATCCCAACATTGAGTTTCTTTTCAGATGCAGTTTTAGTTAGCTCCACTGATTGGATGCTCTGAGCAGCTTCAACCTGGCAACTCTCCAACTCCAAGTGCTAGTCCCCTCTACTTATTCAAGACGAAAACTAAGTAAATAATACAAATGTCTTGGGCTACACGCAGGGCGCTATTTTTGTCAGCAATTCATTCATTTTGTTCGCTTAGGCGTTGCAATTGGTTGGCTTCCCCTATCGCGATCACTCGCCCCACTCTTTTCCGGATCGGGGAAGCGTGCCTCACTCGCTCGCCGCCTGCTGCATTTCAAATGTTAAAAAGTTCAAATATTTTTTACAACAAACCCCAAGCAAATGTCTCATTTCCTTTGCAACGCGGCGGCAGCACAACTGCAGCAATTGTCTGTGCAACGGCAAGTGGCAGGGGCAAAGGGAAGGAGGCGGACGCATATGCGCGCCACTTGGAGTATTTTAAATAAATGATATTTTTCCTTCCCGGTTGAGCTAGTCGAGGGGCGAGCAGTGTCTTCGTTCTCATCTGCGCTGCACATTTTTCACCTTTGCTTGACCTTGAGTGCGTGCCTGGCAGCTGGAAATGGCTGGAATACGAGCTGAACTGGGGGATACAAAATGCAGCCATGCCAACTCGCATTAGGCCGACAACTTTTCACTTAGTTCATTTATAATAACCAAATGCCTGACGAGGAGGAATGCACTTCATATGTCTGCCCATTTCAAAGAACCGCAATCTATACTAATCAACGGAAATTTAATTGAGTTCGACCATAAAGCATTTAAATTCAAACAGATATATTTTTGAAATGTCTAGGCTCTTAGATACCGCTCGAATTTAAATACAGAATAGAAAAACATTAGTGAAAAAAGCCTGGGAAAATAACCTATACTCTCTGCTGGACACAAGGATCAACTGGCCCATAGGAATTGCCGCATTTAGTGAAAGGAAATCTGTGGGACTGGACAGCAAATAGAACCTGTGCCTGAGCCACCGAAACACCTGTGAGAATGTTCAACAAAGCGCAAGATATGCGCAAAAATTGCATGAACCAAAATTCCAAGAGCAAACACAGAGCAAGAGTAAGAACAAGAGGGAGAGAGTGAAAGGGAACACGATACCACTTGAGCCAAAACAAAGACACGCTCAGACCGCAAATAGAGGACGTGGCCGAGGTTTCTTTCCATTGATGCTAAAAACGAGAGCCACGAATCGAATTCAAAGCAGAGTGAAGTGCATCCGTTTGCATTTTCACTTTCACAATGAAAATCGAAACCGCAGAGCGTACACACATGCAGGATACGCCTGTGTAATCATCATCATCACCATCAACAAAAACAACAACGTGTTCTAGTGTCCCAGTTTTGCTCCTGCAAACAATAAACCGGACACTGCGATCGTATTGCCATGCCGTGCAGATTGCATCCTTGAAGATGTGTTTTCATTCAAGAAATCAATATCATATATTTATGCTAAAAACAAAAAATACTGCGGAAATATATTTCGCAAAAAAATAATAGAAAATAAAAACGAAATAAAACTAAGAGACAAGTTCGCTGGAAAAATTTAAAATCTTAAAAGTCATTTGTTATTTCTCCAAACAAGTAGCCTGGTTTGCAGCCTCGTCGCTGCTTCGCACTCCCATTTAACTCTAACCCAAACACGCCCTAACACAATATCATATCGCCGATCTGGCATCAAGACCGTCCGGGATCCTCTCTCCCTCACATAGCTCAATTCGTTGCGCTTACGATTTCAATCATTGCCCCTAGACCAGTTCCTTAGGGTAACCCTTAGCTACCCTTTCGCTGGCAAGTGCAGCGACTTTGTATCCTTTTTATTTTTCTTTTGCCTTTTCCATTCTTCTTCATTTCTTTTGCTTCTCAACTAATCATCATGACAGGCTCAGTCAACCCTATGGGCAACACCTTCGCCTTTCATTTGTGTCGTCTTTTTAACCTTTTACTTCCCTTTTGCATTGTCAACGTTTCAGCTTATCCTCATTCTTTGTTATTCCTAGGAATTATGTTTGTGAGTGTGTGTGAGTGCCCCCGCAACGTTGCATGCCGTGAGAACTGATTGCAATTTAATCCTTTGCGCAAGACCTGCTTTGCGAGCAATGTGCCAGCATTATGAGTCATTTGAGCACAACCCGTTCTATGCTCCTATTCTACACGAAAACAAGGAAAACGAACTGGTAGGAGAAGGGAATCCCCTAATGTATGCTCATCAATTTAATGAGACACAGCAAAGGGCAACAGAGCAGTCTGGCCAAATGGCCACTAGCAAACAGAGCACGTAAATAAAACAGTAAGTAAACTAAAGGGCAGTATACTTACTTACACACATAAACAAAGCTTAAGCATAGCGGCCACCCACTCACCCATTTATTACACCCTTTCAGACACAACACAATTTTGCTGAAAGCTTTGCCGACCACAACAAACCGTTAAGTTTGACTACAACAAATATGGCCGCCCACTCTCTCGCACGCCACAACAAGCACTCACACGAAAACACACACACATACTTACACACATGCACAGTCATAACAATGACGAGAACGCATGTGCTCCACTTTAACACTTTCGCTCTCTTTCGAACGCACATGGCAATTTTAACCCTTTTAATGCCGTCTCCGTCTGCGTTGTCGTCTGCGCGCACACACACGCTCACATATAGCCGGCCATTGACTTGCCGCCTCATACTCATTCATACTAACACGCATACACTGCGCTGTCTCCAACGGGGCCGCTCTCTTAACTGGCTACTCAATTCGCTGTGACACTGTTTCGCTCTTCGCCGTGCTCTTTGCGTGCGCGTGCTGAAAGGGGAAAGCAAGCCTTTTGTTCTCGTACCCCTTCACACACATATGCGAGCGATTGAGTGAGTTTTTTCTTTGTTCACTCGTTTTTTATGCACCCATTCGAAAGTGAAAGGATTTCTGAACGTGAACGTTCTGAGGGTGTGTGTGTGTGCGTCTGAGCACAAAAGGGTGAGAGCGCACATTATCGATCTGAGTGCGTGCGGCGAAAGACTGAGTGAAAAACTCTTTCGCTACGATTCGTCGTGTTCGCCTTAACTCTTTTCAATGGTCGCGCGCATTAATATTATTTTGACAGCGCGCGTCATTTGGTGTTTGTCGTTTGAGTGAGTTTGCGTCTCTGTATGGCGCTATGTTGTGCTTGTGTGCATATTTATGTGTGTGTGTGCATGAATGAATGAGCGAGTATGTGAGTGGTGTGGTAGGCGGAGTTTGATCGATATATTATTCAGGAAATGGCGTCGCAACTCTTTAAGACCCAGCATAGCTCGCTCGTGTTCAAGACAAAACGGAAACGATTTGTTCAAAAAAAAATATAAGAATAATTTTTTTTTTATATATAGTACATATTTAATATATAATTATTAAATGTGCAAATTATATATATTTTGAAAAATTATTTAAATGTGTTTTTCGTAAAAATAAAATATATATTCCATTTACAATAATTATTCAATATGCAAATTTTATTTTGTGTTAAAATTTATTCAAAAGTGATTGTAGTTTATTATAAATATAATAATAACTTAATAATCACAGCAAAATTTTATCAACACGCAGTTAATCTATATATATTTATAACTATACATAGATATTTATATATACACACATACATACAATGTACATACATATGTAACACCCATTTATATATTTATATTCCATTTCATTCTGCTCTCATGCCCGTTGCTGTGCAGCTCAATGTGGACAGCAATTTGATAGATGGCCGCCATTCATATCTTGGCTAAATGTCTAAGCCAAATTATATAACAGACAAACATATGTAATCAAAATGCATTTCCGAAACGAAAAACAGATACATCATCCTCAAAGTTGAGACGCAGCACTACTGAAGGAAATTTAAAGAGCTGACCCAAAATAAATGCAAAAGATGATATGATGAAGGAGCTGGCAACCCTAAATAGCGCAAAAATTGATGAGACCAACTGGGGAGATACACCCACACACACACACACACACACATACAAACACACAGATACACTCACTTACTCAATCCCAATCCTGCCTTCATTAATAACTAATATCCTGCGGTCGCAAATAGCATTAGCTGGCAGGACAACACACACACACACACACGTATATGTATATATATATATACATTCATAGCAGCCATATAGTCGGCCATTGTTGTTTTTTGCCTTTGGTTTTCAATTACACAAGGAGTTGTGGCACAAATAATGTTATACACATACATATATATGCCTGTATGTGTGTGTGTGTGGCAATCGATGAAAGTTTGAAATTAACACCCAAATAATGGTGAGCCTTGAGTCCTGCGTAATTAATGAGTGCACAAATATCCGTGGCAAACTTTGCCTATGATTGGGCAACTTTTTGGACAATCGCTCAAGCTGCCAGCTGCTAAAGTCTTGCTTCCTGGCAGCCTTACAAGCAAATGATTTTAGCCAAAAACGACGCAACTATACACATGCAGATATATTTATGTACAAATAAACATTGGCTTCAATTTAAGAATAGTTTTTTTTTTTTGGCAATTAAACTAGCAACGAGAGAAATTTAAGGATTAATATTTATACATTTGTATTTTTTTTCCATGAATATAATTTTTCATTTTTTCTGTTATGCACATATGTAAGCACTAAACTAGATTTCATTTGGTTGATTATTAAGACAAATAAGTAGGCACATTCCATTCAGATCACTCCTGCAAAACTTTATTCTGGTTGTTTAATCATATGCAATTTGTCACAGTGTATTTAGCGCGTTCCCAGAATAAATTCCAATTAGCGCGATAATTAAGTTGTAAAGCTCTTTCCCACACATAACTCAATATATACTCGATTTATTTAAATTCTCAACAATCGAATAATTAAACGCTGCTTTGGCAACCCTAGCAAATCGTGGGCGTTAATTGAAGCAGAGGCATCATCAAAAAGGGGGCGCATTTGCGTGTCCAAGTTGATTTCTTCCATCTCCATCCCATTCAAGTGAACACAACAATGCCGACCGAACAACCAAACGACCGAACGAGCGGGCAACTTGAATTGAAACACTTTCTCATTCAAATTGGGCAGGAAATGTCAGGCGAAATCTCAAGCATAATCCGTTGCCATGTATCAGTCGTTTATATTGTGACATATTCAAAAAAGACGAAAAAATGTGAAATAAAAAAAACACTTTTCAATTCGCACACAAAAGACCTATTTATGTTGGCGAGTGTACGTCGTATTTTGGGGAATTTGCAACCGTTTCGTCATTTGGCGCCTTTTGTGTGGTTTTTGGGGTTCTTAAGTGGCGACAGCAGAAGGTATTGCATATGGTCTTCCCACAGATTGGTTTGATATGGATATATGTGGGCTATGATTATCCACAAAATGAAGAACTTTTTCTATTGTCGCTCATTGTTGACGACTAGACAAAAGATGGCGGGGAAACATGCGGATAAGTTCTTGCTCGCGGATCGCACTTGACTAGTATGTGGGGCAAGTTAATAGACGGTTCGTGTTAGATGATTAACTTAATAACAGCCTTAACTATTGATGTTAATTGAGAACCTGCACGACTTATATTAACTTGGAAGTATATTAGAGATAAACGAATCTATTGAAGAAAATAGGCGTATATTTTCGGATAATACTACTTGAAAACTTATAAATAGTCTATCTTTAAGAATAACTACCTATTGAGCTATATCTCCTTATGATGCACTCAGTCTATTACTTGAAATATATTTAAAATTATAAATTCTACTATACATATATAAAACTTAAAAATAAATATCTAAATAAATAACATAAAAAAAATTACAAAAAAAGAGTGTGTTATTACATTCTTTAAAAAAAAATATAATAAATTAATAAATTGTTTCTATAAAAGTTGTAGAGATTTTTCTTATCATAATATAAATAGAAGTCTTTCGTATTTTTTTTTTTTTTAAATTATGCTAGTGCTTTGAATAGAAAAATATGATTTTTTTAATAAAAAAAATATATGAGAAACAAAAAAATATTATTTTCCAGTTTCTATATTGTTATTAAATATACTGAGTGCAATAAATTCTCTGCCAGTTTATTTGTTGCTTCAGCTTTCGCTCTTCTGTCGTTCCTCACATTGCGCAGTTCCCTTTCTTTCCCATAATACAAACGAATTGCGCGAGGCAAGACTCTCTGGGCAACACTCTCTTAATGCATACATTAAAATATATCAAACGCTCATAACAGTATAAGCGAAGTCCATTCCCAGGCATTGTAATATGGTTGGTAGGGGCTGGTACATACATACATACATTTATAGCTACGTAGTTATATAACCCTCAAGCCAAGACATGCCACGGCCCATTGAGACTAACGAGCGACACATGCAACTAGTTAACACTAGGCGAGTGACCAGACCAGGGTCGCGATCGGAGGGGTGTAGCTATTGATATTAATGTGCGATCAAACATGGCACCCGTTGATTGGCCGGCGAGTCAAGCACAGGAAGTCCGAAGACTCATTTATTAAGAGAGCGAGGCCGCGACAAGAGGTAGCCAAACAAATTGGTTTTTAGTTTATTTTCTTTTTTCCATTGAAATGCCAGGCCTTTAAATAGAATTTCGGACGCCCACGAGTGGCAGCCAAGCGATCAAGCAGTCCATAGCCAAAGCCAATTAATAGAGTCGCAAAACAAATTAACCCCAAAACAAAATCAACACGAAAACTTTTCACTGACACACGTCAGGTTCCCAAAACCGATGAGCGCCATATGGCCAAACGTCTAAGTCGAAACAAGCAAGCGAAAAAATAAAAATAAAGTAAGTAATAATGTGTTAGCAGAGCTGCACCAGCTAGAAGATACCCTGCAAGCCTTTAATAAATGAGGATATTACACTTTACAAAATTTAAACTAATAAACTGTTTATATATGAAAGGCGAAACAGAGAAGAGCAACTTCCTTCACAATTTATACACTCTATAAGGCCTTACTAGTAAAGTAAAACTGGTTTCTTTAGTTCCCCTTTACTATTCCTAATCTTTGTACTTTATATTTTTAAAGTAAACCCTCCTACCCTATATATCCATTTTTAGTCAGTACAGGGTATACAAGCAAAACGACAACAACATAAGTAAATCTCTATGAAAACAAATAAATACACATCTGATGCCTATGCCGCATATGCTCTGATTTCTTATTGAGTTTGAACGCGTGCCTCAAGTGAACTCCAACCTCTTTCTGTGGGGCACCGAGAATAAAGACATCGAGTTGAGAGAATGTGATGCAAGAGTCATAAAGCAGACAGAGAGACAAACAAGATCGTTACCAGAAGGGAGCGCCAGAACAAGAGATGATCGCTAAATTAAGGGTTAGAGCTCAAAGACGATTATCAAAAAAAAGGCATCTTAAAAAAAACGGGGAAACGGGGAAAAAGAAGGAAAGGGAAACGAAGGCAAGCAGCAAAGGGTGCTCGTGCGACCCTTTGATCTTGATCAGGATCAGGGTCGCGATCTCTAAGCGGCTTGCTAATGAGCTCATATTTCCCTTTGCCAGTCCCTGACATCCTCAACTGCGTATGGAGTTGGAATTAAATTATCTTGCGGCTGCCCTCGTGGCATTTTAATGTGTCTAATGTGTCGCCCCCCTCTAAGTGGAAAGAGTTGATGTGGTGGACCGCCCAGGTCCGAGTCCTCTGCCCCTGTGGCAGCTCAAGTGTTTGTCTTGGCGTTTGGCCATGTCGCTCACGTGTCAAATTAATCATTTAGGGAGCGAGTTTCTACCAAGTGGTTGTGACAGCCAGCTGATTTAGTGGCTTAGTTAAGATCAATGATCGTGCAATGCGATCGGACTTCGGGTTAGCAATGTGTTGCGCATGAGGAATTGATTAGGTCACAGAGGTGCAATCGAGGAAGTCATTGATAAAATGCCGAGATTTGACTTGAACCTGCGACCAAAAGTGCTTCCAGATGGAATTCCTTTCAGCTACAATGCCTTCAATTGATCGAGGATGGAAATAATCTTTGCTGATATTCATGAGTTATGGCAAATGCCGAAAGTGAGACGAAGAAAGCGCTGAGGTAGGTCACAATGTAGAGAACAGTAAACGTTGAAATGGAAAACGTATATTTGAGACTTGGCAGGAATAGCAATGAAATTCTACTAAGAACCGATCAAACCGATCGAGAGTGTAAGAGACCAAGTGCGCATTGATTGAGTAATACCATAATGGATGGTTGAGGAATGTCAATGAAAAGGTAATTAAAAATTATAAAACAGCGGATTTAAAGAGGCCAAATAAGGCATGACTGAAAAACTATAAATAAAAGTTTAACGTTTCTTTTATGACAATTCAATTTGATGGCTCGCTATAGAGTAATAAAATCGAAAAGCTGCTCAGCTGAGCGAATAACCAAGGCCAGCCCTTAGCAATGATATATTTATTTATAACGCTTGAGTTGTATTTATCGTAAGATGCAGGTCAATTAATTGTGCTCGTTTAGTTCTCACAGAACTTTTGCGCACAGCATCTCAGATCTCCTTCTCCTTCCATCTCTCTCCGGCTCTCTCTAGACCACTCAAAACACTCACATGTAAACAAAAAGCACCGCAGTTTTCACATGCGGGCTGCGGTTAGCCGAGACGGGACACGAGCGCTGACCAAAAGGCGATCAGCAAACGATCGACTGAGAGGAGCCGTAGCGAGCGAGGGGAAGGGGTAGCAACTACATAGCTGAAAGATCGCCGCGACCGCTAATTACGAATGCGTCAATATTTGCTGCGGCTGGCCGATCGTGAAAAACGGAGCAGCCTCACCATTATTACGGCTATTGACTAACCCAAATCGCAAGCAAACACAAGATGAAAGACGACGACGACGGCGACGGCAACAGCAACGGCGACGTCGAAAGGATTCCCAGTTTCGAGGCTCAAGTGCGCACACGCGCAGGCGTCAATATTAGCACAAGGATAACGAGAGACGCGCGCGCACACAAAAAGGATGTTTGCGCTAATTGATAAAAACCAAAACGAAAACCAAATTATGATTTGTTTAGGATGTAACGCGGCTCCGCTCTGCTCTGCTCTGCTCTGCTCGGCTGCGCTCTTGTGTAATTTGCGATAAGCGCTGCGCAGTTCAATCAGAGATAAGCTTCAATCAGTGGAGCCGAAGTCGTCGCTGGCCCTTTTGTTCACTCTAGGACCACAGGATGTCCATGTGTGCCCACCACAGGTGACGCTTGCCCTGATAAGCAACCGGGCAGGGGCAAAGGCGGGAACGAAAACGGAGGTGGGGGATTGCGCAAATTAATTGTTAGGCGTTTTCCGGGAAGCAGTGTTAAGTTCATGTTTGCGTCCTATTGTTTCTGGGAAAATTTTAAGCGATCGCATGATCGCCTAGTCCCAAGCAACCTTATCTTGAATGGAATTAGTCGGTTGGCCATCGTTTCCTTTGACGTCAAGTGCCAAGAATATTGAAGATATCCATTAGCTGGAGTACTTATTATATATGTATGTGCTTATAGTTTTCGATATTTTATTTTCAGCATGAAAATTAAATTGATCATAAATTGTTTAATTTGTTCAACAGTTTTGTATGCATAATCTAATAACATGGTATTATCAATTTGAAATTTAAGTTGATTTATATTACAATTATTTGCATATACATCCGGAGAGTATGTTAAATGGCATTTTGCAGATTTATGTGAATTATGAACAATTTATATTTTTAGAAAATATCTTATTAATATTTTATTGTATTAAATTAATCAAATTAATTTTAATTTTTAATTTTCTTTATTTAGTTAGTTATTTCATTGGAATCAAACCATTTCAACATCAAAAGTAAAATTTGTTGTAAATACGTTATAATTCAATATTTCTTTTATTTCCAAAATTTTTATGTTTTAAAAAACTCGTATTTAGCGATGAATTTCTCTAACATCAATATTAAATTTCAGAATTCAATTTTGATGTTATTTATTCTAACGAGAATTCGTTGACTCAAAATCCTTTCTTCAGTCATTCTTCTCTTGCCCTGGCCATTTAGTAAGTCATAAACGCAATTTCGATTAATTTCCAGCGAAATTCACTAATTAAAAGTAAGAGTGAAAATGAGGCGTCATCCACAGCTGTTGCCAAAGAAAGTGGCGAAGGGTTTTTCTGTCGCTGGCTGGCAAGTGCGGGGCGTATCGCGCACTAACAGGCGGCACACGGCAAGACGAACGGACCACAGGCAGAGAAATTATTAAGGAAAAGTAACATGTGTTTGAGTGAAGGTGAAAGGTGACGTGAGGCAGGGTGCATAAGAGTTGAGGCTGCATCGACTCAATTTTGACGATCGATGATGAAACGATTATGATGCGAGGCGAACCCGTGCCGAGGAGCTCTGGAGTGTGATGTTTACTTTCGTTTTCCTTGCGGACAGTATAATGCTGCATGCTGCAGCGCATCTAATTGCCGGCATGTGGGCATTGCCGCGAAGGGATGCATTGATGATCTTAAGGGGTTGCCACATCCTTTAAATGCGTCATAAAACGAGGGAACAATAGGGAAAACGACAGTTGGCGAAAGTGTGGCCAAAACGAAAAGCAATCAAGTGTCTATACCAGCTGATAATAGGAAGCTCAAAGACAAAAGCCTCAATATATACGCGCTGCAAAGGATTTGCGATTGGACTTAAGGCTAACCAAAGCAAATGGCAACACATCATCATCATCAAACACAGAGTGAGAGCGAGAGAGCAAAGGAGCTTCGGCTCGAATTCCAATAAGAGTCGCCACGTCATCAAATCACACAGCAAAAACCTCACGCAGCAACTACAACAAGTAAAAACTTCCAAGTGTATATGTACGTGCGTATATGTGCGTAAGCGCATGTGTGTGTGTGTGCGTGTGTTTATGAGATGATTTCATTTCGCTGTGCATGTCCCCAAACAGGACCCAACGGCAGCAGCAGCAGCAGCAGTCGCCCATTGTTGGCGTGCCGAGCGGCCATTGTCCAACCCTTAAATCAAAGTGTACGCAATTTCGTTAATAATCCTCAAGACAATATCGAAACGCCATAACAATATCCTTTTGATGATTATCGCTGCTCCTACTTGGCATTTACTCCTGCTGCTCCCGCTGATGCCTCCCTTCGCTTTCGCCTGTCTGTTGGCCACGGCTGCCGCAGTTGCTTTCATGTTTATTGCTTGGTTAAGGCGAAAGGATAATGGCCGCTGAGCAGCAGGTTACAGGACACTGATACAAGCAGCAAAAGCAGCTGATGTTCCTTGGGCCCAGCCCCACTGATTGTCGGCGACTCATTGCGTTCTTCCTCTTTATTACTTAGCCCAAAAAGCTGGCTCATTAAAGAGATGAAATCGTATTGGCTCTGACAGCCCGCTTTCTATTACTATTAACAGTTGGCTCTCAACAAAAATGAAAATTATACTTTAAGTAACGTATAGACAAATCTTTGTGTATAACAGATATTTCTTGTAAGAGATAAATATCCACAGCCAAAAATATATTATGTATCCAGAAAAGACATATTTCAGTAATAATAAATATTATTAGTATAATAATGATATAATTTTTCAGGATCGTTCTCCACTGAGTTCCCTGGAGATCTATAATTATGTAGTGAAAGAAATAAAAGATAATAGATTACCTCAAGAAAATAATATATAGAAATTCGAAATTATCTTATTAATTTTTTATGTTCTCAAGGAACTTTCAATACAGAATATTTATTTCTCAGTTTTAAATAAAATCTTGTAAATTTTTCTCAAGACTGCTTCTTATGTTATTTTGATGTTATTTCTCAAAAATCATGTTCCCCCATCACGAACCATTTGGAACGAGTTCGGATTAGCCCATCCTCAAGGGCATAATGAGAGAACGCACTTAGGCCCAAAAAACACCTGATGCGAAAAATGTCTGCCAAAGGATTTTCAAGGTGGCCAATGCGCAGTTTCCCTTTTAGCCAGCAGGACATCAGCAGGCTCATTTCAAATGCACGAAAAGTTGGAGGCAAAAGGAAGCAAAAGCAAGAACAGAAAATGATGTCCAAACTTTTGACAAAACAAAGCCGGAGCCGGAGCCGGAGCCGTAGCCGGAGCAGCAGACAAAAAAGAAGAATATGCGGCAAATGCTCGCAACATTTCAGCTGAGGGATATACGAACTGGCAGCCAGCAACTCCTTTGGCTGGTCCTTTTCTTCCGTTCATGGCCATTTAAAATTCTTTTCATGTTTAAGCGTGCAGAAGCAACCAAACTGAAAAGAGGAAAGAAAAGCAAAAGTAAAAAGGGAAAATATGTAAAAATTGTAAGAAAATATTAGAAGTATTAAAATTTTAATGCAAATTGTTATTTTATGCAAGAATGTGCGGTTCGTGCACGCAGCGTGTCCTTGCCCGTGTCCCTACGGCAGGGCTGCCCTTGGCTCGGCTCAAATCTCCCTTTTGAAAAAAGGCTGCGTAAAGGATTTTCGACTATAAGAAATTTTCATTGTGCTCTGCTTTTTATGCACAAAAGTCGACTTCGAGCCAAATGACCTTTGCCTTGGCCAGGAATCTGTTGTGCAAATATGCGGCAGGATATGTGTGCCATACATACATATATGCGAGTAAATACATGTGTGTATCTGGGCATTCATATGCATTGCTCGTGCTCTGCTTCTAAGCCCAATTTCCTTATGGCTTAAACCTTTACAGCTCAAAACTGAGGCCGACCCTTGGCCAAAAAGGATAATTGAAATTCGGCCAGCTGCGCATCTGCATGCAAATGATTTACAGCTGCCCGATAAACATTTTCGTAAGGTTCTTCTTATTTCAAATTTTTGCTTTTTTCTCATTCTGCTTCTTATTCAGCCAGCGGGCATTACTAAATAAGTTAGATGGCCACAGAATTTGTTTTAAAAATTTATAAATATAATTTTACGTTGAACCCCAGGGAACTCGCATATGTCTCACTGGCCACTGTCCCTCCACCCTGACCCAAAGCCGTTAAGAGTAATAACAGTAACAACAACAACAACAACAACAACAACCAGCAAAATGACATTAGGAATTTAGTTTAAACGAGGGTTGCGCCGTTCGCCCAAGTCGTTCGCTTCGTCAACGACGCGTCGCCATCAACAATGTTGTTGCTTGGACCTTAACCCTAAATGCAGGGCCCGTCACTGTCTGTCTCTGTCTCTCCCTCACCCTCGCCCGCGCCCTACTCCTCTCGAACTCTCCTGTTCACTAACTGTCTTTCTTGGTCTTGTGTAATTCAAGCTTGTTCAACTTTTACCAGCTCTACGTAGAGCACAAGCAATCGGCTTTTATTACACTTGAAATACTCTATCGCAGATGCACCAACGCTGTGCTAAACATCCATTAGCTGTATTAGGTGATCGCATCTAATTAAGGTGTAGATAGCTTTAGTCTACTTTGAAAACGTTCCGACTCTTTTCTTAGGGATTTTGAAAGTTTGAAAAATCTCAACTCTCTATGAAGGAAAGTAAAGCGTCAGTCTAACTATTAATCATTATTTAATAATATTATTATTTATTAATTATCAAAACAAACAACGATGCAGACTTCAGTTTTTCAGATATACGAACTTGAGATTGTGCATTAATCAGCAGTTTATAGGTCAATCCGTCAGTCAGTTTACCAAGAATATAGTTCGAGTTCTTTCCATCATTCTGCCATGCAATCAGCCAATATATGCATCACAGAACGATAGAGGGCATTAGCTCTTCGCAGTCTTTTCCTTTATCTTCAAGACTTTCTTGTTTTTGTATGAGCGTAAATTTAGTCGAGCGTGTCTGCGCATTTCGAAATTGGATACAAAAATTCGTATTTTTCTATACACACACATATCTTATATATATTTCTGTTCAACCAATTTCGAGTTCGAGCTGCGAGGGTTGACTGTTGGGTTTCTGGTGTCGCAACTGTTTAGCTGTTTCATTTGTCACCCACCCGATGCTCTAAGCAACCACACAACCACCCGCCCACTGACCACCAGCTCATCCACCATTATTCTATGTGGGGTATCTCAAATTTACCTCGTTCTCTGACTCCGGTTCCGTCGCTGATGAAGTCGCCCTCCGACGACCTCGCGTGTGCCATTGTATTTACTTAAATGTCCTTTCGCGTTTTGCGTTAATTACACTGCCAGGACATACACACATGGACATTCACACACACAAAAACACATACAAATACTCAGGACACGCGCGTGTGCTTATCGTCACATTTAAATTGAAAGGCGTGTCGGAGTCCAAAGTTCCCAAAGTTTGGTTTTTATTGCCGCTGCTTTTGTTTGCTCGTTGTGCGGCAATTAACCCCTTTTGGGGCGCAGGGTTTTCGAGCTAGTCAAAGCTACCAGATATAAGCACTCAAGTAAGGATTTTTAGTGCCTACGACAACCCTGCTCCGGCCTGTCATGTTAGCCCATTAAACGCGCAATCATTATTCATAGCCCAGGCAGGTCGAGAGCCCACAGAGTGCGTGTTACTGAGAGGGGGTGGCAACCCTCTCAGCTGACAGCAGCGTTTAATTAAAAGCCAAAAGCTTGACATGCCGGGTTAAACGCTTCTGCTCCAGTTATTCCCTTGCCATGCATATAATTATGCATATTATAGGCTTTAGGTATGTTCTGTTTCGTTTTACTTCTTTTTTATATTTTGGTGGCTCGGCCATTTTGTAGTTAGGGGCAACCCTGCATAAACAGTTGGCAAGGGTTGTGGCATATTCGGTTGGGCTAAAAAGGGTTGCAGCGGGTTAAATGCGTACACTTAGGGGCAGCTTTTCTTGCTTGCTCATATAGCCAATGGAACAGTAACCAATGACAACGCATACAGAATATAACATAATAAGAAATATCATATAGTAAAGGGTTGAGTATCGCTATATACTTGGTTATATACCTGGCAGGAAGAATAAGTTGAACGTTGAATGTATAATCTTCCCATAGAAAAGTATTCAGTCTGTGCTTTGTTGAAAATTAATTCTTAAAATAAAATATTTATTATTTTGTACGATTTTTTATTCCATTTTAATTTGAAGCAATAAAATATATTTCATGCAACGCTGTTTATTAAGTTAAATATAAAATTCGAAATAAATATTTTAGCTTCTATTCTAATTAATTTACTTAGATCTTTTTATATTTTCAGAAAATTTATATAGTTTATATGTTGATATGAAATCTGACTCTCGTTAAATCTTAAAGAGTCTATTAATGCAATGTTCCTCTCATTCTTTCCTCTTAGGTAAAGTTAATTTATTTGCATCACCTACTCTACTTGTTCCCCCCATTGCTCCACCTTCTCCACGCTCTAATTGCATAACTGTCCCAGTTGTTTATGCCTGCACTGACTATTAAATTTCATAGGCACTTGCACAAAATATCGCATATGAGAAATGGGGCACTAAAAGTGCTCGCCTCCTCATTGAGCGTCCAGTTTGACGGGCTACTAAAATATAAATTTCCATTAACTTAATTAATGTGCCGCAATTATGGCCACTAAAAAGCTCGGGCAAACAGAAACTCTATAGTTTTTTAATCAAAAAGCCATTAAGGATATGTCACAGCGTGTACTCCAGGCCCGCCGAGTCCCCAACTCCTGCGCCCCAGCTAAATCAAGCAGCATAAGCAATTTGTCGCCCGCTGCTAAATTCGCAATAAAAAAATCACTCAAACACATGAGAAGGCGCAAATTAATTTGCTGTTATTATTGCCCGCCGCCTTTTATCCTTTTTGAGTCGTAGGACATCCTGTTGATACTTTTAGTGTGGCCACAAGGTAATAATTATTATATATACTACGCACACATAAAAAGCCGCCAGAGCCTCGACACAACCCCTATATAAATGTAGGATCTCTGTCCCGTCCCTTTAACTCCTTGTTGCCGTAAATATTTTTCCGCCACATAGATTATTTAATTTTATTTTTTTTCGCTTGCTGATTGAGTGCTCTATCCTTTATTCCCTTTGTCACGCGTCCTTGTGCCCATCTTCAGCCTCATTGATGATGTTGCTGATTCGATGATAAAGTTCTGGTTTATCTTTTGTTTACAATTATTGTCATTCTCTCTCTTTTTTTGTGGTAAAAAAGCCGAAACAACCCCTAAAATGCGTTCCTGGTCCTAACTTCTATTTCTGTGATTCTTGATGCTTGGGCACGTGTTTGGCTTTTGCTCAAATTATTAATCCATCAACTTATTTCTACAACACAAATAGTGTTTGAAATTGTCAACTACACATTAAGAAATCGTATGGGATCGACGTGAAAGTATAATCTACTTTATGAAAATATAAAACAGAATAACATATAGTAAATCACCCCAAAAAGCGACTTTTTAATTTGAGTTTGTTCCTATAATAGTATTTGCTAATGTATCACAAATCATTTGATTCTTGGAAAAATATTATTGCAGTTCTACGAGCCTTAGAATAGCTTGGAGTAATCGTAAAGTTTTAAAATGAGCTCTAGATGTTAATGTTGCTCAACTGGAAATGCGGAAAACCACGGGACACAGAGATAGCTAATAAGATAAGCAAATGCAAGAGCGAGAGCGACAAAGCAATGAGCGCAAAATTAATTGAAATTTTATTTCAAATGCGAACTTTGACATGGTTTTCCTGGAAAGCCACGCTCCACCCAACACCCAACACCCAACCACCCAGCCAGCCATCAGAACGGCTGTGAAATATTTACGCGACAGCAACAACAACAACGAGTTGGGGAGTCGGCACTTGCGGGCATTTTATGAAACGGATATGAGAAACAAGCAAATGCAAGGACAACAGGACGAAACGCAAGATTTAAGCGACTGAGTGAGAGGAAGACAGAGTGTGCGGGTGGGAGTGTGGGTGGAGTTGGGGAGCTTGAGCGTGGACTCATGACTCAGAATTCGGCATTTGTGAAAATTAAAAAATTCCTTGGGACGCGGTTGGCTGGGTGCTAACTACGCGGCCCCTTATCCTTGCTGAAGTTGTCCTTGTTGCTGCTTCAGCTCTTGTTGGTGCTTTCGGTGTTTTCACAGTTTTTGTTGTTGATGTTGTTGTTGGGGTAAACAAAGGATCAAAAGCGCACTAATTGTTTTCTACTTAAACGTGGCCGAGCGCATTGGGGAAACTCTCCCACACCATTTGCCAGAGACTCTGCCCGCAGTTGCGCCGCGCCTATCCGGCAGGCTAATCTCTCCACTGCCTTTGCCGCGTAATTTTTCAAAACGTAATTTGCAATTAAAGACGGACAGCGCACGGTCGGCCACGCAATGCGTAACCATCAGCCCATCCCCAACTCCAAACTCGGCCCTCAACTCCGCACCCGCTCACCCGGCCGACACCGAACGCCTTGAGCCTTGAGTTGTGAGCTTTGAGCTGTGAGCTGTGAGCTGTGAGCTGTGAGCTGTGAGCAGCGAGTCCTGAATGCTGAGTCCTGGTACCTTATGACGTCTCGTTTTCATTGCTTTAGCATTAAGATTACGTCTACAAGTTGCTCCAAGGACTCGCCTCCTTGCCGCGACTCTGTCTCTTTGTAAAGGATGTTTGCTTCAGCTGATTTACACAAAGAGAATTTTAATTAATTTTATTGCCTCGCCACACAGCTAATGGCAAATGGCACTCGCCAACGTCTCAATTTTACAATTTAGAAACGTACTTAAAATTTATAAAAAGCTCCACTCATTAGCCTTATCAACGAGATGACTGTGCTTATTAACCATATTAAATTCATTCAGATCAAGAGTAATAAAAGGTTTAAGCTAGAGTGTCCTCGGCTTTAATTAAGATAATTTTAAATACACAAGATTCTTATATTGCGATATAATTTCTTTTTCGTTTTTTATATTAATACAATATATTAAAAGCAAATATTTGTTGCACCTTGAGCTTAAATTGCTTCACATTCACTTCACATTAAATCTAGCCCAGTCACATAATCCATGACGCCAATTTATCAAACCAGAGCTACAACTCTTAGCACTGACACACTCACACACACTCTCACATATACACATACACATATATGTGAAAGGGTCTTCGCATTGGCAATAGAAATCGATGGGTCGTTTTGTTTTTGGCCACCACAGCCGGCGGCGAGCGACTGAATTTGGTTGATGACATGCCTCCTTCTTTCGCAGCACAGCCTCCCCCTCGTCTTCGCCCTCGTCCACGTCCTTGCCCGCGAGTAACCCTTATGATGGGCTCGAAGTAAAACCAACAACCCTATGCTGCCAACCCATTTGATTTTTCTCTTTTTTCGTTGCTTTTTCCCTTTTTTCTGCTGCGGCCAAAGACGACATGTGGCTGAGGGAGCAGAGGACTCGAGGCAGGACTCGATCCAGGACCAAAATCGAGACCGGTTTGGCTTCGTGTCCGTTCAAGTTCAAGCAAACAGCAGCAGCAAGGACACACGCTACACATGTCCTGCGCGGGGTGGGTTTGCACATATAAAAATAAAAACTTTTTATAAGACATGCGAAGGGTAAACGGACCTCATGCTCGATACATATATAAAAATATATATGTACATATATCGTGTGTGAATATATGCTATATAATGCATGTACATAAACGAGTTTTGCGAAGGGTTCGCTCTGACTGCTTTGTCACATGTGTGTGCGCGCGTGTGTATGTGTGTGTGTCTACATATACATAAAAAGCTGTCACACATACACGCACACACGCACACGCTTTGCTTTTCACCCTTTTTATTGCGTCTTGAAGTTTTATGCGGCTTATGTACTGCCCATAGGCGCATCGTATGGCTATATAAGCAGTCCAATGTGTGTGTGCATACGTGTGGATGTGTGTTATGTGTGTGTGTGCGTTCTTGTATAACCGGAAATATGAGACATCAAGGCTTTTATAAATGGCGCACGAGACGAGCCACGTTTGCTTCGTTGCTGAATGTTGATGTTTGATGGCAGGCACTGTGGATGCTGTAGATGCTGCCGAGGCGGGGCGTGAGGATGGGGGATGCTGATGTATGTGTTTGACAGCCACATAAGGGGGTAAATTGAGTTTTCACATGGCGAAAGTTTTACTCGAATTGTTTGCTTTGACCAGCCGCCAGACGCGCGTCAACTGCTCCGCGTCTCAGCCCCTCGCCTTATCCCTCGTTCGGAAGCCTCGTGCGTGCCACATGACGTGCCGCACACAACTCACAGCAAAGCGAATTTAATAAATGACTTTATAGTTATTTTCTTGTTCTTTTTCTGCTGTTGCTTTTGCTGTTGCTGTTGCTGTTGCCGTTGCCGTTGCCGTTTCTGCTGCTGCTGCCACAAACCCTTGCTGCCCCCTCTGACCCGCATTTTATGCCTTTGGTTGCGTGGGTGGCTGCGAGTCCTTTGAATGAAGGCGAACAGGCTGCACCGACTATCAAAAATTAATACTTTTGTCTGCACTCGGTGTGTGCATAGTCCGTTGCCCCTCCCCTTGCTTAGTCCACACGTCATTTTCACGTAATACTTTTTGCGACCCACACGAACAACAAAAGTTGTAAAAATTTTAATTTTCCCTCAATATTTTTGGCATTTTAGCTGCTGGCGACATATGTGTGCCAAATAAAAAGGCACATGAGCATATATATTATATATATGTATATGTATGCGTATACAATATACATATGTGAGTATTGCCTTTTATGGTTGTATAAATCTGTTGTACCACATACGCCCGAATGTGGCGACACGTTGCGAACGCGTGTTAAGCCTTTAATGGCTTTAAAATGGCTGTCCAATGGGCGTGGCAGAGAATATATTAAGGAATATGTTTACATAGAAGCCATTGCTTAAAGCTTAATAAATAATAAATAATAAATAATAAATAATAAATAATAAATAATAAATAACAAATAATAAATAATAAATAATAAATAATAAATAATAAATAATAAATAATAAATAATAAATAA
>NW_022045885.1:558856-602525 GCF_001654015.2 Drosophila navojoa
AAATAATAAATAATAAATAATAAATAATAAATAATAAATAATAAATAATAAATAGCAACAATATAATAATGAATAAATGTAAAACAATTTAATAAATAAATAACTTTTTTTTAAATAATATCATAATCGACAAAAAATTACATTTTAATCATCAAAAAATGTTGTTTACCTATTTTGTTTAATTATACCTTAAACTAATTTTAAAAATTTTGTTTTTCTTAAACTGTTACTAAATTTGATTTATTGGTAAAGTGTTTATATGTAAAGTGTTTAGTGCCTTTCTCCAATTGTACATGCTTAAAATTGGAGTACTAAAATATTTATAAAGTAAAAGTATAAATTATGAAGGCGATCTCTTTAATTTGGGCCAACAGTTTAGAAACCACAAAATGGAGTTTGTCATCGTGAACAAGAACTCTTGCGGTAAACGTAACCTCAATTATAGTTGTAGAGTAGACCTCAACCAAATACTCACGCAATTTTAATACGTTAACTCAAGTGGTCATAATTTCAAAATTTTACATAGTCCTAGTTTCAGCTGCGACCTGTTTCATAAATAAGACACAAAAGGCCGCCATAATTTTAGTTCGTTTCTTTCTTTAATAACAAGGTTAGAGGTGAGTCGATCGGCTAGGTTCTTTAATCTGCTTTCAAAATGAGACGCGGGACATCGACCACACAAAGCCCATAAAAGAGCGAGAGACCCAAAGAGCGACCAGCTCAAAATAATTGGAACAATTTCCTATCAAATTTATGTGCTATAATCGGGAGCAGCAGGTTCAAAGATAAAAATCGAACAGGTTCAGCGTGTGTGTGTGAACAGGTGAAAGTAGCTGCGACAAAAGGATGTTCGGGTAAAAGGCCAGAGAGCGAACTCGACTGGCGGCTCAGTTTCGAGTTCGGCCGAGTTATTTTTATGGCCACCAAAGCGCTTTGTTAACAATGATTTTTATATGTGCCACCGTGTGCCACTATTTGTGGTTAGCTCAACTCGTTGGAACGTCTTGTTATATGTATATATATATTTCTCCTCCGGTTGCCCTTTACCTTATCGCTGACAGTGCATCTTGAGATGAGTGTGTGTGTGTGCGTGTCTGTATGTGTGTGTGCGGGGGGGTTTAAATGGAATGCGAAGGATTGCGTTTGGGATTGGTAATAACCGTTTTGTCCTGCGTCCTGTCACAAAATGTCTCAATCGTGGCTTTTGTAAATTGGCTCAGGCCCATAATCGAAATTCCATTGAAACGTAAAATTGCCAAGGATATATATATATGTATGTATGCAATGTACATAGGATAAGGACGAGCAGCTAACGGTTTCTGTTGGCTGTCAAACATTTTAGGCGCCATTGTTGACATTTCTTTTTCGTATACCCTTTTCTTTCAGTCGAATGCTTGGCTTCCCTTATTGATTGCCCGATAAGAAGACATCACAATTTTTGGTCAACAGACATTCGATAATAACATTCGAGGCACATAACTGTATTTATTAAGGGGTTTTAGACAAGCGGAATGAGGAAAAATAGAGGATAGTGAGATAAAGATAGAGAGAGAGAGAGAGAGAGAGAGTCAAGTGAGTTGTTGACAGATCAATGAGACTGATAAGATCTTGGCTAACTGACGGATGAATTATGCGAAAGGTCTTGACTAGACTGGACTCGGCGATAAGTTTCCTGTTAGCTAAAGGATAGATTATGACAGAAAGATTTGATATGGGAAAAATACAATCTACACAGTAGCTGAATTACTGATTGATTTCTCCGAATTGCATATCAATCTATCAAAGAAAGAACGGCGAAAAGTCTAAGCGCAGACAGCCTTACAAACCTTGGAAGTTAGCCTATTCAAGGTCTAGAATTTTCCACAATACTTTAATTATTTATTTAGTTTCGTTTTATTTTAGACCAATCGATTTGTAAAGTTCCGAGAAATGGAACTTTAAGAAATGCGTTCTACTTTTTTTTTTTTTTGGTAACAATTTTATTAAAATTATAAATACCTGTCTGTTTTCTTACATTCATTTGGGCCAACTCCCTCTGGAGATGCGGCCCGTGTCATATTAATGGTAATTAAGAACTTATGATCGATTATGATTTTAGAAAACAACGCAGCTTGCTGCTACCTGCTCGTGCCAACTGCAGCTGCCGAGAGCTAAGCCGAACTAATCTTATCAAAAGGCCACTCGTCAGTCATTTGCAACGTTTCCTCTCCGTCTCTCTCGGGCAGTGGAGCCTTTACCAAATGCCGACGCGCGGAGCGACGGCAGGTGTAGAGCAAATAACACGACCAGCAACAACTACAACAAGAAACCAACCATAAGAGCAGCAACAGTATTGCCTTCCATTTGTTACAATTACCCAAAAACATTTTGCGGAGCGCGCGCGCTCTTAAATAAAGAATGTAAAATTGTTTTCCTGGAACCCGACTTTTGCCAACTCGGTCGTTGATTAGATAAATAGCAAAACGGTTCATCCACATGCCGTCTGCTCGACTGATGTCCATCTCCTTGGCCATGTCAGAGCTCAGTGCCCGCCGTGCGGCACCCGCTGCGACAAACAACCTGAAACTGAACCCGAAACTCAGGCGAACTGCAACCCGGGCTATTTTTTTGTGTCTTATCGCAGCGATCGCACAATTTGTTACAATTGTAATTCTTTGCCAAACTGACCATTTGATGTGCGTTTGATTAATTGCTAGCGAAAGAGTTTCGATCTTTCGTGTAGCTGCAGTTGCAACACCAGCGGGGTGCTCTGCCCCCGGGCGTGGCGCAGACGCAGGCTTTGTTTTGAGCCCATCTAATTGAAATACAAAGCGAAATGATTAATGCAGAGCACTGAAAATAACCAGTTCAGCGATGCAAAGCGAACTGAGTCGATTGTTCATACTCTTCTATAGAAGAAATATGTCTCATAAAGACATATAGTGTATAGGAGTTCTATATACATTGATGTATTTATGGTAACCCATCTGCTGAATATGTACAAAAAGCTTTGAATAAGAGAGAGAGAGAGAAAGAGAGAGAGAGAGAAAGAGAGAGAGAGAGAGAGAGAGAGAGAGAGAGAGAGACAGAAACAAAGCGAATGAGCGGGTACGAGAGAAGGAGAGAAAGAGAGAGGGCACGAATGAGAAAAGGAATAAGTGAGATAGAGGGAAAGAAATAAGAGTGGAAAATATAGAAAGAGAGAGAGAAGAGTGAGGCAGAAAATGAAAGAATTAAGGAAACCAAGGAAGAAAAACGAGATGGAGACAAAGGATTGTAAAAGCGAAAAAGTGGAAGAGAGCGAGAGACGAAAGTATTAAGATAGGAAAGAGAACTGTATATGAAATGCATTCAATATAGCATATGCATATAAATATAAGTGTTTTGTAAATATTTTCCCTGCCTTTATTCCTCTCTCTCTCTCTCTCTCTCTCTCGCTCTTTCTCTTTCACTTTCCTTTTCTCGTTCTCTAATATCAGCCTCTCTTGCTTTTGCTGCCATTATAGGCAAATGCATTTCAAACGCACTTTTGGGACTCATTCATTTCTGCATGCTCTTGATCTTTGGCTGCAGCTCATGTACCACGCCCCATGTCTTAAACCAACGCCCCCTCAACGAGACGGCCCGTGCCCGGCCTCTAATTACATTCTTCCGGCTCAGACCAAGCGGCTTTCGCTTTCGTCTGCAGCGGGGCACAATTAGTGGCCTTTGACACGCCCCCGCTTGCGCGCTCGCTCGCTCACTCGCTCGTCTTGGCGCGTCCTTGCAAAAGAAAAAGGGAAAACGGAAAACTAAACTGAGCTGAGCTGAATGGAATTGAATTGAGAGAACCGCTCCACAATAAAAACGTTCGATTTTATTGATACGAAAATTGGTTTAGACTGAAGAAAATCGAAGGCAGCTGCCTTGCCTTGTGCCCCTTCCTATGCCTCCGCCTCTGCGCCATGCTGATGCACGCCGAATCTCCATCTACTCGCGTTTGACATGCGGGAGCAACACCTACAGGACGCACGTGTGTGCCTAAGCATGTGTGTGTATGTCTGTGCGTGTGTCTGTGCGTGTGTGTGTGTGTGGTGTTGATGAAATCTGCTGCTGCTTTTGGTTCTCCTATTGCTTTTGCATCTCTTTGCCCGACGACCATCTAAGCAAAACATTTCAATTTTCTAGACCAGTGGGCAGGCGGGTGAGAGAGAACTAGGCGGAAACTACGGCGCGAGTCGACGGGCCCATCGGGGTCCGTTGTCCTGGCAAGCGTAACCACGCACAACGAAGGATTCGCAGCCCAAGGATTTGTTTGTCAAAAACAGACAACAACAACAACAGCAACAACAAGAACAACAACACCAGCAAATGGACTCTTTGTGGGAGTTCCTTGGGCTCGGGTTCAAATCCTGGTTGCCTGTCAACTTTCAAGTTGGTTTATTTATTTTTCATTTTGAGGCCCCACCAGTTCCTCGACTCCTCCAATCTTTGTGCACATTGATGAACCTTTTGCGTGGCATTTTCTCTTCGTTTCCTTCCATTTTTTTTTAATATTTGCAGCTTTGCTGTGTTTGTTTACAGTTAAAGGACACAGCAGCCCACAGGATGTCCTGGCATAGGCCCATTTTCGGTTCGTGGGATAAGCCCGGACCAAATAGATTTCTCAACGAAAGAGAAGGAATAAAACGAAAACTTTTCGCCTTTTGCGCTTCCTTTTTACCATTTTACCATTTGCTTTGTTGTTGTCGGTTCAAAATAGGACTGCGAACGGGGCGGGGCAGCAGACCTACAATACAAGGACATGCCAACGTTTTTCAATTTACGCGCCCACAGCGAACAGCAGGACGATGACAACGACGCATTTTAGAGCTAGCTTCTGTAATCAGTTCAAGCAACACTTGAACTAGAATGGATCTAAGAGTTGCTTGCAAATTAAATGAGTCGCAACCCTAGACATCCTTGCTTAACCAGTAGATTTTTGATTATCGCTGATGTGAAATCCCTAAAATTACTATATACTGCTTCTTCAATACCTCGATAATTCTGGAAGGAAATTCAGTCAACTTATGAGTTGTACTATGGTACGTCTTGTTCTCAACTAACCACAAATCGAGCTGCCTCTTTATCTATATCCAGCGCAGTAGCCTAGTTAGTTGAAGGGTCGGTCCTCTCCACAAAACTGACCTACTCTAAGGCCACTCGCATAACCCTACACTCTATCTACGATCGACCTTTTGCTGACGTTGCTTCATTTACATTTCTAGTTAAACAAAAGACGCGAAGGCGTTCGTAACAGGCAATTAACCAATTAAAATGTGAAAAGTTGACCAAGCCAGAGGCTTACCCCAAGGGTTAAGCAACGTTTTGTTAGTTCCTTTATTACTTTGATCTAGTTCGTCCGATAAGGCCACACACACACCTGCGTCTATTCGAGCCGGCTTCAAAATTGGAATTTACGATGACAATAGCGCCTCCTCATATACATATATGATCATATATATGTATTTATAAATACATCCACCTCAGGCAGTAGCTCAAGAAGCGCAAGATAACGTCAGTTTGGTGTGAGAGTTACATAAATTTTCTTTGGCTGAGCAGCGACTGTACGTAGCGAGGATACTCACCAAGGAGATTGGGCAGCACATTACCGACTCACATTTCTTCAAAAGGATAACAACAAATTAAAGGATTTGCTCTATTGTTCCTCTTTTGTCTGAATGTTTGTTCCATTGTTCAGTTGCAGTTTTCCTCTTCTTTTTCTCTCTCTTTTAAGTGTTTGCTGCCCAAAAGGATTCTGGGAAATTGTTGTTCTTTATGTGCTCCTTTTTTCTATATATATTTTGCTTCTTTTTTTTTTCAAAGTAAAATGTTGCGCAATTTGCTGGAATTATAAGTGGGCGTTGTCGTTGGGATCTTGCCCGAAAAAAACTGTCACAACAAGCGCTGCAAATGATTCTGAAATGTCCTTGAATATCCCTTGAAATGTGTAACTAAACCCTTTTTGTGGGACATGCCACTTAACTTCCCAAGTTGTTGTTTTGGTGTTGATGAAGTCGTCAGTGAACAGAGTCAACCCCCTGCCAAAGGGTTTACCCCAAAGCGTAAACCCTTAATGACTTATTAAACGCATCAAGGCAAAAGGGGTGAAGGCATGAGGGGTTGTGCACCTAGGGGATGGGCACGAAAGGGTTGCCGCTGATGACACCGCTAATTGCTGGCTAATTTGTTAAGCACGCGATCATAATGGGTTTAATACAAGTGGAAAGAAAGAGGTGTTGTCAAGTGTTATACCAAAACAGTGTTGTACAATCTAAAATATATGTATGTATGTAAAATATATATGGAATAAGCGGTCAGTTGAAATGCCCACACCTGTTTCAAGGCGCTGCGCTCAAGTGAACTCATGTGAAAACTTTTCGGCACTGGGAATTTCCTGTGCTCTGTGATAATTAAAAACTGAGACAAACGATGACAGTCGACAGTGCGGGGCAGGACATTTGCTATGCAAATGACAGGACAATGGAATCGCCCATCATCATTCTCATTCAGCGTCAAACAATACAACGAAAGTATATAGAAATACGGAATGACTAAATAGATATAGAGAAAATAATAGACACTTCAATATACAGAATCGACGAATGAATGCTCTTTAGGAACTACCAACAAGCGAGATCTTAAATACTTTGAATTTTTGTTTGGTATTAATTTATTATTACCGCTTCAATAACTCCAAATCTGCAAATAAAAATTGGGAATTATTTTCACATTTATAGTTAGTATTCATATGAGAAATATACAGCAATTAACAATAAATAATTATAATATAAAAGTAGGTATATATAAAATAAAACTCTTATATAGAATTCACAATCTACATGAGTTGAAACTTTTAGATTTTCCATATTTACCCTGTATTCCTGAATCAACTCGAGTCGCTAACTGTTGTACCCTTTGCAAGTGTATTCAAAATGGCGGCTAATTAAACGCGTAGCCAAGCGAATGCCGCTGTATAAACAAGAAGAAGACAGAAGGAATAGAAGTAGCCAGCAGCAGCAGCAGCAACAGCGACAGAGCAGCAGAAGGCATCGCGATAATGGCCGCGTTAAAATGAAAGGACACAACGCGCCAGATAATGTCCTGGCACGTCATTGGCCATGCGAAATGGCCAAAAGGATAACCAAAAAAAAACGGAAAAGCAAACAACAGCCCCACAGCCTCTTTTAATATTTAAGGCACACGAGCGTAATTTGCGCTTTGGAAATTAAAAGCGAAATATTCACAAAAAAAATGAAAATAAGAAAGGAAATATTTGCCAGCAGCCATTGAGAGCTGGGCAGGCGTGCCGGCTGGACAGGCTGGTAGCTACTGGCGAGCAGTTTTGTCCTGCTTGTCGCGCTTTTCTATTGTCCTTGGCAACTGGCTTTGTTTAGCTGGCAGTGCGATAAGGTTCTGGGTCCCTACTATCGTTTTGTTTCTAAGGCAAATGCAAAACAAACTTTTGCACGAAAACTCGTGCACAACTCGTAGGCTAAGAAGCAGGACTGAGGAAGGCGTGGCTGAGCCTCAAGTGCGCCTCGCTGCCTGCGCACAAAAGCCTTTATTTAATTTAATTTTTGAGTGCGTCTGCCCTCAAAGCTTTTTCATTAGCAGTTGAATACCAGAGAGCGACAGAGACAGAGAGAAAGAGAGGGAGAGAAAAGGCCTCGCAGAAGGAGCTGCAGAAAAGGCAGAGAATGACAAATATATAACGCGTGTGCTTAGAATTTAAAACACCGTTGCGGGCTATAAAAATGCCGATGGTAAAAACTAATTTTTAAAGACTTTGATGAATCCAAAGTCAAGTTTAATAAAAATTGATTGAAGGTAGGACTTGTATACTTGAGAAGCCAGTATATATTGTACTCAAGTTCTGTTCACTAGAGCAACTTCGTATCCATTTTTAACTTGATTATAATTACCTATAATATTAAAGCATCATCGATATTTTTTATCGATAAAGATAAGTACAATTTCGATTGTACAATATTTTAAATTTAAATACTATATTCTATGCAAAAGTACAATTTATATTACTTTAATTTATCGATTTATCGATAACATTGAAGTATAATTTCAATCGTATACCTGATTTTAAATGTACATCCTATTATCATTAATATTATTAGATATAAATAATAATCGTAATGCATTTTATATACATTTAGTTAGATGAATTTAAGAGTTTAAGCTCCTAGCTGTAGTTCCTAAATGATGTGCCTTCCATTCTTAGCATCATATCAGTTCAGTGGCACCTCTGGCGTCGCCCCTCGATGCTCGCTTCTCACACTGTGCAGCCACGCTACGAAACATTAATCTGCTATGTAAATCTTGAGCACAGTGTAAGCAAAGGCATCGTATTTGCGCATTTTTAAGTACGCCGGACAAAGATCCAACGTCCAACGTCCAACAGCCACACCCACTCGAATGCTGGGGCCAGCATGAAAGTTCACTTTTTGTGCGTTGTCATTATTCATCAGTCCGGGCGGAGAGTGGGGCCCAGTAGGCTAAACTTTTAGCTGCCGTGCAAACGCTAGCACAGTGGGTGTGGTGTGGGGGATTCTCTTCCTCTACTGCTTCGTCTTTCTTTAGCTTTCACCCTAACAGCACATTAACCCACCGAAAAATGCCCATTAGAAATGTAAGCAGCGAGAAAGAAAAATTAAAATTGGCCACGATTTTCATTCTCGCTGGAATCTTCTTCATCTACGTGTTCGTCCTGGCCAGCTCTATCTATGGCCCGTGCGCCCGCTCACTCATCCATTGTTTCATTTCATTTTTTGCTCATTTTTCACTTGAAATGAGCCGCCGGGCATTCATGTCATGTGCCACGCCCACAGCCGCCCGCGTCAACGACACCGGGCGGGCAGATAGCGAGCGACGCGGCTTTCAATTTACGCGGCTGCGTCCGGCACATCCTTTTTAGAGCGTGTGTCCTTCGAGTTGAAAGCAGCTTAAACAGCCTCCCAGTTTCAAGTCTTTGTTTGCTTAAACATTTTTTTCTACTTTGGCGGCATTTTCCATTAAAATTCCGGCACTGCTGTTTTTTTTTTCGCTGTGGACCTCTCGTAGAACAACAATAACAAAAACAAGAAGAAGCACAGCGTTGCTGGACAACGAGCAGCAGGACGAAAATTTAGAAAAATAACGCAAGAATTTAAATAATAAAGCAAGCGCGCACAAATGAATCTAATTTTTTACAAAGGGGGCAACGGGCTACCAAACAGATTTGTAGGACCAGAGGCTACGCAGGGGGCGTGCCAAGCCCAGCAAGTACTCAAGTAGGCTAAGCAAGGGGCAATAGAAAAGCGAAGGTGGACGTCACTCTCGGCGCGGCCTCGGCTGGGGTAAATGAAAAACTGTTTTGCTTTCTACCGCTTACTTTTTTGTTAATTTTTTCTCCGCTTCTATCGCGCTCCGAAAATTAATTTTATTTCGCCTCGCTGCGCATCCTTCGGCTCTCGTATCGCATTGTAGTCCTTTGGAGCCGTTGACAATTTTTCTTAAGCCTAATGGTCGAGACGCTGCCAAAAAAATATAAAGACGGCCGACAAATGGCCCTCTGGGCTTTTACGCGGCTTAAATAATATCCGCAGTCGATTAAAAACAAAAATTGTTCAGGTTGCAAATATTTCAGCCGAAAAAAGCACAAATACAAAATTATGTATTCAAATGTATATACACAAAACTTAAATAATATCTATTGATTGTATATATGCATATTTAGCAGTAAATAAAGGTAAGACTTTACAAATATTCAGATATTCAAATACAAAGTAATAGTATCAAAATAAACTATAATATCTACATATTGTAAATATGTATATTTATCTCAAAATACAGGTAAACTTTAAAAATATTAAAATACAACTTAAGATAGAGGTTTCAGCAGTTATAAAAAAGCAATTTCAAAATTATAGATTTAAATAAATTTTGTTCCCTCGACGTTATATCTGTTTTAAGGAAAATGTCGAAAATCGTACATTTTTATAGTCTTTAAATAAAATCACTTGAAAAATAATTTGTATCCATAAAAAAACACAGCTGACATACTCCCAAACTGTTTTTCGTTAAAAACAACCCCATTTTGAGAAACTTAAAAACTGTTTCGAACACCTTTCACACTTTAAATTTGGCACCGTTAGGGGTGGCCCAATAATCAAGTGTGACACATAAAGGACACGCGCACCCTTTCGCTTATCCTTTTGGCAGATGAAACCAAAACACCAAACAAAATCGGTGAAAAATACACGAAAAAACTGAAATTCGCAACAAAAAACTAAAAAAAAATCGAATTTCATGTCACGCTTGGCAAACTAGCTCGAAATCACAGCCGCGCCTCTTCATTAAAGCGAGGGGCTTAATCAAGGACGAGTTGTGGAAACCAACTCGAAAATGGGTGAAAAAATTGCAAATTGATACAAAAAAGAGGAGAGCAAAGGGAAACGACGACAGGCGCATAAAAGGGGCCTGTCAGCTCGTGCGTGGCTGATTGTAGGGTTGAGCTCTGCCAGGATAACTAAGCACGTGCGCAACGAAAGGATTTGCCAAAAAAAAAAGAAAACATTGCAATATAGCGCAACAAAAACTGAAAATTTCATTGATTTGCCAAATGAAAATGCGTTAATTTTTTAGCTACAGCACTTGCGGGTGCTGCCTGGGGAGGCAGACAGGATAACAGTCAGAACAATAATGATTGCGAGGAGCGGGTGGGTTGTTACATAAGCCCATTTTCTTTCTCTCTATATATATACTCTGTATATATGGAAGCCTTTCACATGGGTAGCAACCCCTTCGACCAGCAGTCGCAATTAGATGACTCGTGTATGTTGCCCAACGCCTGCTGCAAGGACACGCACAACATGGTCACTCGGCGGCTACCTTCAATTCGCATGACCAGCGTATCCATATCCCTTTAGAGCAACCCCCGACGAAAATGGCACAGCACTCTGGACACGACAGCTGGTCAGTGTAGGTCAGCGAGTGACCTACAAATGCCGCCAAAAATGAACAGCCAAAAGAACTGACTGGCCAAAAAGGATGCTACCGACTCGTAGCGCTTGTCCATTTGATGGACGCACCCTGAACTGACAATTTTAATGAGCCGAACAGCAGGAAAAATTCCCTCCCAATATAGAACAAACAAAAATTGCATGATTTTTCGCTTTTCCCATCGACCAGCGGATTACGCGGCAGGTTTTCCATATTTCTTACATTCTCCTGTGGAGCCTCGATGTGGAGCATACTTGGGGCATATAAAACGGCAATCCTCACACGCAGGACATGACGAAACGGCAGCTGTGCGCGGACTGCCTCTTGCCGTTATATGTCGCCTAAATAACCTTTGGCCCCGTCCGCACACACACACGCATACATTCACTCACACAGAGAGAGAGAGAGAGAAACCGACTGGCACAAAGGATAATACACAAAGGACCACTCGCTGACGCAACAATAGCAACAACAATTTTTAAAAATGTGTTTTTGTGTGTAGAAACTATAGAAAAAACGACGAGCACCCCACGGACCCAGTAGCTCCTGCCCCTACCCCTACCGAAGTCCGACTCCTAGATCCCCTTAGATCCTGCCATAGAAAGCCATAAGAATACCAGGACGATTTCGAAACACCATATGAGGGCTGTCCTGGCGTGTGTTGGCACAATTCGTCATCGAAGTCGACTGAAAAGTTGTTACGAGCTGCTTTTCCACAGTGGAAACAAAAAGGGAAAGAAACAAGAGTGAAAGTAAAGATTAAAAAAATAGCAGAAATAAAATTTTATTCAGTTCAATTGCGTATAATCATGAAATATTGAAATGATTGTATAGTCAAATAACATTGGCAAAACCCCTTCTGTATTTGAATATTATCATAGTTTTAGATAGAAATATAGAAGAAGGTAATTTCGAATACTTCTTATCCTAATTATATATAGACTTATCTCTGAAGATAATTTCAAGGAACTACAACGGAGTTTACTAAAATCTTACTTCTCTTATATGGCTTCCATTACACGATAAACCACATTAAATACGAATTCAAAAAGCCAAAACTTTTCTTCATCATAGGAGATTAATTTGTGTATTTACCAAAATTAATTTGATTCAAGTCAGAGATTATGTTGAAAAGCTATGACGTAAACTTTCAAAAATGTCAAACTTATTCAGTTTCATACAGATAACTAGATAGATGCTAGATATAGCTTATTTTGGCATCATATTTCAAAACTATTTGAAATGATGAACAACCAAGTTAGGTGATCTGGCCCTAGTCGAAATGCCGACATTAGTCAAAATCAACACCAAAGAGCTCCCTCTCCGATAGCGCGAGCCCCGGTCGCATCCTCGGCCCGTGCTCGTGCCCGTGCCCATGCCACGTGGTTGCACTCATCAAACCACAAAGTCGCAGTCTGCCAGCAAAGAAGTCAGCGAACTCTAAGAAAAACAATGACGACACTTTTCTTATTTTCAATGGGGGGAAACTTAATTTTTTAATCGCGCCAACTGTGTTGGCGATCAAATGACAAATCAAACAAAAGGAGCGCACAAAAAACACAGACCGAGGGGAGCTGCAAGTGTGGCAGTGTGTGGGGGAGGTGTTGCAGGCTCTGTTGCAGCCACTCGAATGTCAAACGAAGTGTGCAACACATTAATTCCGCTCTCCTCCCTCCTGCCGTATCTGCCTCCCTCTCACGCGCTCTCTGCAGTTGTCCCCACAAAGTTGACAGCAATTAAAAGCCGCAAGACACGCGTCGCATGCCTCTTCGTGCCGCCCCTCCGGCCCTAGCCTAGCTGACAATTTGGATATGTAAATGTGCGACTAATGAACACTTCAAAATGTCGCCCAGCTATTGCCCCTCTGCAGCATCACTGCCTCCCCGTCTCTTTCTCTCGCGCTCTGTATCTTTCAGTAGCAGCTGCGCTTCACAAAAAATGGGAAAAAAAATCTACAACAAAATCGGATCCGGCGCGCGCTGAAAGTGCAGTCCTCCAGGTATGCAAGCAAATGAGGATCTCTCAAGGACTCTGGATCTCTTCTCCTAGTCGCGTGCTGCGGCCGACCCTCAGCTATTTTTTTTTATGCTCCCTAAAAAAGAGAGAGGAGATGAGATGCTTGCAGCTTCTTTAACTTCTCTCGTGCCAGGCAGACGTTTTGAGCGTTTTGCTTCTGCTGTCATCCTGTTTGTCGCCCTTGCTGTTGCTTTCCCTATCAATTTGGTTGGCCTCGGTCTGCTCTCATCTGCTGTCTACCTTTTTTTATAGGTAAATCTCCTTTTTAATGCGCCATCGATCCGCCTGTTGGTTGTTTGTTTGTTGTTGTATTTTCGTATTGGTGTGTGCGTCTTTTTAATAGGATTTTTTATAGGCTTTGGCTGCGTGTCTTTCGCTTGCAGCATCTTCTTTTGAGTAGGGGCTCCTGCCTTCCTTTTGGCATCCTCTTCGCTCGCTTCTGTCGCGTGCTTTGGTTTTTTATTTTGTTTTGATATTTTTAGCAATTTTATTATCTTGTCTTCTGTCTTTTTTTATGATGTATGAAATATTGATGGGATTCTTAAGGCAGCGGCTTTTTTATATGTGCGATCGCTTGCCTTTCGGCTAATTGTTGGGCATCATAAATGTTTAGACTGCAGTTGCTTGTAATCCAGTTACACGGTGAATAACCTTAGCATGTAGTTATGAGTTCGTTCGTTAAAAGTTTCGGACTGTTCAGAATCTGATTACAACATTTTTGCATTACCTATGTATGTTAAAATAATAAACAGAAGAGAATCAGATATATTCATTTTACAAGCTGGGTATATTCGGCTTGTTATTAAAATTTATTCGTTTTCTTTTCATTCATTTTCTTGATGAATTTGATGAATGATCACGGACAACAAACCTCCCATTGGTGTATGTATATGAAATCAAGCTATTATGTAAGAAAAGATAACAACTTTTTAAATGCTGGCATCGAGCGTCTCCCAATGTCCTAGCGACAAGCAACCCCTTGGTTGAGTGACAGTTAAATTTACTTTGCATAGAATTCAACAAGAGTAAATGACCGTTAGAAATCTTTCGAAATGCCATAAAAGAAATACCCCGAAATTCGCCTATTGTCAAGGCAAAAGACATTGACAAAGTTCTAGAAGGACAATCACGAGAGGTTGGGGAGTAGGGATCAAGGTATAATAGCAATTGTTATAAGAAATGCATTGCATCATGCAAAGCCGGTCAAGAAAACACGCAACATTTCCAGGGGCTCTAACTGTGAATTAAAGTTTGAATCTTGTTTGATATGACAGATTTTCGAATTTGCAATTGGGGTGGGAACGTATTTTGGAGAGTTTTTCTCATTAAACTAGTAGCATATTCATATATGTACATATGTATATTTTCATGAAAAATGTGAAAAGTAGAGAAGTAGAATAGAGAGTAGAATAATTTAAAATAATTTTTCTTTATTGTTAAGCATAATAAAACTCTAAAATAAAATTAATTACATTAACTATCATTAACTGTGTGACTATCCGAAGACAGTCCTTCAACTTTTCTGATAACATTTATATATATATATTTAAAAGAAAAAAATACAACGTTGACAGCTGGAAGTTCATATTACTATTATTCTTCTATATACACATATTATGCAAAGCGAAAGCATTAAGTGGAATCGACACGGCAGAAATCAATAAAAATTACGGCATAAAAGTGCAATTAATGTGCCATGACCTGACCCAGGGCCAATAACGGCCAGGATGAGTGAGCGGCGACAATCGCCAATGGCCGCCAGGAGCTGGATTAAATGGACACAGCCGTCGCAGTTCGATATGCATGACAAAGCGTCGCCATATGCAGCACACTATATAGAGTGATAGAGCAACCCTTGCGCTTATGCATAATGCGCCACCCCTTTTCGGCCATACACCCACCCCCAGCCTGTGCAGCCCTCGCAACATACACGCACACGTTTGGGGTTAAAGTCAAAATGGCGCGTGTTCGCCAGCAAACGGATAAAATGCACATATGCGACGCAGCAGCATGATCCTGTCGAGCGGGACGTGCTATATCAATTTACACAACATATGCAGATCCGATTAAGGAACGAACAAAAAAGAGAGAAAGAGCAGAAAAAACAACAAGAAAATAATAATACAATATATATTGCGCTAAGTCGAAAATTAAATACTCTAGCGACTAATAGAATGAATCTTGAAAATATTTTAATTCGCTCTTTAGCCAGAAAAACAGAAAATATTATTTATTATTGTTTCGGAAACAACATAGTCTGCTCTGCGAAACGCAGAATATATTGCTTAACAATTTAGATAAATAAATGGCTGGTGATTTTAATAGTAGAACAAATCTTTGCTTGAAGACTGACTTACTAAAAACAACAAAATAATAATACAACATTTTATTAACTTCATTGTTATCACAAACTTCATTTTACTGATTGTGCAGATTTTTAGTTTAATTTAATAGGTAATAATTCATTTTATAGTAGTTATTTTTTATAGTCTAGTTATCAATTATCAATTTCGATTTTGATTCCACTTTGATTTGTTTGCTTCTCTATTATAATCATAATCAGCTAAAAGTTACAATCTCTGTATTAAAATCAAACGACTCTTTTCCAGAGTATAGCAATAAAAAAAAAAAAACATTTGAGGGCGGTTTGTGCCACTAAAAAATGGTTGCAACGCGTGCCATGGTTTTTCTTTGACTGCTTGTTTTAATGCAACACGTCGCGTGCCTGGCAGGCAGCTTCCTTAACCTCATCCTTGTTGCAGCTCCTTTGCATGGAGACAGATAAAAAATATTAAAAAAAATTGAATCAAATGTAGCAAAATTTCCAAAATTTCAATAGCCAGCAAAAAAACAATGTGGAAATTGCCCAAAAAGCAGGCAAAAATTGCATGGTAGCTAGTATATGTGTGAGTGTGTATGTGTGTATGTATTGCATCCCTTGTCAACAATAGCATGAAAATCCCGTTGCTGACCTCTCGATGACCCCAAGCCCGAGCTGCCCCTGTTTCTGTTTTCCATTTCCCATTTTCCTGTTGATGATGATTTTCTATCCCTTGGACTTTATTCAGAGGCTGCAAACAAAGGCCGGCATTTTTGTGACTGATTGCATGCATGCATATCCTTGCATATCCTTACATATCCCTTTTGTACATATATATATATATATATATATATTTGTGTGTGCGTGTTTGTATGCTGCGCCTGGCGCTTTGGCCAAACAATGTTTTCATCTAGCATTCTCGGATAGCGCGCCATTTGCATGTTTTTCCACTTCCCATTTCCCATTTTCATAATTTCCATGCCAAAAATGTTCTGCAAAATGCAAAGTAAAGGGCCAGCCCCGTTCCTCAGTCCTCCTCATCTGTCTGTTATTTATATGGCAAATGTGGCATGCTGCCAAGGGGGTTGAACGAACGGTTTTATGCAACAAAATATATGCATACAAATAAAAGGGGACAAAAACTGGTCAGTAAATGCAACATTATGAAAATGCATATGAGAAATACTTGCAAAAAATTATGAAAAAAAAAAATACAAGTAAAATATTCCACTCAAATGCAAGCAACTACACAGCGAGTGCATTCAAACAATAGAACATGATGATTACACTATTTCTAGGCTGATCTAAATGTATATGAGATGGTTTAAGAAAGCCATCTTGTGTATTAAGAACATGATTATTTTAAAATTGTGAATATTATATAACATAAAAAAATACATATTAAATTATAAAATATTAAATAATACGTCGAAAAATATTAATCTATAAAAGAGGATATCGTCATTGGAAATTGTATATAATTATAGATTCAATATCATTTCTATGAGAAATATGAATTAGAATAATTTCGACCACATTCAATCTTAGATTCATATTTTTATTGGTTTTTCTTATTTGGGGATTTCAATAGAGGCGCAAAATTAACAGACTTCACTGTACATGAGAATCTGTATTTATAATAAACATATTTATCAGATTAAAATAACTCTCTTTATTTTTCATTCAAATTCTATTTAAATGCAAATATATCAAACCTAGCTCAAATAAGATCACTTAATCTCTTGATCTGGAACTTCCAAGAACTTCCAAATATAAATTGCATTTCTCACAGTTTTTCGCCACTTAAAAACTTGACCCCAAGGTCCTGGACAACATATGCAAAATATCAAAATATTATGCCTACCTATGCCAAACAATATATACATAAAAAAAATTGAAAGACGAAAAAGAAACCAATTTTTTGGCACATCTCAAGCACTTGACCTTGGTCCATGACCCGGACGATTTAAAAAACATTTCTCTAAAAAAATTTTATCATTTAAAATAGTGCGGAAAAAGTAGAGGACTGCCCGGGCGGCAGAGCAGTAGGGAGACGTTCACACGCCGCAGGACCTTGGACTGGGCACTGAATAGTAACAGCAAATCGTATGCAAAGCAAGGGAACGGCCACATTCTTGGTGGTCACGGGGTTCGAGCCACGCTGGCATTGCGAATCTTCTTAGCTGCATCGCCTGCTGCCTTATGCCTGCTGCCTGCTGCTCGCTGACATGCCAACAATGGGCAAATATTTTGCATAATGCAAACAGGAGAAATGTAAATCAGATACAGTTTCTGCTACCTAGCTGACTGGCATTAAGTACGCACAGCTCTCCATGTAGACATCGTCCATGTTGCAGTTCTCATGACGTTGCATTTTCCACGCCTGCGCCGTTTTAATTAGAACAAACAAAGGCTGTCCCAAGACGCAGACTCAACATTCTTACCCTCCTCTCTTCTCTTCTCTTCTCATCTCTTTTTTTAATTTTGCAAGTAACCTCTCTCTCGCAGTTAAACTGTTTACTTAACCCAAGAGCCCAGAGGGTCCAGTCTGTGTGGGTGGCTTAAAAAAACACTCAGACGTAGCAGCAATTATTGTGAGCTCGGCTCTCGGTTAATTTGGCCGGCTTTAATCCTTTTTGGTAAAGTCATTCGTGCGTTCCAAATTTCACCAGCTCATGGCTCGTAATTGTGCGATTGCTATAGGGGATTGGCAAGGGACTTGGGCACTGCCGAAGGATTCAATTTCGACAAGTAATGCACTTGATTTGTGAGAGTCCAGGTGATCTACACTAGGGGATTAGGCAGCTATGTACAGCTATGTATCTGTAATGCTATATTGGTCTCAGGTGAATTACCCGATAGGTACAGTAAATGCGAAGGCTGACTGGACAATCACTATAAAAGCGAAAACTGATTTTATTAGAAAATAATCTCGCATTTTTATATTCAATAAATATTACGGTTTTACTTTACTCACATTGGCTCGCGATGGCGAATGTGCTACGACATTCCAATTGGGATTTTTTATTTATCGCTTAAAGCACTCTCACACGCGCTAGAGCGGGTGGGAAGATTTAAAATCACACAGGCATCGCGGCACATATTTACATAAACACAAACACACATAACAAACATGTTGCTTGCCAAAATTCCTCACACATATACATAAATGCCCAATAACATGTGGGACTTTTCACTCACATGAAAATGTTATGTCACGTACACATACACACGTCAATGCATACATATGTATGTATGTACATATGGAAATTTTACGATTACATACATATGTATGTATGAATTGCAAAAGAAAACCACAAAAACTGCAACATTTTTAAGCCATATCAAATTAACTATGGGCACACTTAATTCGTACTCTTTGTATTGTATGGTACCACAAAATTATAAATTTTAGTTTATTTCAAATGTATTAACAGCCGCAAAGTGAACACTTTTACTGTGATTGCATAGCGGGTGAACTCCATTCATTTGATCCACTTCCAATCATTTACAGCACTGCACTTAAGTAACAAATACTTTGCTTAAATTTTGCATATATATTATATTGCAAATATTTTATATGATAACTTTACTCAATTGAATGACATTAATTTAATGATTTATTTTTTATCAAGATATTTACCTAATAAGTAAATTTTTTAGTTTCGCTTGAATTATTCACTGTTCTAGCTGTGCACCAAAGGGTTAAGCTGCGAGTGAACGCCGTTCACTTGATTGTAGTTTTCCAACGTTTACAGCACTGAAAGTATTTTGTAGCAAAAATCTTTTAACAGTGGCGTTAAAAAAACATAAAGTCATTTTCATAATATGCTTCGGTCTAACATGCCAAAATCTGATGATTCCGATTCGGACTTGTCTATTGCTTTTGGACTTGATGGTGTACCGCGCTGCTCCACGACTCGCAAGCAACAGAAGCACTTAGAGGAATCACAGAATGCAGACGGAATCAATGAGAACGAAGAGGAAGACGTTGCTGATGCCTGTCCAGCAAATTCTTCAATAAGAAACGTACTTTTACCAACGTTGCCGTGTCCACAAGAACTAACGTTTCCCCTAGAATCAGAGTGCCTAGTAGAACCAGCGTGTCCAACAGAACCAGCATGTGAACCAGAGTGTCCACTTGAACCAACATGTTCAAAACGCCGCAAGCAATCAAATCCTTTCAGACGAGCGCAAAAGTTCAAACGTGAAGTTCGCCTGCTGCAGCGTACGCCTAATTTTATGATTCCACGCATATCCTTTGGCCGGGTGGTTCGTGAGATTATGATGGAGAAGTGTGAATGTGAGCCGCATTTTCGCATCACAATGGGCGCCTTGGAGGCACTACAAACGGCGACAGAGATGTTCTTGACGCAACGCTTCCAAGACTCATATATGATGACCATGCACCGCCAGCGGGTCACCCTGGAGCTGCGTGACATGGCCCTTATGGCATTCATATGTAAGCAGCACGGGCTGCTTTAAACCGCAAGTCAAATGATATATCATCATAATATTGATCTCCTTATATGTACATATATATATTCAAATAAATATCTTTATAGACTCGATTTTGAATGCGCTCGTGTTAATATCAAAGATAAAATGCAGCTGAGTCGTGATGTCTAGATCCGTCTGTCTATTATACCATACGATTATCTATTTGTCGTGTTGATTTATGTATGGAAACCTATTCCATTTGGATGCAATTGACTTTGTGATAAGCATAATAGAAATATGTAGACAGTACAGAAGCAGACGTAGATGAAGTAAAGCCATCATTTGTGTACGTCCACACATGTAAGAATATCTTGACTAGTCGTGTGCAGCGCACTGCGCAGTCCGTCGACTCACTTCATCATCGCTTCTGTCAAAGCTGCTACGAATTGAGCTAATACTCAGTTCCTGTCCTAGTCTAGATTCAAGCCCAATCATTCATTTGCATCACATGTGCCGCAGCGCCTACTCAGCGAAAAAGTGAGCCAAAGGAGGCTGAGCGGGTGCTGTAAGAGCAAAACTTTTGCCCCCCAGTGATTACTCAATTTAAATGGCAAAGAGCTTCCCGAAAACAAAAAAAGCAAAGCGCAAATCGAATACGCAACAATAAGATGCTAATGCATGGGCTCCCAAATGGCGAAGAGGCAAATCTCGAGTGTCGCTTGGCTGGGGGTAACTTTCTCTGATTGGGGTGTGCGTGTGTGCCGCGTGTGTGTCAGTATGTGTGTGGATGTGGGTTTAGTGTTAATATTTTTATTTACACCCTTATAATGTGGCCAGCACACAGGACCCACACCTAAGCCTAACGCCTGCTAATCTAATGCACACAATCGAAATTTGCCTAAAAAAATGAAAGACCACGCCACACCTCGCTGTCGACTGTCGGCTGTTGGGCTGTTGGAGGAGATGTGGGGGCGGGGCAGTTGGTCACTTGGCCTGTCGCAGATAAAAGCATTATGGACAAACTTTTGCTCTTCGGCTACACACACACACAGACACAGATAGGTCTATTACATAGATCATTTATTACACGACGAGTTTCGCTTGAAGTGTTGATGGCAACGTGTGTTTCTAATGTGATTTTTTATTTGCCCGCACGCCGGACAAGCCGCACGTAATGGCCGTGTGTCCTTTTTTACCCTCTGCATCTGCAGCATGTATTTTTTAAGCGTTCGTTTTGGTTTTATCTAAACAGTTTCATCAGCAAGGTCCACTACTGGCGATTGCTCAATTTTCGACATACTTGGCTCCTCGAGAAAGGTGAAGAAGGGAAGAGATGTTTATCAAATCGAACTCTTATTCGATATGAGGCTGGATATGTGGTATAATATTTAAAGAAAATTTGCAAATATTGAGGTTAGGATGCACTTTGAGGTTTGAATTGAAGTAATTTATTTGAAAGAATTCCTTTAAGTCTACACAAACTATAGGAGTTAAACTTAAAATAAGAATTAATAAACTCTCTGTTGACACTTAACAATAATATTATAGTTGAATTGTTAAACTTCTACATAAATATCAGCTTAACAAAATTCATGATTATATTTAAAAATCTCAATTCACAGTTTTATATTTTAAGAATAGCTCGCAGCTAACCTAATCAGCCTTCCCCCGAGTCCTGGGCCATTTCCTAAGAAAGTTTTTGGCTTTTTGGTAGTTGACGCAAACACAACTGTACCCCCACTGCGACGCTCTCCAGTCAAATTCTAATCAAACTGTCAACGGACGGCAAAAGTCACAACCTAAAGGCCCGGCTCTCGTTAGCTCCTGAAACATGTGAGTGTACGAAAAGCATCTCTATTTAGGATTGTTTTTTTGTACATCTTCTTCTTCTTCTTTCTGCTTGGCCATCTTAATTTACTACTGGGAGGATATGCTAAAAAACGAATGGCCATGACTGTTCTTTTTGCCTTTTTTCTTCGTTTGCTTATCAAAAGTCAAGTAAATATCTGCAGCTAAGAGATACAATGATACAGATTGGCTCCACAAGCACACACACACACACGCGCACTCGTTATTGACGTGTGTATGGGTGTGTGTGTGATGCTCCCGTGAGATAGTTTGATTAATGGCCAAAAAGTGCCCAGCATTTGAATTCTTTTTTTTTGGTTTTGTATTTTGCAATGTGCCCCGCATTAGGAGCCCGAAAGCAGTTAGAAAAACCGTTAATACACATGTGACTCGACTTCTCACTGTGCATGTGTGTGGGTGAGTGTGTTTGGGTGGCTGGGTGTATTTGTGGACACTATTAAGTGTACACCCCAAAATATAAACAAGAAAACTTGGGCTCGTGTTTTGGTTACTCTTGCATTGGGTAGTCGAGTTTTTGGAAAGGAAATGTGAGTTCGCATTTATATGGATATACATATATTCTTATAAATTAATTCTGAATTAAATCTAAAATAAACATTTTTGGAATACTTAAATATAGCCCAGCTCTAAAGCTCAATCTAGTTCTAGAAGTTTTTCATATTTCCCCACTTTTCTAAATGTACCACAAATATTATACATTTTTAGCTTTTCTCACCGATAATTAGGACTGATCGACTGATTCCTGATTTTCATGTGAATCGAAAAGTCTAGCAGTTTATTTATCTAGTAGGGTATTCCAAATCCGACTCTATGTAGTTGTTTCATTTTTTTTTAGTTTTTCCTAAGACTTCTGTCGGGCCGTGGCATAAAAAGTTGCCTGTTTATAACGCGAAATCATCAAGTTAACGTATCGCTTGATTTATGGCATGTTACGCTCACAAATGTATTGGTTCCGTTTACATTCAACTAGCCATTGGGGAGGGGTTGGGGCGGTGCTTGGTGGGGGCTGACAGTTTGCGTTTGTCACGCGAAGGCATTTAACGGGTCGTCTCGAGTCGCTGTCGGCGTCATTTTATTAATCAAAATTTCTACAACTGCCGCCAGGTGGCGTGTCTGTAGCGGCATTTTATTTAAATTGCTGGCAACGCCATGTTTTTGATTGCCATTCAGGCAGCCTGTCTGTCGAGCTGTCTGCCTCGCAGCCATTTGACAGGCGGAAAGGGTTCGCTATTGACTCATGACTCTTCAAATTATGTCCGCCCGGGTTGACTGAGGCCTGAAGGCTAAGAAAAACAGACATCAAGCCCAAAAATTGTATCAAAACATGCAAACTAGGGGCTTTCAAGGTATTATAGGCAGGATTTCAAGGAAGCAGCGTTGGTTGTTTAGATCAGGACTATATATATAATACAAATGAATAAAAGTTCTATGATTGAAAATAATAATATGGGGAATAGCTGACTAGAAAAGCATTGTACTTTTGCAAGTCTGAGAAGCACAAATCCCGAATTTACATGATAATTAAAGAAAGGAATCTGCTTTAAAATTGTTTGGTTGAAAATTCTTCAGTTCTTCATCTTTTAGTTTCCCATCATAAATCACCAATTTATTTGGAAAAGTTTTGGTAGAACTTAAGGAGAATTTCGATTGGTAATTCTACTTTTCCAATGAGAAATCTACACTTTCTGTAGTTTCATTTTTACTAACTTTTTCCGGCTGGCTTTCTTCTAAAATATTATACCTATACTCTCTTGGTTACCAATTATTAATAATGTGATAACAGCCTTATAAATTTCAAATTATGACTGCACTAAGAGCATATATTCAGCCCCTATACGCTGTTTGAACCCATCACTCACTAAGGCCATTAGACACCCACACACACACATATGCACTCGTAAAGCTAACCCTTTAATTGCCTAGCTGAGCAAATGCGAAACCCTATCGGAGCCCATCAACCCTACTCATATGGTCTATCCAAACAACTGACAACTGACAATAGATCACATGATACGAAACAATGAGCAAGACAGCAAAACCAGTTATCTGTTCATTTTTTGTTTTATTTGGAAATTTAACCCTTGAGTCTGGGCAAATTGTGGACTTCCGTTGTGGGTTCGTGACTGGACAAGGCAAACAAACAAATAATATTCCTATTAAATTCAAATTACAGGCACGAACAGTTGGCGCCCCTTCACACACAGACACACGCTCAAGGGTTAGACCGAGCGCTGACCACTTGAACTGCGCTTAACCCTACCCCGGAATAGAGCACACGGGGCCGTGAGAGACCAGCATATGAGAGACATATTTTTGATTGTTTTCCAAGCAATTAAGGTGTAGAAATTTGTCTAATCGGGTGTGGGCTTCAATTTTAGTCTATAACCTTCCATAACCCTCTTCTAATGGTTTTGTTGACGCGCTGTAATTGAAGCCAAGGGTACGTGGCAACAGCTGGATACTAGATTAGATGGCGATGGAGATGGTGCGGCAACCCACCCACCTCTATGGTATACATATATTGATATATTTCTTTTTTACATCCATCTGCTGATGAGCTGAGTCGTAAAGCCCAAATCAGCTTTAAGTTCAAACGGAAATATCTCATACTTCCGACACACGCTCAGAAACTATGTCTATATATCCCACTTCATATGCTGCGACCCTCATCTGCATGCGTAGCGCATAAATTTTAACCCAAACATACGGCCGACAGCTGCCTCCGCCTCCCTGCCCACTTTCCCTGTCCGTGTTCCACGAGCAAAGTTCGACAGCTTCCGTCTTTGCCTCTTTGGTTCTCCCATTGGCTGCTCTGCCCCCCATTTTCGTATCATACGAATCTCTATGCGAAAGAGTTTCTTATCGGTAATGCGTGGCCTATAAAAAGTATTAGGCAACTGCCTCTTTTATGTGGGCGTGCTTGTACAGAAAATGGCTGTCATAATGTGAAGCTGGTTGAGAGTAGATGTACACTGAGCGAAATCAAGCAGTTACAAAATTGATGAAAACAAGTTGGCCAAGAACGAGTCGTGATTTTTATGTTGAATTCTTTATGGGAAAGTAAAATTTAAGTTGGCAATACATTTAGTAAGTTATATTTGATGACTTATGAATAATTTTGGTTTTCAAAATAGAAAATAGAGTGAATGAATGAAAGATTTAATAAACTAATATGAAGATTGAAATAAATGAAAGAGAAATAGATGGATAAATAAGTGGAGTCCCAGGCAGTGTTTATAAGGAAATACACAATTTTTTATGGCACAATTTTTTAATGAGATTTGCAATATATGAAATCATTATAAATCTTAATAAAATTAAATTTGTATAGAAAATTATCTTAATTTCTGAGTTATGCATTGCTTCAATTTTTTCGACGATATAATCCTTATCAATGTTATGAGTAATTATATAATAATACAATTTAATAAATAATACAATCTATATAGTAATTTAAAAAAAATTATATTTCAATAAAATATTTAGTATATTATCAATATATGGTATTAATATTTATTAAAACTAGACTTCCATTACCTTTTCTTTTTTCCTACTTAATCAGAGAATTTATCTGAAAAAGCATGCATAAATAGACATCTAGTGTGTACAATGTCTTGACTAGAGTTTTACAATGTGTTTTTGAATATTCTTAAAAACGAATTCCGTAGAATAAGCTTCGTATTTTGATACGTGTGTCAACAGCCTCATAGTCACCCTCTGTCTCTGATGCGGCCCCAAAAATAACTCAGTCAAGTCATCTCGATATTAAAAAGCAAGCACACAGACTGCCACACACACACACACTGACACACTCACATGAGCAGCAACCCCAACAGCAACTGTGGCAGGAGGAAAAGGGAGTGGGGCGGGGACTCCCAGAAGACAGGCCGACAGCCTTACACATACGTGCGCGCCCCTTACACACAGAGCCATTCGCATAAAAAATGAAAATGTCAGAAAAATGCCTCAACTCGGTTAAAAAAGAACACAGAAAAAGGGCAGCAAAAGAGCGAAAGACACAAAACGAGATACAAGATACACAGGCCAAAGATACAACACACACACACATACGCCGACAAGATGTGGCAGCTACATGTGGCACAGAGCATGCGAAAGTCAAAGATGGCGTCGTCTGCGTGCCATGCCCTGCCACCCTTTTTTTATCATACGTGCTGGCCGCCAATGGGGGCACAGCCTGATTAGCATATGCGAGAAGCGTGTGGCGTGTAGCGGGCTCTGGATGCCACAAAATGGCGGCGGGCTTGCTACACGCATGTATGTACATATGGGCACAACAGATCTCATCGGATCAGATAGGATCTCAGCTGAGGCACTCGTGGCAAAGGTTGTGGTCAGCACTTGACCAGACAATTGCTTGCCATGCGAACATATGGCAAGGACACTTTCTTGCATAATCATTGTGTGCGTGTATCTGCAGGATATAGGATCTAGGAGCTATGAGCTATGAGCTAGCAGCTAGCAGCATAAAGGAAACCAGACGAGTGCGCGCGCGCGCCAACATGCATAATCTCCTGGGCACACCTTGAGAGCAGAGAGAGAGCAGGGGACAGTAGTTGATAAAGGCTAAGGCACGGCAATGATTGCATCGAAATTGCAAAGGAATTCCTTTCAGTTTCTTTCTCTTGCTTTGGAAATGCAGTAGCAACAGCTGCCTGTCCTTGGCTGTGTGTGGCGTATGCAGAACGGATGCTGAGGGTAGAGCTCGGATTCTGTGGGTATCAGGTAACGGGAGAATTGTTTGTTTGTCTATGGGTATTTGCATTGCAGAGTGAAAGTAATTGGTTAAGCAAGACAGCCGTGGGCTAAGAAGGAACCTCAGCCTAGCCGAAATAAAAGTGAGTTGAATTTGAACAAAAGATTACGCGTTTATGAATGGAACCCCATAATAATACATAATATAAAAAAATTATACGTGCGTACACATTATAATCAAGAAGGAAAGATTTTTAGCTTAAATAGTTTATCTAAATTCAAATTCATAGCCAAATATCTATTTTAAGCTTGTCATCCACAGTATATTTTGAGAAACTAACTTAAGCTAGTCAAATGTAAGCTTTACTAAGTCGTATTTCCCATATATGTAAATAACAAATTTCAGCTTGAAGTTTTCTTACACCATACACCATATCGAATAAGGATTATGCTATGCGATTAAAACTATATATATTTCAATGTAAAAAATTTAATACACATAATATTTTTCAAATTGATATCCACAATATTCAAGTACGAAAGAAAACAAACTAGAGTTCCTACAAATCAAGCCCAATTTGAAATATTTTGAGCTCCTCTTCCATTTCTGGCGTAGTGGCTTCAATATCCTCTGAAATATGATTCCCCAAATGCCTTCACAAATGTCCGATTCCTGGAATATAGTTGCTCAACCTGCCCGAGACAGCTAAAAAAGAGGAAAACCAGTCTGCAAACAATCCACAATAGTTTTCAGCTAACAAAAAGAGAAGCACAAACAGTTGGGACACACCCTGTCTGGGCACATCCTTTAGGTCCTTTGGCAACTTATCAAATCGCAAACAATAAACTGAAAAAATGCCAATAAATCAAAACACCTACAATAAAGGGAATTCTCTCGCATTGGTTAAAATGTTAAGCAGCTCACAAACAGGGGTAAAGTCTTTCCAGATTGAGCATACAAAATCGAACAACGATAAATTCTGGCAAACAAACTCCAAGACAGTCGGCTCAAAGGACATGAAGCACCATTAAAAAATGGTTAAAGAATGGAAACAACGCTCGCATTTATAGGGTTACATTAGGTGCGAAGCAGACAGCCATCAACAGAACCAGGGATAGGGCAAAGGTAGGGGCAAGGGGCTATCCAAGGCAGTGAAGGGTAATTCGTAGAACAATGCGGTCTTAACTTACCGCAAAGATCTTACGTAAGGCTAAAGGGTTCCTTAACCCTAAGGTTACAAATAGGTGCGCAATAAAAGTCGACACGTCTATTTCAAAGGGTACAGCGTGCGTATGGGGGAATTAGCTTATTGGAGGGAGGATAATAGCTTCAGAAAACACGTATAAATCGTAGGTGTTAAAAGAAATGCGACAAATGATGTGCAGGGAATGTGAATTGAAAAGAATTTTAAAAGACGTTTACGACTTGGTATAAAATATTGAAAACTGATTACAAGTACATATTTCCAAAATAGGGAAACCGATTTGTCGCATAAGACTTTAACCAAGGCATGACTATTTATAGAAAACATTAATAAATATATCTAGAACTAGAAAATCTATGTATTTATAGAGCAATTCCTCATGAGTAGATAGTGTATCATAGAGGGCTTTGTGAAGAATGATAAATATATGTATATACAAAACATTTCAAGCCGCAAACCTTCAAGTCTCTATCTAATGCCTTTAACATTAATCTACACTTATTTTATATATAGCATTACAGCATCGTATAGACATCATATATAGCTGTGAGACGATAGATAGTTCAAGTAATATTTCAAGTCGCCATACAGCTACTATAGAAATTCTTGCTGAAGCTTGGAGTTCTGTTCCTTAAATTTGAAAAGAAAACTACGGCCATACACTGAAGTAAACCCTGTTACGTTAGCATTATGCGCTTGGGCTTAAGCCGGTGTTAGCCTTAGCACTACCCACAGCCTAATTACCAGACGATGAACCGGATCCAGGCCACACTTTGGGCATCTAATGAGCAAGAGAACAAAGCTGCATGGAAGAGATGTGAAAGCCGAAGACGAAGATGAAGATGAAGCTGAAGCCGAAGCCGAAGCCTGGCTTTGTAGGCATTGATTAGTAAAGTAAACACTGGCATAAGACGGCTAATAGCACACGCCTCGCTGCACGCAAATCCCGGCGAGCAGATCAGAGCAAAGAGCCGTAGAGTTTGCAAACAGTTGGTCTAATTTACAGCCGTCGTCTACACCTACAGATTCCCCTGCAGAGATATGCAAATATGTTGCGGCACGTTTTGAAATGCTAGACAAATGAGGCAAGGCGATTCTAGGGAACCGGATTATGTATAACTGACACCAGGACTAAGGGTTGAGCGGATTGCCTAAGGCCGAGTGCCGAAGTTTTGCTAACAAATGAAATTGGCACGGATTTCTCTTGCGGGCCGCAAACGGTGCCTTATGGCCATAGCTATATAACCGTTGATCCTTGGCCAGGACTTTGGCCATGTGCTGCCATAAAGTAAATTCATTTAAGTGGCCGTTAGGCGGCTTTGGCACAAGCTTCCAGCTTACCTGGCCCCCACTCCCCACGCATAAAAACTGCTTAATTCATGTTAAAACTCTAGGCCCCGCCGGCAAAAACAGAACAAATATTATTTTGAATGTCCTTGGCGCACAGTCCAAGTGCCCGAGCTTAGCATATGAAAATTTGTTGCTCAACTTAAGCCGACGCATAAAATGCAACAGCCCCAATCCAAGCGCTGCCCCACTCCACAGAAGGAGCTGGAACAAGAAAAGCAACTAACAGTCACATTTGCTGCTGTCAGTCGGAGTTAGGGACATATTGAGACACATGTCGATGTCCTGCGCCTGGCTCCTGCCCTCGTCTCTGCCAGCTAGCTCATAAATTTTTTATCCAGCTACCTAGTTATTGTTTTTTATGAGCTGCGACAATGGCACGCCCACAGGCTAGCCGAGGCGGTCGACCCAATACACAAATCTATGTGACACCATTATAAGTTAGCATCCTTTGCCAGGCAGTTCCGAGAATGGCCTGACATTGGGGACTTCCTGACGACACGTGCAACTGAGAGTCGTTCTCATTTTCTTTTAATTATATTTACTCTAATTAGATAATGTCGAAGGGGGCTTTCTGTAGAGGGTTGGTTTTTCAATACTTTTGTGGGTTTCGCATCTAGAATTCGTAATATATATAGTAATATAGATATATGTCTTTACAAGAAGTAAAAAGAAGCAGAGTCTATTCACTTTGTGGATAAGACGGTGCGATACATGTCATCCGGATTCTTTTCTGGTCTACCGCCATCCTAAGTATGTATTCCTTCGAAATACTGTGTGTATCTGGTAATACTTATAAGCTTCCAAGCTTAATTTATATTAAAAAATAAATAAATAATCGTAACTCAAACTGTTTGAATATAAAACCATATATTATTTTTAGACGGTATTTTTGACTGAAGTCTACTCTTTGACTTAGAGGGTGTTCTACAAAGTTTATGCTCGAATCGGTCTGTGTTGGGCCCTGTTATTTAGGCTGATTAATTTTCTGTGGGTTATTTTGGAGAGCAAGATACGAAGTAAAAAATCGGCCAGCCTCGAAACCCTCAGGAAAACGACTATTGCTCATGAGTGGGAGGAAATACAGACAAGTTATATTTGGAAGAGCGATAAGGAATTGATTCTGAACTTTTGATTATTTTCACATATGCCATACTTTAAAACATAATAATAATGAAAATCAGTTTTCCAAACAATTTGCTGACCTTTAATAAAAATTTTGCTCATTCATAAAGTTTTCCCTTTTGAAGTCCATAAATTCCAGAAGGGGTCTTTGAGAGTTGATGTACCAAAGATAAACTGCATTGTCTGAGTCTGAATTGAAAATATATTCAGTGCATCAATCAAGTTCAAGTTTCATCTAAAATACATCATTTATACTCCCCATATCATTTCAGAAACCTTCCATTTACAGGGTGTTTCAAGCGCAGTTTCTAGGTACATGCATACATCTCTTTTGTCCCACTGCGCGGTAATCCTTTGCGACATCAAAGCAAAGCAGCGCTCTAAATCCTAAGCCATCACCTACAAAACAAAGCGATTAGATGAAAATCCGCCGACAAAAGAGCTGTGGAAATAGTGAGTTTCGCATGGCCGAAAGGGTGTTGTACAGCAAGGTGCCTAAGCGAGCGGCTTAGAGCGGTGCGGCAAGGTAGTACAGACTGAACGGCTGGATTGGCACTTGGCCACAGGCAGGCCAAATATTTACGCAATTAAAACCACAAAGCAGCTGGAGCCCATTGCGATGCAGTCGAGCGGAATCCACAGAGCCAGACTCGCTGAATTCCTTTAAATTTCAAATTTGAAAGCTTCGACTGCCTGCTGAGCAGCCGAACAAAGGGCAGCAAATCAACATGTCGCAGCTGGCGAGCAGCCATTGAAAAGCTGCAGTCGAGCTTTGACTAGGGGTTGCACGCAAGGGTTGTGCTCTTGCTTAACCCTTTCGCACAGCCAATCAAAATGAGCTGGGGGCCGACACCTCCATTCGAGTTGATAAATGACTCGCTCGAGGGTAATTCAAGAATTGTTAACGATGCAAGCCCTTCAAAATATTTACGAGCACTGGTTAAGAGAGCTCTTCCTCTTGCCTTGGTGGGGCCCCAGCGAGAAAGACATCCTGTCTCAACGTGTCAGAGGATCAGCGGACAGAGCAGCTGCACAGGCACTTGGACACCTTACTCGAGTGTGACAGGATATGTTTGTTGGGTTATTAATGAAGAGGCGCGTCATGTGAGCAGCGTGTGAAATATGGAAATGAAACTCTAATATCTATAAACATCGGAAGTAGTGTTCGTAAATGTTGCGACTAACATGAAATGAAACTCCGATTTTGCATGATTTATTTTGATTTTGCTCCATCGTTCATGCAAAAATTAATAAAAATTAACTATACAAAACTAGAAGCTCTGATATCATAGTGCAAAGTTTTACATGAGCTTGAAGAATTGCCATGTTTAGATATATGTGTATATTGTTAAGCAATATTTATAATCAATCGTGTTATAATTTATTTATAATTTTAAAAAAATGTACCGATAAATTTCATTAGCCGTAAAGCTCTAGCTGAATAATACTTTAATAAATAGAGAGTTAGAAAGCTTTTTATTTGTATGAACTTCAATATATGCTTGAAAGGCTAGTCGAAGCATTAAGCTCAAATGTGACTAGTTAATGTAAGCAAACAATTATTATTTACAATTTTAAACTGTTGAGAAGCTTCTTTAGCATGAAAATATATTATTCTTTATTATATGTTCATATGTGCCGAGAGACCAGACTAAGAGTTGAGCTTAACGTAAAATATTACTATAAAAGACTGCCACATTTTTGGGAAGGTTTTTAAACTGTTTGCCTCGTAACCTTTAGCGATAATTGCTTTAATTTTCAAAGGCACCTGGCTGCCCAGGTAACCCAAAGAGCTGTCCACACACACACACACACACGGACACAGAGTCGCATTGCCCCCCAGCTTAAAGCTAATAAACTCCAAGGTACATGAAAGCGAATACCACGCAGCGGACTCATCCCAGCTCAGAGAGAATAAAATAAAAAATAAGAAAAAAAAAAAATGAAAATAGTATACAAAAAATGTTGGAAAATGAAAGCCCACTTTTCTTTTCATTAGAAGAAAAACGAAAGCGAGCAGCAGCAGCAGCAACACGCATTGTCCTAGCCAGAAAGGACATTCATTGAAAAACAAGAAGCTGCCCCAAGAAGCTGGCAAAAAAAAAAAAAACAAGCTAAAACAAGCCGAATTCCTGCCCCGCCCACTCGCAGATGAAAGTTAACAAGGCATCAAATAACAGGCGGCTGCCTTAAAAGGAAAAAAAGGGTATCCTAGCGACCAACAAGAGCATCAGGACATGAGCCAACGAATGTCCATCGCAAGAAAAACGAAAACGAAAACGAAAAAACGACCAAAAAACGTAGCTTAAAATGAAATGAAGCGAGGCGGGGCGGTGATGGTTGTGGGTGGGGCCAGCTTAGTAGTCGAAATTTACCTGCGAGAACACACGCAGCACATATATGTGAGCACACAGTGTGTGTGTGTGTGTGTATGTGTATGTCTCGTATGTCCTGCGTGCGTCATGTAACGCCTACAGCTACGACTAGAAGCAATGTCAAGCAACAAAAAACAGGGCAACTTCGTCTCAATCAAAACTCAACAGCACTACAGGATAATCAATTGAAACTTGCAGCCTGACAACTATGAAATACCCTGTAAATAAACCAGAGAACTGTATTAATCAGGAAGGATCAAAATTCTATCTTGAAATCTTCTATCACGGAATGAAAACATGAGACTTCTTCTGATCAAGGCTCATACAAAAATCGAAGTTCCATTTACATTGTAAGAAAAAACGATAGGATTGTGAAATACCCAAAATATAGGAAAGAAAGTCCTTCTCTATGAAAATATATGTATATACGAATGTATGTATGTATATACGAATAAATCACATTCAACTTCCACTTCTCTACAATTGCAAAAACAAAAAAATATTTTCATATCCAAAAGGTTTTTCGCTGCATCCATTTAAGAGCGTGTTATTCTCAAGAAATACCCTGCTAAAAAGGATGTTCTTAAAAAAGGACATCCACACATACTTGAAACTGTCTAAATGAACGCCAGCACAAACACTTGAAAATACTCTGAAACTCCCTCTCACACTCTCTCTCTCTTTCTCTCTAACTCTCTCTGTCTACCTCATGCTCCACCAGGAGTTGCGTCTCGTTCGTTCGATATAGAAATCATTTCCTAAGCGCGTGCATCGAAAATGTCCTTTGGGGTTAGTCTGAAAAAATTCATTACAAAAAAATGTCAACGACTATAAAAATAAAACTGGATTTTAGTCGAGTTAATTTGTCGTTTAACATCCTGTCAGCTGCCGAAGCACCCAACTATTTATCACATATACGGGGGAGAGAGAGAGACAAGGAGGGCATAGGGGGAAGTAGAGAGAGGCGGAGAGAGAGAGAGTGAGAGTGAAATAGAAAGATATGGGGGAGACAAAAAGAGAGAGAAACTTGAGACTCCTTAAGAGAGAGAAAAACTTCTGACTCCTTAACTATTATCACTGACCATACAGCATGGCTATGCACTATATATGATATTTTATTTTATTTTTTTGAATTATAAAATCATCAATCAGTATTAATGGTTAGAGTCCTTGAAAGTCTTCTTTGAAAAATGTAAATGAAAAGAATTTCAGTAAAATTCTTAAATTTTATGTAGAATTTATCTTGCATTCACAAATAAATTATTCTGGAAAATACGCTCTTTATTTCCATCGGTTTCTTCTTTTCTGTTGAAACTCAGTCATTCCCATTTTCCACCACTATGTACTATTTTCAAATTATTACTACTCCATGGATTATTTATTTGTGATATTCAAAGCTGTCTGCATCTCTGTTACGAGCTCAATATACGCCACGGTCAGTAGTAAATCAATCCTTCTATAAAATATTTATGAATAACAATTGTCGGATATTCTTCGCTTAAACTTCCAGCGACTCACTCTCACGGCAGCTTAGCTTGAGCCTCGATCAGTTGAAGAGTCACAGCTGCAACAGTTTGAGAGGCACTCGTTCAACACTTGCTGCTCTTTCTTTGGACACGCGTCGTTTATATTTAGATTTCGAGTCGCAGCCATATGTTTTCTTTTCATGCCGCACACACTTTCACTCTACATATAGATTTGTATGCGTATTCATATATCCTTTCGTCCTGCCGCATGATTACGACCAGTCCAAATATGAATTCGCTGCGCCTGCGCCGTCGGCCGTCGACCATCGTTGACCATTGGCCATTGGCCATGTCGAAAGGCATTTTACCATGCCACATAAATTCGTAATTAAAACGAGTCAAAGGATTCGAGATCGGTGAGGTCCTTTTTCACAGCAAGCAGCGGCGGGTGGTTGGCTTGGCTCGGCTTGACTTGGCTGCGGGCCAGCTGCTGGTCAGGCTGACCATAAATTATACAAGGATGCGCAATCCTTTTGCCAGCACACACACACGCACACATTTGCGATTTAGCAGGACTCGCCAGTATCTCCCTCTCCCTGTCCCTCTCGCTCCTGTCGTATGGGCTTGCAATCAATAATGATTGTCCTGCATTGTGCTCGTTGTGTGTGCCGTGCACAGCCGTAATTTATTGTCCTTTGGCTGTTTACCTTTCCCACGCAGAAGGTTGACGCCATTCGGTCGCCATTCGACTGCCTAACTGTATGTCCTGTGTCCTTCTCCTCTTTTTGCTTTGATTTTGACTTTTATTTTTTGCGTGTGCTGTGTCCTTCCTAGAAAGAGTCCACTGTGAACTAGTTCCCTCTTACAAGCCTTTGGAGCCGTTACCTAAACCCCTTCCTGAAGTCCTGTTGACTTTTCTTTAGCCTTTTATCAATATCCTTGTTAGCCACTTATAGGGAAACCGCTTGCCTATCCTGTAATTAAATAGACAGCCGCTGCATCCTTTTTGCGCAAATTGGGCATAATTATCCTTTCGTTAAAAAAGGATGGTGGGCGTGACAGCTGCCGCAGACGCTTAAGAGTAATACGCACGATGTTTGATTTGCTAAATTGTTGCCTGTGTGGTCAGGACGTTCGTCTGGGCAGAATTAAATTACAGTTCGTACATCTAACTCTGGTAACTATTATATAGATAATCAAAATACAGGATATTGTATATTCCAAGATTGAAAACCTAACCGTTTTGGAGTCACTGCTCATTGCTAAGAAATATAGTTTGAGAACAATTGTGCAAAACATCGCATGGTGGCGAGGAATGGAAATAGTTCTACAAATTTGGTCACATTGTGTGGAGGTTAGTCGATCAGAGTTTTCGTGCTGTCTTAACCTCTACAAGGAAAATAATATACCTATTTTAAGTACATTTTGGCTTACTATTGGGTTATTTATATTAATCAAAATCTTTATCTATTAATAAACTGTAAATATTATAGCCGAAACATGATTACTAATACGTCTAGCGAATTCCGGAATACCGTTTATGTCAATATTTAGTACATTTCCATATGCGAACCATCCTTCGCTAACCCGCCAACATAAAACTACTTCTAAATGACACTATAAAACATCATATTTAACAGTGACGGGCACATCTTAGAGTAAATAAATCATTTTTTGACAGCAATGAATATTTGATTTGCCATGTATTTATTTTTTTACTATGTGTATGCTATCTATTTATATTATTTTCGATTTTGGTAGTGACTTTAAAGTAAACCATGTAAAAATACTTAATTCGCTGTAAAATACTGAAATATAGTTTTCGCCCATTTTTGGCTTATTTTGCCTTGCACACATTTACATTCTGTCTTCTTTTTCCCGGCAAACAAAAAAAAAGGGAGAACTGATAAAAACGTAACGCAATAGTGGAAAATTGTTGAGACATGACGAGTTTTCGCAAACGGACCGTGCAAAAGCCAATTCGTGGCACGCGCACTAGCCCACACACTGGCCAGGTGATCACCTCCAGCGGTAATCCATCGCTTGATCTGATTTTAGGCGGTGGTCTGCCCATCGGTTCGATATGCCTGATTGGTAAGCAACGCAATAAAGCAATAAGTAGTCGTCCAATAACTGTTAACCGTTTAACTTATTGTGTTCTTTAGAGGAGGATCGCTTCATGACGCACGCCAAGGTGCTGGTCAAGTACTTCCTGGCTGAGGGTCTGCTATCCAAGCAGGAGCTCTTCCTTGGCAGCTTGGATGATTCGCCAGCTGAAATGTTGCGTCGCCTGCCCAAGCCTCTAACTGACGAGGAAATCGAGCAGGAGCAGCGCCAGGAGCAGGAGCAACAGGCGGACAAAAATGGACTTCGCATTGCGTTTCGCTACAACGATTTGCCGTTGGTCAACTCGGAGCAGGCCACTGCGAAAATTGGACATCATTTCAATTTGATGGAGCACATGGATGCTATGATGCTTTCCTATGGGAATGCCATCACATGGAATGATAAGAAAACAAACGAACTGACCAATCCTGGCTGGTTGCTGGATCCTATCGAGTCAATGCCTTACTCGTATGCCCAGGCTGTGGGATCCAAAGCGGACTCGGAACAGTCTCCACCTGATGCTGCTGCCCCTGAAGCAGCAGCAGTTGCTTCCCCTGAAGCAGCAGTAGTTGCTTTCCCTGAAGCAGCAGCAGTTGCTTCCCCTGAAGCAGCAGCAGCTGCTGGTGAAACTGAAGCTACACCCATGGAGCAGTCCGACGGCCAAAAAACTGCCAGCAACATCAACAACAACAATAATAACAATATGGATAACAGCACTGCCAATAATACGACAAGCACTACTGGAACAACAACCACAACAACGCCGACTGCATCGCCCTCAACTGGCAAGCCACAATTCTTCTACAACGCACGCTACGATCGCCTGCTCAATTATATCCAACTGCAGCTCAACGACCCCATCTTTGAGCCGGGCGCCAACATGCAGGAGAAGAATCTGTGCAGGGTCTGCCTGACCTCGCTGGGCTCCCCACTGTGGTACGACGATCACTTTGCCGAGGATTTGCTCAAGTTTCTAACTATATTGCGTGGCAGCGTGCGCAGCTACACTGCTGTTTGCTTCATCACAATGCCCATGCACCTGATAGCTAAATATGTGAGTTTGAAGTTGTTCACTCTGCTCATCTATAATATTTGTATTCATTCATGTTGATTTGTTTTTTACAGGACAGCAGCTTGGTGCCCAAGATTCGTCAATTGGTCGACTATGCCATTGAGCTGGAGTCGTTTGCCGGCTCTGAGCGCGAAACGCATCCTGCTTTCAAGGAGTACAGCGGCCTGCTGCATCTGCACAAGATGACCGCCATCAATACGCTGGCCGTGCACATGCCGGAGACCACCGACTTGGCCTTCAAATTGCGTCGCAAGAAGTTTGTCATCGAAAAGCTGCATTTGCCGCCAGGTGAGGAGATTTGATGGTAGTCTATTATAGATTCTTCTTTTAAATATTTTCTATGCATTCTCCCACAGATCTGCAAGAGTCAACGGAGCAAACAGCCAAGGGTGCAGACGTATTGCCAATGCCCAATTGCGGTGTCAATTCAAATGTTTCCATGGATTTCTAGTGCCTGTTTATGGACGCCGATATTATGGCCACGTTCTGTTGGTTGTTTCATTAAACCTAAACTTTTTTTTACATACTCTGTCTCTGCGCAAATGAAGGAACCCAAGCTGTGCGAATACAAATCAAAATTGAAACCCGCAGCAACTGCTGAAAAAAAAAAAAAACAAGGAAAAAGAACATTAACAACAAAATACCAATTATATATACAAAAATATAGTGCATCGGCGTTTATTGAACGCTCTTGCCATTAGTACAACCGATTTTTACAAGTTTTATTTCTTATTTAAAAATAGTTTATAATAATAATAATGTATACAGAGTGCGCCCGCAAAAACGATTTCCATATATACATTGTATAAACAATTTTCTAAAAGGAAAACTAAAAAAACAAAATGAGATACGAGCAAACAATTTGTAAGATTTTATGTAGTTATATATATGTACGTATTAAAACAACAACAAAAAGCCATTGAAATTTTTAAAATTAATATACAATTCGATTTTTTTGATTTACAATTATACAAATTTTAGTACAAAAAGTTATTTTTATTATAAATTTTATTTAAAAATCTTGAAAAGATTTTCATATGTTTGTGTATATGTACATCAGATCCGAGTTTCCTCTTCCAGGATTCGTCATCGCTTACTTACAAAACTAGCAATTTAAGCTCTGCAATATCTATAATGTGAAAGTAAAAAGAGGATACTATTTGAGTATGTATATTTGCATTGTTCGATCCTTAGCCTTCAACATATCTTAAAAGTATTTTTAAAACATTTGCAGCTCTCGCCTATGCGGTTAGGCACTTGTACTTCAGACTGCTGCGATACTTGCCGAGTTCCGATTTCAGCTTCATGTTCGGTCGCAGCGCATCGGCAAAGTACTCGTCGCACGGTGCATATGTCATATATAGTATAAAGTCGGCGGCCTGCAGTCCATCGGGAGTCTGATAACAGATCTTGGGCAGCAGCAATCGTCCCTCGTATTGACACTCCGAGAGCTTGTGACCCAGACCGCTCTCAATGGCCAGCTTCATGTTGGTGACGCCGGGAATTTTGATGCTGCAAATGGACAGAATAGTATTCCATATATGTATATGACATGTAATCGTAATTTGGCCTAAGCATCTATCTATCTGCCTAGCTAAACGTAATCATAATAACTATACAATATTTTTGTTGTAGTCTCGTTCAGCTAATGGAAACAGATACTGGGAATATATAAGCCCCATACATTTCGTTGATTTACTTCTGTCCTTACTCAATTTATATCCTAAACCGTCTTATGTAACCACAATATTGAATCTCACCTTGAGACTATCTGGCTAGAAAGAAGCCCAAGCAAGACGAATCGAAAGACTATATGCATTATTAAGATGTAGATCTATGAGACTCCATGTAAGCCAAGTCGGTTGTCTACGTTATTCTAAGTCTTTTTAACATAATAATACAACTAACTATATTATATGTATATAAAGGAAATCGAAATATGGACGAATCATTCAAAGAGTGATATAGCAGAACTCCTGTAGGAATAGATCGGTATAACTGACTGATTGTAATCTTAGTCGACTTAGTATATGACTACCCATTTGTCAAACTAACTCTGAGCTAAGCTAATTTCCTATAGCAGATCTGGCAAAGATTTCCACACATTTACTTGTTATCCTCCAGCTGCAGCAACAGCCTGTGCAGCACCAGTTGAGCGAACAGTCGAATCTGTAGATTGGCGTCCATGGTCAGCGGCAGCAGAATGTCGATAATGCGCTGCAGTTGCTCCAGTTTGATCCCGTTGTACTTACTGAGGCAGTAGATGTGCAGCACGGAGATCAGGGACAACTGCTGGCAGGACTTGAGCTCATTCAGCTGCTGCAGACGCTTTAGCAAGTGGTCGGCGCTGGGCAAACAGCGTGCCACCAAGCATTCATACATGTATCGGATATTGTCATGCTCGTTGACAGCGAGCAGAGCCTTCCACAGCTGGTCCGACCAGTAGCTGGGTCCCTTAAACGTTATCCTGAGCAAGGCGCGCGCTATTCGCATCTTGATGCGATGATCCTTGCAGTTCTCAACGTAGCTCTCGATCATCTCGTTGTTGATGCGCAGCAGCTCGTCGATCAGTGGGTGCGAATCCGATTTGCCTTCAATAACAAAATTAATATAACTATCCCGTTTCCTGCAGCTCGTAAAGAAATAATTGTACTGATTTATCAAATAGCCGTACTCGATGCTGCGGAAAGGACAAAAGAAATGAGATTGAACAGATAACCTAAACTGACTGCATTACCATTTTTCGCCTGACAACGGATTGCCCGAGAGTATGCCACGTATCAGCAGCGCTGTGGGCACGCTCTTCGTGCAGCACAAAATGTTTATATTGAGGAACTGGCTCGCCTCCAGGACATCATATAAGATCTGATCGCTTTCCTCAACGGACCAATGCGCGGAGGTGTACTTCACAATGGCTGTGGCGCTACATGTGAAAATTAAAGTACAAATATGATTAGAATACCTTAAAAGTTAAGAGAGATCAACTAGGCGATACCCTTCAAGCTAGCATACATAGTGAATATAGTTACTGAGGCCATCCGTCATAAGCATATTCTATGATAAGCCTACGCAATAAAACGTATTTAATCTATAAATATGTATGATTATCCACTAATTAGTGAGTTTCTTTGAGCAATATCTGATTTTACTATACTAAATATATTATATTAATTTGAATATGAATGTATAAAAAGTGTATAAATTTTTCAGTAGTGCAGGATATTTCACATAGAAACAACTAAAATATATCTGATCTCTGTTTAATATCTACAAAATATTTCTTCACTCTCTTTACAAAATACCATTACCCAATGTAGCACTAGGTATCCCACTCGCATGTACATATATGTGTACTTACACCAGGACACTATCTGGAAATTGCTTGAGATATGCTATCAGGGACTTGAGTATGCTTTCATCCTCTAATCGATCCTCGATTCCATTCAATAAAGTCGCTATACGCTGAGCCGTTAGAATTGTGCCTTGGTTAAGGAGTTCCGCCGGCTTTAGGTTGAGCTCGTCCAGTTGGTTCCAGCTGATGAGTCTCTCGCACGTAAACCAATCGACAGCGCGATGCAGCACAAAGGATATTTCTTCATCCGTGTCGCACTCGAGCTTGTGCACCAAGTACTGCTGCAGCTCGTTGAGGTCCGTGAAGCGTTCCATCTCATCGATATTCAAATCGTACTGCTCCTGATAGAAGTCGAGTATTTGCATTCTCTCGCTCGCACACTCGAGCTTGAGACTGAAAAAGAAGGAGAAGAGACGCCACCAGCCATGCTGATCCTTTGGCAATTGGCTCAGCTTCTTGTGCAGCTCAATACCTATTTTGACATCTGAAACATAAGAGAGCCGCATATCCATGAATTATTATCTAAATTCTTTGATTTTTTCTCTCGCGGCTTTACCTGTGCGATATATAATCACGAATAGATTCTTGTCAAAGTGAACCAGCTCCTCACTTATATTATTGCAGGTGGCAATTTTCGTTGCAAATCGTTTGTGATCCCTGCAAAAATTATCACTGTTGCTGCAAAGGGCCCTCATAAACTGTATATAATCGCCCAGGGAAAAACTTTCAATTGTTGTCTGAAAGAGAATTGAAAGATTTACATACATTAAAAGAATCTGTTTTAATGTTTAGTCTTACATTGAAAAAAGTATATTAAAAGTATTGCATTTACATTAAAAGTATCTGTTTAAATATTTATTTAATATTTAGTTTTACATTAAAAGTATTAAAAGTATTAGATTTACATTAAAAGTATCGGCTTAAATATTTAGTCTCACGTAATCTTGTTTAAATTTTACAGCATTCATTTTCCATGAGTACTAATAATATTAGCAAAAATAAATACATATAAACCTCATAATACTAGTAATAATAATGATTAGAATAATTATAGATATCACTCATCTTTACGAGTATAACTGTAAAGCTTTATCTTGCTTCTGTCTTTAAATGTTTTTTTCAGCACGCTCCCTATATAAGCCATAGTTTGGGTTCTTTATGCAAGTACACATTTTCAATTGCAAATCTCGAATACCATAACGGAAATACAATACTGTCCTACGTATATTGGGAATACCTGAACGTTATGCCTTACAATATTGTGCCATTATTAACCCTTTTATAATAGTACTAATGGGTATGTGTACAAAAAAATTTCTATTGCTTCAAGAGAGGGGAAATGGTTCGTCTTGAACAGCCAGACAAACGAATCTCAAACAACATCGATATGCCCGTATCACTTTGTGAATTATTAACGGATATTTATCGGAAAGAGCTCGGCTAAAACCTTACCTCAAATATGTCGAACATTCGATTCTGTGCCTCGTAGCGCAAAGTTTCGTGCTGCATCGACTTGACATGGCCGCAGATCTTCAGGATTAACGCCATAGCCACATGTGGCTGGCGTGGAGGCATGCTGCGCAGCCAGTGGAGCAGGGGGAGGCTCTGCCACGGCACCAGGACCAGGGCCTCGAGAAAATTCACCGTTCCACTATTCTGGACAAAGGTCTTGATGTTCTGCTCGGGCAGCAAGTAGTCCTCGGCATCGTACAGATCCGTTTTGTTGGTGGCAGCCAGGAATTCGGTGAGCAGATTGGCTCGACGCAGCTCCGAGACAGTGGAATGTGAGAGGAAGTACTCCAGGGTCCAGCGCACGACGAATTTGTTGCGGTTCTCGAGCAGTCGCAGGTAGAGGATTCGCAGCCAGCTCAGCCAGTCATTGTCCTGGCTGCAGGCCACAAAGCGCGGCAGATGGCCGCTCAGCATGGGCAGCACCAAGTGAGAGTCGTCCTGCTCCAGTTGCTCCATGATGACGACATAGGCCGGCCAGTGGGGCTCCACGCACTTGAGTGCCTGCTGCAGCTGTGGGCAGTCCTTGTGGAAGTCCTCGCTCCTGCCAATGCTCTGCAGCAACTTTCGCATTATCGAATAGGCCAACTTACGATTCTCTCTGAGCTCCGACTGCAAAAGCTTTCGTATAACGGCAAACAGCTGCGGCGAACAGGTGTACTCGAGCCCGAGCTCACGCACAAAGTCGTCCAGCATATGCTCGAGTATTTGCCCGGCATGCGGATGCAGCTGCTCCGGCTCATCCTCCGCATTCGTCGAATCGCACAGCGATATCGTCGACAGTTTTCGCAACAGGCATAGTCCTGACCAGGGAAACTGCTTGGTATGCGCCTGCACAGCGTCCAGGACCTTGGAGATCTGCTCCCGATTCACCTGCACGCTGGCCCTATCCGCAATCACCACCGAGATGAGCTTGTCGTACAGCTTGGTGCCGAACTTGACGTCGTTGTTGCTATTCAGCTGGCTGTAGATGCTCTGCAGCACTCGACGGAGCGCCTCCTCGTTGCCCTTCACCTTGTGTATGTCGATCAGGTCGCACAGCATGTTGTCCATTTCTACATTTTCACCATTTTCGATATGACCAGTTTCCACAGTCTTCGAAATTTGCATTGTTTTTTCTTAACTAAGTTTACTAATGTGCTGTTCATATACAAAAATATAAAGATAAGTATTAGACTGTCTGTCGTGACGATATATTGATAGTTGACCCAAATGTCAATGGGAAATGTGTTTACACAAATGAATCGGAAAATTCGAAACAATATTCTAAGTAGAACCCATGTGAAGAATCTTTCGAAGGGGCAAAGCATTTCGAAATTGTTGCACCCTTACCAAAAATAGATCATATTTGGAATAGTTATACAATTTAAAATAGAGTTCCCCTCTAAAATTCTTGAAACTAAAAATTTGCCAAAACTTTTAATGCTGATGAAGCAAAAAAAACATTAAGAGATTATTTTAGATATCAATTTGGATAAGCGAAATCAATTAAAATTATATTTTCAGAAATCTGAAAATGTTCGAAAACAAAACAATTTGCATATTTGAAATAAATTTATATAAAATTGACATAAAAATCAATTCTTATAAATGTTGAAGGAGACAAAACTTTTCATAAGTTCGTCTATAAATAAATCTTTATCAGGATACATATATGTATATATATATATATATATATATATATATATATATATATATCTATATATGAATACATATATATATATATATATATATATATATATATATATATATATATATATAT
>NW_022045885.1:602535-618116 GCF_001654015.2 Drosophila navojoa
AAACCATTATACCCTGATTTCCCATTTTCAATGGGTTCAGGGTATAAAAAGTATTCCCGAATTTCTAAAAAGTTAGAATTGCCGCATCTTTTCGCTTTCAAATTCTTCCTGCATTTCTGACTTACCTTACTGCTCGTGGCTGCCCTGGCTCTAAAAAAGCCAGATCTGACGGGAAAAGAGCTAAAATGACAATCTTAGCATTGGAATATCTGACAACAACAATAACCCCTCTCGCCGCACGTTATACCGTACTTTATCGAAAACAATTTGTGCAATGAACATTGTCTTAAAATAAAAGTAATTGAAAACAAAACTACACTACTAACTATATAGTATTACGTATTAACATTTATTTATTTATTTAAATAAACATTTTACGTTAGTGTGTCTTGCTTTATACATTTTTTCGTTAAACTAGACGAAAAGACTCTATTAGCAGCCCTCGCCTATAGAAAGATAAGCCTGTCCAACAAGTTTTCCTCCATGCAGAGTTCTGACCATCTCCCATGACTGCAATTGTTGTTGTTGCTCTATTGTTTACAAGCGGTTCCATTTGACTGCAGCTGGAGAGTATGACAGGCACTGAAAGAGAGCATACGAGAGTGAGAGAAAGAGAGAGAGGGAGAGAAAGAACGTGAGCCCCCGATCATAAAACAGAGACGTGAGCGTCGGAGCTTGGCTGTGCTCTGCTTGAAATTCAGGCGCGAGCAACGTGCCACAAGTTGGGGCAACAACATTTGCGCTGCCGCATCTAGTTTTGAGCTCTTCAGTCATTGTTTTGCCGTCAAGCGCGTCGTTTGTTTGCTTGCGAGAAAAGCCGTTTAAGATTTAAAATCTTCGATCCTACACATTTTGTACTTCGTCCAACTAAAGAGCTGAAACAGCCGCAGCAATGACATAAAATGATAAACACAGTCTATGTGCAGCCACCAGCTTTGCTTGCCACATGCCCCACAACGCTGACCGCTCAATTGTGTACAAATTCACTTAATTAATTAATTAAGCAACACCCACACGACTCCAAAGATGGGGCGCTGTTTTAATCACAAATTTGTGCTCAACTTTTGCAATTTTTTATTTTTGGTGAGTTTTGTGCGGATATGTGTACATAGGTCTATATATAATGTATATGTATTGGGTGAAATCTAGGCCCTATACTCGTAAAACTTCATTTGTTGCAGTTCAGTTGGGTGTGAACTTAGGGGTATATTGATTATGTGCTAAAAGAGAACAGAAAACTGTTTAAAAATATTCTAAAAATTTAGTTATATGAAACGTGAATTTTACTTTGAAAATCTCTATCATAGAGAATATTAAGACTTATTAAGGAAAAAAAAAACTTTAATTTAAAAATATTCTCCACTAAACTTAACAGCTTATTATTATTTGGATTTTTTGTTTTGAAAATTTATCTGAGGTTTCTGTATTCTAAAAATCAATTTTTTGCAGAACTCATTTAAAAACATTAAAAATGGTTTCATTACAATTGCTCTTCTAGAGTTTTCTGTTGAGCCAATGAAAAACTCTATTAGTTCCAACTTTGGGATTTACTTGAATTGAGTCTCAGTCAAACATTTTTATTTATTATTGGCTTTCCCGATCATACCGTACATAGAGATTTTCCAAAGAAACTATCAAATAGTTGATAAAAGATCAGTTGTTACACTTATCTTATCTGAAGTCCACCTCTCTCTTATCTTCTAACCACTCTTTTGATTTTGTTAGAGCATACACATATCGCCTCTGTTGCACTTTACTCCATTTGTTTATTTTTCATTTGCTCGACTTTGTTTTTATTTTGGCTATGCTTGGCTGATTAAAAGCCATTTCAATTGGACAGGTGGGTAGAGGAGGTGGGGGTGGCAGAGAAGAGGAGCAGTCCAAGAGTTTTTTCGCCAACGCTTTTTGGCTGTGAAAGAGGCGGACATGGCGCAGGCGCAGCTTGGCACCAGAAAATCAGCTTAAAAGGTCTTCCATTCCGAGAGATACCTCTGATTGAGCTTTTATTTTTTAGTATTTCCTTGAAAATACTTATTTGATAAATCATTGTTATCACTAATTGAGCGAGTAAAAAGAATAAATAAATACGTCACTGAAGCCATAAAGATAAACGATATGAGCAATATACCTCATAACAAGTCTAATTGATTATTGGGTAATATAACTTTTCTTACAAGTATGTTTCTATTCTTTCACCTTCTATATGCACATAACAACCTTATAATCAGTTCAACTCTTAATCTCGTAAAATAATACACCTTTGGGCTAGTATGTACTGATTACAGGGTATTTGAAAACAGGTAATAACTAATTTGTGGGCGGAGAGGAGGTTGTAATGGATCCAACGAGCTCCAACTTCCGTTGCGTGAGCGCAGACCTCAAGCTTTTCACACAACTCGAAATAATAACAATATGAATTGCCTCTCGTTACTCCATCTCTCCCTCTCGTTCTCACACACTCGTTCTCTCTCTCTCTCTCTCTCTCTCTAGCTCTGTGGCACGCTGCTGATTGTGGCTGGCTGCTATCTCTATACGGACAACAAGCGCATTCTGCTCTCCCGCCTTCTGGCCGCGCCCAGCGAGCAGCTCAGTTCGCTGCCCCAGCCGCTGCTCTACTACATTGCCTTGGGCCTGGCCGTAGCCGGATTTGTGGCCGTGCTGGCCTCCGTGCTGGGCTTCTGGGCCAGCTGCCTGCACACCTATTGCTTCCTGAGTGTCTACTTTTTGAGCGTGGTGGTGCTGCTCTTGGCCGAGTCGATCATCTGCTTGGCCATCACCCTCTGGCCGCACTGCCTGGGCATTAGCCTGGACGAGGGGCAGATGGTGAAGGCATTGCAGCGCAATTACGGCGTGCCCGGCCAGGAGCAGTTCACCAATGCCATGGACCTGGCCCAGACCCGCTTCGGCTGCTGCGGCATGCGCAGTTCGCTCGACTACGACACCTCGCTGTGGCGCCTCCAGAGCTATGGCCAACGCAATTGGCCAGTGCCCCTGAGCTGCTGCGTTCTGGCCAATGCACCACAGCCATTGGCCTTCCTCGACCCCAAGCCCGCCAACGAGACGCAGTGCCAGGCACTGGAGCGCTCTGTGTACGAGCGGGAGCGCTACACCGAGTCCTGTCTGGTGCATCTGGACAGTTGGTATCGGGAGCAGTACGGCATATTTCTAGCTGCCAGCTTGGTCCTGGCCTTGGTGGAGTTCAGTGTTCTGCTGGGCATCATACTCACCTGCACGGGCATTGCTTCGCGGAAGGCCAGACTCGACAGCTCTCTATCCTCACAGACCTTCAGCCAGAAGGGCAGAAGACGCCCCACGGCCAAATCACGCCAGGCCTTAGTTGACAACATCTACGAGTCGGAGGTGCAGCTCCGTGGCCAGGGCGCGGGCACCTGCCTGGGCCAGTCATCGAGCCGGCATGTGAGCAGCGAGGACTTTAAGGAACTGTACGTCCAGCCCAGGGATCTGTACAAGCAGCGCCATAACACGACCTTCAAGCCCATAGCCAGCGACTACCAGACGCCCACGAGAAGCTACTTGGTGTAGAAACAGGTGAGCTTATCAAATACCATATCAGGCACCTCGCAACTTGACACCGCTAGACCGTATCCATTTTAAATAGCTCTAACAAATGTAGAAAGCTTTTTTAATTAATTTGAGTCTCCAACCAAAATTAGTTGCAATAATTTCCAAGATTTACTCTGCTATAAATCTTGAAGCTAGAAGAAATAGATAGCACCAATAAAAACACACTGCATTTACAAAATTTGTATAAAACATAACTATTTTTATACTACATATGCACATATGAGCAATCATAATATCTATACATGGAACATTTTCAGATTTGATTGAGGTACTTTTGCACAAGACTTAAAACTAATCGTATGTAACTCGTATTTTGCTCTCTTTCAAGCTAAATGGCAACTGGCACAATAACCGTAAACTACAACAAACCAAAGTATTATAAAACAATTAAAATAAAGTACTTCAACTTATGCGTTAAATCACAAACGAAAACTAAATTATTAGGAGGGTATGAGAGTAGTCAGGGAACATGGCACTGAGGACAAAGCACAGCTCCATCAGTGGGTCAGTCAGTTCAAAAAGATCACATCGTCCTCTTCACTGGAATCGCTGAGGGTTTGGATGCGTCGTCGTTTGCTTCTCGCAGCTGCAGTTGCTGGCTCAGGGACTCCTCCGCCTTCACGTTGTCGCCGTCGCTGGCGTCGCTGCTCCTTGAGTATGCGCTCGGCACGCTCCAACGGACACTCGGATACATTGTGCGAATCCTCTTTGACGGCGCTGTCATCATTCACTACAAACGAGCTGGGCAAATATTGCGAAGGCTCAAGGTCCACAGGCTGCGAGTAGATGAACTCATCATCGAACCGGCGCGGCGCTGGTATCTTAAAGGCGCCAGGACGATGCACAGGACTCCTATCAGAGAAGGTGACATGAAGGAATTTAGTTAATGCTTATTCAGTGGAGAAGTGGAGTGGCAAACCCACCTGATGCCCTGCAGGTACATGGCATGCGTGGTGGTGTCATTGTGTCCCTCATCGTCGCTGGAGACTATGACCGAGTCTTTTAGATAGGCACCATAGCTGCGTTCCGCTTCCTCGTCCTCTTCGTGATCGGATCCGCTTTGGTCTGCCTCCTGCAGAACGAATTCGTTGAAATTGGCGCGTTTGCGACGCGGAGGCGTTCGTAGCTCTGGCTGCAATGCAATTACTGAATGAGTCCGAGAATAAGCTAAGAGACTGCTGCACTTACCAGCTGTGTAGCAGGCACCTCCTGCAAGCTGTCCTCCAGGATCTGCGTTACCTCCGCCTTGTCCTCATCGGATATGTCATAGATCTTGCGCTTCCCAGGTCGACGTCGCACGATTGGTGAGTCCTCTTCTAGCTCAGGTGGCTTAGCAGCTGCCATGCTGGTCATGCTGGTCATGCTGTGTATGCGCTGCGCCTCTTTGGACAACTGGCCACGGCCTCGCATGCGACGCAGATAATTCTCGAAAATACTTGGAGACTTGAGCTGAGCAGAGGGCGGGGCGGGCACACGTTCCGGCGTACGCTTAGCCGGCGCAGTTAACGCCGTAGAGGTGGATTTGGCTGCCAATTTGGCGGCTAAGCTCATAGCTGGAGCAGTTGTTGTTGGCTTCCAGGGCGATAGGGAATCCTCTGCAAAGATGTCAGGCGAAAAGTTGCGCGGCGGCGATACAGCCTCTGGCGGCATTTCCTTAGCTGGACTCGTCTTCTGCTCGTCGAGAGCCTCAGGTTGATTCTCTTTAAAGCCAACGCTTTGGTCCAGCTGACTCTCCTTCTGCTGCAGCAGCTGCTCCTCGGGCAGCGGCTCTAGGAAATCATTGAGGTCCAGATCGAGTGCTTCCGGCGTGGCCTCAACTGCAACTGCCTCCTGCTGCTCGGCCAGCTGATCGAAGGTCGAGAGATCTTCATCCAGCTCGTCCAGCAAGGACTTATTTTGTTTATTCTTCTGTAGTGGCGTGCTTGCCGCGCTCATCAGGCAATTGAGCCGGCTCAGGTTGGTGCTCAGCTGGGTGGAGTTTACGGCGGAGTCTTTGTCGAGTGGCAGCCGCCGCACATGTAAGGGCGTGGAGCTGCGCCGTGCTGCCTCCGCCCATTGGCTTTCATATACAGAGGTGGAGACCTCAGTTGTGGGCAGGCAATCGTCTTCGGCTGTATCCTCGTCCTGCCAGTCCTCGTACAGACTAGTCGCCTCATTATCCAGCTGCTCTTTCATGGTCTGCTCCAGGCGGCGCAGCTCCAGCTGCTCCCACTGCTGCTGCAGCATCTCATGGTTATCCGCACAGATGCCCGTCTCCTGCAGGCCCTCAAATATGTCCGCGCACACTCTTTCGAAGACAGGTTGCTCATCCATGGGCTGCAGCAAATCCTTCAGCGTGAGCTCTGCACAGCTGGATTCGGCTTGCTCCAAGAGTCGTTCCAAGTGCTCGCCGCAAACCGACTGCAGCAGCTCGTAGATCTTTCGCGTCCGCTGTTGCCTGGAGTTCAGGCGCGCTGCCGGCAACTCACGCTGCAGTTGCTCTAGCATCTTGGCATGTATGTCCCGCACAAAGTGTGCGTTGCGTTCGATAAGGTAGAACTTGAGAGCAGTGGGAAGCTGCTTGTCCTGCAACTGTGCCACCAGATCCTGGTTGCGTTGCGAGTCGCTGACCAAAGGTTTTGCTGCCTGCAGCAGTCGCGTCATCCTACGCAGCCGCTGCAGCTGCTCCTGACTGCTGCTGCTGCTGCTGCTAGCTGTCAATGGAGGAGTTGCCTCAATCGGTTCATTGTTCTCCTGTGTGTCCAGCAGAAAGCTCCTTATCGGCACGCTCTGCCGCGCCGCCTGCTCCTGCAGCAGCCGCTGTGAGGCCTCGCTCACTTTGTAGGTGGGTTCCCCCTGCAGAAATTTGTCTTGGGTCTGCGGGAAATACCTGCGCAGATCGTGGCATTTAACTGTCGGCTGTGCGGGCGGCCTGCGTCCCTTTCCTTTGGGCGAAGGTGTCTGCGGCTTGGGCTTAATGGATTCCATGAGACGCTGTTCACACCGCGGATGAAATTGAGGCGGCACGAGGCGTGGCGAGTGCTGGTACAAAGCGCTCTTGACCAACGTCGACTGCAGCAGCTTACGATTCATTTGATCCTTGTTGGCCAGCATTTCCTTGAGCAGCTGCTGCTCTCGTCCGTCCGTGACCAGCATGACAACATCGCCCTTCTTTTGCCTGCCTGTGCGCCCGATGCGCTGCACGAATCGTGTCGGGTTCGAGCTGCAGATGTCGAAGCACACAATCAGCTCCACTTCGCCCACATCCAGGCCCTCCTCGCCGATGGACGTGGCCACCAGCACGTTGCTTACGCCTTGGCGAAAGTCCGACATGATTTGCAGCTGCTCCTTTTGGGTTAAGGCGCAAATTCCATTGGCTCCTGAGCTCTGGCCCACGAAGCAGCGCGGACGTAGCACCGGCCTATGCTGCAGCAGTAAACGTTGAATCAGCATCACGGACTCACGATACTCGCAGAAGACGATCGCACGCGAATCTGGATGGGACTGAAATAAGACATCGTTAGTCAATAATGTAGACAATCGGCAATAGACAATGGAAACCACCTCGAAATGCGTTAACAGCACTTGTCTGGCCTGCTCGTACTTGGGATGGCCAAAGTCCAGGCTAGCAGGAAGCGGCGCCACCTGCCCATTGGTCATGGTGTGCGTGGAGTGCTCTAGCGGATTATCACCTAGCTCTTGGCGGACCTTCTCCACCAGCTCCCTGAGCGCAGCATCCTTTAGTACAAACTTATCCCTTCCGTTCTCATCCGCATCAAAGTTATTCACAAAGACGCGCAGGCCATGGCGCTCGAGCAACTCCAGCGCGTGATACAAACTAATGCACATGGCAAAGTTGCTGACAATCAAGCTGTGCTCCGGATGACGTTCACCCCGCGATACGTGCTCCTGATAGCGGCTCTGGTCGAAGAGCAGATTGTTGCGCGAAATATTGCCACGAGCTCCCTTAAGGACATTTGCTGTAATCAGCTGACGCAGATAAGGATCGATGATTTGCAGAAGCTGCGCACGCGGCTCCTTGATTCGATCATTGAGAGGCACCACAATTGTGCGCATGCTGCGCTTGTGCACATACTGCCGCACGTCTATGGAGTCATCCCAGCGCACTTCGAGATGGGAGATGCACAGATTGCGGCAGACAGCAGCCACATCCTCCATGGTGCGTCCTGGTGTTGCAGACAGAGCAAGCATGCGGAAGTAAGGATTGCGAGCCATAAGCGAGTCCGTTACCTGTTTGAATCGTTTTGCATTTTATTAATGTAAATATGATAAGCTGCTTGACTATTGAACCTGCGTGTATGCATATCGTCCCTTGGCCCTGTGCGCTTCGTCCACAACGAGCAATTTGATGGACATGTAGGGGAATTGCAATCCATCACCCGAGTCTAGCATATCCGATTGCACCACTTGGGGCGTGGCAAAGAAGACGCGCTTGGTCGCCCACAATTCCGCGCGCTTGGCACGCGGCAGACGTCCAGTCAGCTCCACTGTGTCCTCCGGGCAAAATGGCATTATCTTTTGGCACGCGGCGATCTGCTGAGCCACCAGCGGACGAGTTGGTGCCATGAAAATTAATTTGCTCTCCGGATACCATCGATGCAAATTGTACATCACAACCGCAGCAATGAAGGTTTTTCCCAGTCCAGTAGGCAGCACAACCAGCGTGTTGCGATAAAGTGCCGCCTGCACAATGCTGTGCTGATACGAGCGAAGCGGCAAATTGCTCGGGTAAAGCCAATTGTTACCCGCGCTCTCATCGAAGCCAGCGCATTCGGATATACCTTTTGGCTCTGATTTAGTTGGTGTATCAAGTAGCTTGCCCAGGGCCTCATCATTTAATGCCAGATCGATTTCAGCATCATCAGCAGGCCAATCGTTGTTCATGTTTACATTTAAAAAAGCGAACTCAAAGAAACCCGAAACAAAACAAACTACGTAAATTGCAAACAAAAACAAATATGAAATGAAAATTTCGCAAACTGAAACAGCTGTGGGACGAAGGTTGCCAGACTGTTGCAAGTTTTGGTATTTTACAGCAGCGAAACCATGTAAAAACCAATAATAAAGAGCGGCACATCATATTGCCAATTTCATAAAAAAAAAAACAATAAAACAATATCATAGAAACTAATGTAATATACATTATTATGAGTAGAGTAAAAAATTCGGTTAATGCACTTGAAACAACATTTCTGTTGGACCTTTACAGCACTGTCCCGTAATTCTGCGTTTCTTCTGTTTTCTGACCGCACTGTGGTAATTCACGCTTCACCGAATACGGTCACACAGCGTCAGTGCCGCTTTTTTTCCTGTTGTATGCAGAGCACGTACGCGGTGTTTTTTTATACAATTTTTGATGTTTCGTACATTTGTCGCGGATATTTACGTTTAACGACATGAACATCTAACAAACAAACAAACCTGTGTACGTTCAATGTTCAGTGTGTGTGTTCAATAAAGTAAGCAACCAATTAAATACATAAAATATTTAAAATTCTATGGCTTCCAATGCAATTGTGAGTTCTTAAGCGCGCGTCCTTTCGTTGCAAAAGGGAAAGAAACCAACCCGTCTGAATTGCATTTATTAAATGCGTTAATTAAATAAAATGCTGCTTATTAAATAATTTCGTTTGTACATTGCGAGTTTCAGTTATGCGCTGCTAGAGTTTGTACATTTACCGTTAGGGCCAGTCGCTGGACGCTGTGTGAGCGTGTGTGTTTTATTGTAAGAGTGTGTGTTTGTGTGACTTGGCTGCAACATTCAACATGTTGCAGTCAAAACAAAAGGCAGCCATAAAAATCAACAACAACATAAGCATCAGCAGCAGCTCCAGCAACAACAATAACAAAAACAACACTGTACAGCAACGATCGCAACTTAATTTGTTGTTGTTGTTGTTGGTGTTCTTTTTCTATGCTTACGCTCTCTGAGTAGCCGTGGCTCTCGCGCTCTCGTTCTGCGTATGCAACTGTGTGTGTGTTTTTGTCGTGTTTTGTTTTGATTTTTAGACACACACATATGCACACATATAAAGAGAAGGAGAGAGCGGTAGCTGCCGCAATTTTGAACTGATTTCCGCGCTGCTCTTGTTGTTGTTGTTTTTGGCGTGTGCAATCTAATAAATTTATCGTTGTAGCTGTTTATGTACGCGTCGCTCTCATTGAAATAACAAACTAATGAAAAAAATCAAATTGGATTATCGCCAAGCCCCGTGCTAATGTTGGGTAAGTGACAAAATCTGCTTCTTATTCGTAGTTCTCTATGCTTTCTGCTCCTTACTTAATTTTGTTGGTGGAGTGAGAGTGTGCGTGTATACGGGTGTGCTTGTATGCGTGAATGCGTGTGTGCGTGTGGGTGGGCCAATAAAGACCTTGGCCATTAAATACTTCACATTGATTGCAGCTGAGTTTTGTGAACTTTTGCAAGAGCTTTGCAAAAGCTTTGGGTTTAACTAAAAATAGATCAAGCTGCGGACCAGTTTAAGTGCTGCTACTCTAACTTCGACAATAGCAAAAGCAAAAGCAACAACAACGCCACACATCGGCATCAGTGTTGCTTAATGCGATTATTTAATTGGTGCGAGGGCAGCCAAACATATTTCCAATTTACGCGAAATAGCTGATTGGAGGCAGTAAAACTAATGGAAGTGAAGAGAATTTCAAAAGCGTTCTAAATTAATAAAGCTTTATTGTTTATTTGCAAATCCGAATCGGAAATATATGTGGCAGCCCTCGTAGCACAGCGAATTGAAAGAGCGCTTGCGAAACTGAGATTGCACTTTGTAGCTGATTCGGTTCTTGTTGCTCTCTGGAAACAATTGCCTGGATTTTCTTTGGAGTTTAGCTCGCATTGCACAGTACGACGAATGATGGATGTGCTGCCGTTGCGGCTGTCGGCGTCTGCGTCGACGGCAACTGCGACGCTGGCAGCATTTGCTGACTCGAAAAGTTGTCGGTTGAGTTTTTACGGCTTTGGTTAGGTTAACATTTTATTTGCCTTTTCTTGTTGACTCTGCTTCGCTCTAGCCCTCTTTTTCGGTGTTCGTCTGGGCTGCTGCTGCTGCTGTGCGTTGCTATCCTTCTTTGATCCTTATTCCGTTGCTCACAGAGCGAGCAGAGAGAGGGTTAGAGTAGAAAGTGATCTTACTCTCTTACTCTCCAAGCACCCAGCTAACATTCGATCCGAATGCCAATCAAATCAATCAAGCATTTAAGGAACTGAGATACACACATACATACTTTAAAATATGAAGAGAGTGAGAGAGAAGGAGAGGGAAGGCGAGTGGGAGCGAGAGACGGGTAGAGCACGAAATGAGTTAAAGCTAACATAATAAGAGCTGTTTGTTTACTTTGAGGCTTAAAATTTCAGCTGAGTATTATCTAAATAAATTCGTTAGTTGTTGAAGATAAAATTTATTACCTTATGAAATATATTTATGTTTAAACTTCCTGTGTTCCCAGAAATGTTAAAAAAGTACAAACAGATAAATACCAAGAATATTTTAAAGATGTATTTTAAGAATATAAGTATATATAAAATAAAAATTATTCGAAGCCTTATAAAAATGTTAATATAAATTATTTGTAATTACTTGTAATATATAGATTACTTTTATATATTTGGAATATTAATATTAACACACACAAATGACACTTTAACAAATACTAATGTATGTATATTATCTCTTTTAATATTAATTTCATATTAACAATGAAAACTAAATATATTTTTAATAAAATATTCACCTTAAAAGCCAAATGTTTATCTCATAATCCAAATCTCAGCTCATTCATTATTTTATTTGACTTTATTTTGAAGATTAATCTCAGGTTTTGGAGTATTATCTAAAAAATAGATCATATAGAGATCAAGTTAAGTTTAAAACTTGTTTGAATATCTCCAATGCTCTAATACCATGTGGTTCCAGCTGAGGAATTCACTTCTGTAAATAATAGACTTGTTAAAGATCCATTCCCAGATACATCCAGAGTACATAATTAGCCTGAGTCGCTTTGTACTAACATTTATAGATTAAAGATTTAGCTCGTGTTTCGAGTCGCTTCCATGGCTGAGCACTCACTCGCTTCACCTCTCACTCGCGCGCGTGTAGTCAAATTTCTACCTAGCTCTAGCCCGCTCTCTCTCTCTCGCACCCTCTCTCTTTCTCTCGCTCTCTTTGTCTGTCAGTAGTCTTCGTCTCGTGCGTTCGCGTATCTGCGTCTTGTACCGGAAGTTGCTTTGGCTCAAATGTTACGTGTGTGCCAGTGTGTGTGTGTGTGTGTGTGTGTGAGTATGTGTGAGTGCTTTGTCGAGCAAGTGAATGACCCAATTAAGCTGAGCGAGCAGCGTGTTAGCCTCTGCTTAGGCTTAGCCGTTGTCTAAGGCCTCCAAATGTAGGTGGCCCCTCAGCGAGCGGCGTGTGCTTGTTGCACTGGGATAGTCTTGACTCCGAAACGGGTTTCGCTTGCAACTGCAACTGCAACCACAACATAACACAACAATAACAATAACAATAACAACAACTGCAGCAGCAGCTATAACTGGCAACAGCTCCTTTTAGCCATTTGGCTGTGGCATTTCTGTATTAAATATTTCGCACCATGTTCTGCATTATTTCGATTGCCTGCTGCTGCTGCTGCTGCTGCCTTTTGCCTGCGACTTGGCATATTTTGTCGTTGACTCAGTTGAGGTCAATGCTGCCAGCCTTCCTCTTGCATCGCCCCTTCCTCTCCCCATCTCCTGCTCTGCCACTCTGCTCAGCTCTGCTGGTCTGATGCTCTGCTGCTGGGTGAGCAAACAGGTTTTTGTTAAAGCTTTGCTGCTTGCTGTAGTTTTTGTTGCTGTTGCCGTCGTTGTTGTTGTTTTTGTTGCTGCTGCTGCTGCTAATATCGCTGTTGCTGTCACTGGCTCTCCCACAGTTTGGGACAGTGCGCGCATTGAACCCTCGCTCCACGCTCAATGCAAGTCCAGCCGCTGCGAATCATCCCCCTAATAACAACAGCAACAACAATGAGAAGACAGCCCTTAAGCAAAGCTGCAGCTAAAATTGCGCATTAGGCTTTGCATGCAATTAACAACAAATGTTCAATTATATTTTTTGTTAAAAACCGTCTATAAAAGTTGTACTTTAAGTATGTGTAATTATTCAAATTAATTGTAATCGTAATTATTTAAATTAAACAGAATGGGATATTATTTTAGAAACAGTATAAATTATTATAATAAAAATTTAAAAATTATTTTGCAATATTGAAAATATAATATGTAAATACAATTTATGACATTACAAATATATTAAACAAGTTATTAAGATTATAATTAAAGTCAAATTCAACTAATTATACAATTTTTCTTCAAACGACACAATCATTATAGTTAAATCAAAAAAAAAAAAAATGAGAAGTTCAATTAATTATAAAACTTTTCTTTAAATCGTTCATTAATGTTTAAATTTTTGTTAGTATCACTCTTATTGTTTTTATATGCATGTACATTATGTATGGTACAATAAGTGTATGACTACCTACCACTATATATTTTATTTATTATATAAATATTCAGCTACTTAAAAGAGGGGAGAGAGATTTAAATAAATAAAAATAAATATTTATAGAAATTTATGTATATTTAATTATAATAATACTCGTTTACTTAACTCCAGGCTTCAAAATGCAATTCTCTGCCTCACTGTTGCTCCCTCCATTTCTCTCTCTTATTTTATAATCAAATTCAAGCAGCAACAAAAACAATAAATTTGTTGCAAAATTTTAGCAAATATTTCATCATTTGCATGTATAAAACTTAATTCGATATATAAAAAAAAAAGATTTTCTACTCACATTGATTATTCTCCTGTTATTGAATACATATGTATATTTCTTAAATTGATTTATATATTTTTTATCATTTTTATTTTTATTATTTATGGAATCAAATAAATTATTACCCACCTTCTTTTAGGCAATTATTAAATTTTATTCAGTAGGGAGATATACTTAGAGCAGCGTCCTGCATCGTGGCGCTCGACTTGGCACATTGAGTTGCCAAAGCGTCACACACACTTGATATGTATGTAAATGCCTCAAGACTTAACTGCGATTTCGTACTGTGCAGTCTGCTGGATGTGTTGAATATGTTTGGTGCTTTTCCCGCTTCGGCTATCCCGAATTTGTGAGCCCCATTCCAGGTGTTTGGCAGACGCTGCGTAACAGGCGCTCAGCTGTTGCGATTAGTTGCTGCGCGCTGCATGTGTTGCACATTGAAATTGCCAGCGGCATGTGGCAGGGGCTGGGGCTGGGGCAGACCAGGCACAGCAGCAGCAACAGCAACAGAGACAGCGACAGGCACAACAACAACAACAGCAACAGCAACAAGAAGAGCAACAACAACATCGATTTGCAACGTGCACCGGTTTATGGCTTTCTTCGTCCAATTTCCCCCCTTGCATTGTTTGTGTGTGTGTGTGTGTGTGTATGTGACTGTGAATGTGTATGCCTGTATGTGTGTATTATGTATTGTGGAGCTTTTTTGCTTGCGCTTTCTTTCTAGTCGCCTGTTTCGTTGCTGCTGCTGCTGCTGCTGCCTGACACAGCGACAACAGTTGCAGCTGCACTTAGTGCCGCTTGCTGCAAAACATCTGCACGCAAAACACACACACACACACAGGCAAAGACAAGGGCGGAGCACATTTGGGGGCGGCTTCTGAAAGATTTTCCAAAAGTTGTGAGCTTGAAACTTTAAATTTACTTGTTAAGAAAAACAAAAACAACAATTGTGTAATTAAAATAATTGAGGATTCGGCTGACATGAAGTGAATTGAATTTCAGTTTATAATCAAAATAATTTAAATACTATACAAAATTATTATGATGACGGAAAAAGTCTATATTGGTTGAGTTTACTTAGAGCTGTAAGACGAGATATAATATATATGTATATATTTATCATAATTATTTAATCAATCAGAAGCAAATTGTAATCATGCAAACTAGATCTCCTATATATCCATATGCCACTTATACTGATATGCTGTGTGTTTTAATCCAATTTCAATTTTGGAATCTTTTATTTCGTTTCTTTTTATATTAAACAAAAACGTTCTTAGATCTGTAAATATAAAATCTTAAATAAATTTAGCCACTTTGCTGAACGGATTATATAAAACAAACTTCTGATTGATCGTGCTATTGTCAATCTACTATTTCATTAATTATTATTTTTTTGAAGCAATATAATAATAGTTTAAAACATAGTTATAGAACAATAAAACTTAATTATAATATTTCAAACTAAATTTTAATTTAAGTTTTGTATTTATAATTTATAAAGCATTTAGTAGTCAATTAAAACCAATTTTAAAACACTTTCACACATTTAAAAATACAAATTTCTAAACATTTGCACGAATTCAAATGGAAATAAAATAATCTGAAAAGAAGAATCGCGAATTGCTTTAATCAGCATAAAATCTTAAACAGAGCAAGCGTGGCATATATATATACATGTAATTTTTTCACTCAGATAAGCAGAAATTAATTAGTTATTACGGCAAAAAAGAATTATTACAAAAATATTCATAGTTTTTATATAATTCAAAAAATTCTCAAAAAAGTCGAAAAAATGCCGAAAAAAATAATAGCACCACTACTACTTTTCGAGTGAAAACCTGTATTTTTAGCAGAGTTACATATCTTCAAAAGCACTTATTGATGAGATTTGTTGTTTATATATCTATTTTAATTAAAAAATTTACAAAATTTGTAAAAATTTTCAAAAAATGGGTCATGGAAAGTATTGCACCCCCGAACAACGCAATCTAATCAAAAAGTTGATTTCGGGTCGAAATTTTCACAGGAAAGTTGGTCGTTTGATAGGTTATTCACATAAAAAGATCCACCATGCATTAATCCATAAAAATAAATAAATCCATAAAAAAAATGGTGAAAAATGCGGACAGCGTTGAGTTCTGACCTAGCAACAGATGACTTGACTCATT
>NW_022045885.1:618126-628216 GCF_001654015.2 Drosophila navojoa
ATCGTCAAATTGACTTTTAATCTGCTCAATAAATAATAAATCCTACATATATATATATATATATATATATATATATATATATATTATATATATATAAACAACACATATCAATGGCGACAATATATATAAATATACATATATATACAAACGATTACATACATTGCAAGAATAAACAGATGTAGTTGTATGTGTAAGTATAAAAAATATACATATATGTATGTATATATATAAAAAAAGGAAAAATATAAACAAATAATTAACTGACATATCCGTATGCTTATCGCGCAACAAACCACAGCAGCAGCAGCACACACACGCGCTGACTCACACACATACACACACACACACACACACACACACACACACACACACACAAGCTATACAGCGAGCGACCGAGAATCTGAATTTTGTATCTGACAAAATGCCATAATGAACGTGCTGAGTGCTTCGTCGTCGTCGTCGTCGTCGTCGTAGTTCTTGTTGTTGTTGTTTGCGAGGCCCGAGATACACTCGCACTTGGCTGGCCAGCAACAGCAGCAACAGCAACAGCAGCAGCAGCAGCAACAACAACAGCAGCAACAACAAAAGTATCTACAACATCAAACGTGCGCTGCGCCGACGCCAGCAGCAGCAGAGCAGCAGCATTTGCTCTGTACATTTTTTCGGTTAATATAAATCAGTTGGGCGCACACACACACTTACACACACACATTTATATAAAGATATATATATATCGTATATGCACATGTATCTGTATGTACTACCTACAATTCGAGGTATAGATAGAGCATACAGCATAAAGAAACTCGCTTGCTGTCGCGTGTACTGTGTGTGCCTTATATATCTTAGAAGATCTTAGAAACGATTTAAAACACACACTACGGAAGGCAGGCGTACATCGATGGGGAAGGCACGCGTATCTGTCAAATACATTTGCAACTATTTGTTGAAGTAGATATATGTATATATGTATATCATCCAAATGTATATAAATATATAATACATATAATTTTCGCATGGCCCGTTAACTATGCAATGGCCCAAGGTTTTGGTCCAAATGAGTCGTAGCTGGCAAAGACCCTACGTCGAGCTGCTCTATAAGCAATATGTTGGATATTTAGAGATAATACTATGTATATATATACACTCAAAGAAATAGCTAATTAACTTGAAAACAAGTGTGATGTTTTTTTTCTCAAGGTCGAAATTTGTTGTCTTTAGCAAATTTAATGCAATAATAGCTGTCTCAGTTTTCGCTACCAATTTTCGCTTATTCATATTTAAATTGTTTCTTTTTTGCGCAGTGTATTTATCAAACATATTTATATATGTCACAAGCATCTACTTTAGCAGCAGCAACAACAAGTGAAACGCTTGGACTGATATTTTGCTTTAGCGTGGGAACTTTTCTAGTTGAAATGCTAAGTCTTGAGACTAAATATACCCTAGATTAAGAAACCATTTAAGGCTGGTAATGACGTTTGATGCTTTGGCTTAGCTAATGATAGATTGGAAGAGCTGAGGCTGTAAGTGCACTTTCCAAAAGTAATTATTAATTGGTACATATATAGTTTATCTCTTAGTCGAACAAGCTTTCATATTTGTATTATCATACGTTACGTCTAGGGTATCGCTAGTTAGCTAGACAAACCACAAGCCCATTTGACACACGATTCATGCATTGGCTTGTGGTTCGAGCCCGGATCTCTTTTTTCTTCAGTTGTCTTAACGACCTACTTAGATAACTATGCTATGAATAATACTGAGATAATAACTCATGTATAGATATTTGGCAAAATCAGTGCGTCAATAAATAAATAAGGGTGGTTAAATTACTAAATTTAAGTTCTACTCATGCTTATGTGTTCTCTAAATTTCTATGAAATGATCTAATACTATATGTATAATTCCATGCACTTTAACTACTATCCAGTCTATTATTTCGAAAAAAAAAAAGTGTAAGTCTTTTGGAATGATTGTTATTATTCTATTATGTTATTGTTATTCATTTTTATTAAATTGTAAATATATATTATAAATCGATGATGGAAAGTGCATATAAAATTCGATTCTCTTTGTGCTCTCAGTGCTTCCTTTATTTTTTAAATTCATAGTCTCCAGTATTAGCTAAAACTTTATTTAAATTTCGTATACAAAGTTGTGGGCTGGTGTTTTTGTTTCCTTTTCATTGAGACACATGAATTTCCTGCAACAATTTTTATTGATTTCGAATTGACTCGGCAAATCAATATCCAAATTCAAAATCCGAAATTCGAACTAAGAAACTGGTTCTGGTTTAGGCATCTGGCAACAATTGTAGCTCAGTTCAGATACTTATTTTGTATTTTTAATGTGGAGGGGGTGTCGCGAGGGGAGCTCAAGAGTTATTTTATTCATTCATTAATTTAATGGCATGACGGAGACGCGACGCTTTGCCCTGTTCGTTTTTCTGATGCATAGTAATTATATTTGATTTTTTTCTCTCGTATTTCTGTGGGGGACTCTCTCGTATTTCTCTCTTAGACTTTCACTTTTCAGCTTTGTTTCAGGCATTTTTCGATTGTTGCTGATTTTCTGTTGTTTGGGAATTACGTAAAGATGAATGTCCGCCCATTGTGTGCTTGGACCGAGCTCTGGAATTCAGAGCGGGGGAGTCCCAGGTCGTTGATCGCGGCCACTCGACTGGCAATCTTTTGAATTGGCCTAGTTGCAAATGAACAAATCTGGGGCAAGAATTAAACAAAGTGAGCAACTAATGGGAAAATGTGTACTAGATTCATATAATATCTATATTTTCAGCAACTTTATCGTATTTATATAGCCAAACATATTCACAAACGATCTATTCTAGAATCGTGTCTTATAATGCAAAGAGCACGCGTTTGCTCTCTCTAGTATATCTCCTTTTTCCATTTGCTTCCCGCTCACTCTCTCTCTCTCTCTCTCTCTCTCTCTCTCTCTCTCTTTCCGTTTCCATCCATCTTATTGTATTCCTCTTTTTCTATATCACTCTCTCTCACTTCGATTCCTTTGATTTGATTCACTCTCAAACTCAATATATAACAATTAGCTGCATATAGTTTGTTTGTTATTTATTGTCTATTCGATAAATATGTCCGATAGCTATTCGATAGCTGTCAGATGTCAAATGAAATGAATTGCACACACACCTTCTATGCACATTCACATGTCACACAGATTCGATTCGAGCGCAAAAAAACAGAGAATTAATTTTTACCTCCAGCTCTCTGTCGAAATCAATCAAGGCCACACACAAAACACACACGCACTCACACACACACACACACACACACAGACAGGCATGCAGACATCATGACACATTTCATTGGAAAATGATTGCAGGGAAAACAACAAACAGCAACAACAAGAACAACAACAACTGCAGCAGCAGCAGCAGCTCAAAGATGTGGAAAAACAGACCGTATCGAATATGAAGTCAATTTATAAAAGTCGCCCCAAACTGGACAACAAATAAGCACAACAACATCTACCCTGTATTTGTATGCGTGTGTGTGTGTGTGCTTGTATGTGTGTCGGTGCTTTTTACTCCTTTCTGGTTGTCAACGTTAATTAATCAATCATTGTACGCACGTTGGCGGCCCATTAATCATTTTCCTCGTGCTGCTCTAAAACTTTAAATTCAATTTTTAGTTCCAAGAGACGAGATGGCTAAGGCATTATCATTTAGGCATTCAATTATTCAATCAGCTTTATAGATTTATATGGCCTTGTGCAGGGCATTATAAATATTGTAAGGCTGCGAAGGATGCGTTTTCATGGTTCTCCTACTCTGTAAGCTGAGTTGCTTAACGATGATGAAATAAATCAGTCAATCATTCAATCATTGCTTAATTCGCGTATTAAGTTGTCAGCGTGAAGGCTTTTATGATAATATTGAATGTGAATCTTCGATCTGTCATTGAACAGATGTAGTATATATACACCCATTAAAATATTGAGGAATATATGTGGTTGACTGACTGAATGCCCACAGATAATATATATTTGCATGTGTCGGGTTGCTTTTCCTAGCTAATTGATCGTATCATTCAATCACCTAAACAGTATGTTTGTCACGTATTGCAAGGGATGTTTTAATATTGTATATTCGAATACTCTATATATAGATATGTATATATGTATATTATTAGACTGTGACTAAAGTATTGAATCAGTTAATCAGAACTAACTTCAGATTTAGAAGAGAACATTGTTGAATTTTTTTGGGCGTATCAAAAGGTTTTTTGAAACCTTAGGCTATGTGCATATATTTCTCATTTATTTATTAGTATGATTCTTGATAGATTAGGCTCAGATATCTATCTATAAAAGATATGGAATATAATTATCTCTCGATTACGATAAGTGTGTTTTGTAGGGTATTTCAGCTTTTCCAAATTGAAGATACCTTTTCTCTGTAAATATTATTTTTAGGATGATATCCTTTTCATAACGCTTGCTGCTCTTGTTCTTTTTCATTTTTCAGTATGATGCGGCACTTTGCATAGTCGTCGCCTTCTTCACTGTTGTTGTTGTTGTTTTTGTTGTTGCTGGGCATTTGTAAATCAAATTGCATGGAAAACAAAGTGACCACGAAGGAGGGGCTTAGAGGGGGCGTTGTATTGGCCCTCAGCATTGAACGTGCGCTGACCCAAGCGGACTTTTTGAGTCCACAGAGTTGCCAAAGCCCAACAGAGATTCGAGAAAGATAGAGAAGGTGCGAGAGAGTGAGAAGAGCGTGAGCAAGCGAGACGGCTGCGAAGGTAGACGGAGACAAAGCGACTTGTTTGGTGGGGCCACTCAACACGTTTCTGACTGTTGTGCGAGTGTGTCTATGTGTGTGTGTGTGTCAGTATATGCGCGCTTAAGCATGCGACCGCACTTGTGCCACGTACAACGAAAAATACAAAACAAAACAAGTAGAAGAATGCTTAAAAAAGCTTTGGTCTATAAAAATACCCTGTCAATTGAATAGAAAGCGAGAAAATTAGAAATAGAAAAATATCATTGAAAGCGAGATAGATATTCAAATGTAAGAAGAGCTAAAGACGTATTTATCTCTTTTGATAGATCTATACTATATGCTATATAGACATATGAATATAAATAGCAATATGATCCGAAAGAGAGAGCATTCAATTGAGACAGGCATATATAGAGTGAAAATGTAGAGAAGAGAAAGAGAGGAGGTGGAAAAGAAGACGATCAACAGATAGAGAGAGAGAATGGGTAACAGACAGACAGGCGGCAAAATGAATAGAAAGAAATATATCATCATATGAGAGAGAGAGAGAAAGAGAGAGAGATATGTGACCGAGAGGGGGACAGGAAGGGCAGCATAAAGATGGAAAGCTGAAGAGACTGATAGAGAGAGAGAGAGAGATAGAGAGTGAGGAAAAAAAGTGAGAGCGATCATAGATCGGGCTTATAGCGAATATTAAGAACGTAAAATATAAAGCGATTGGAGGTAGGATCTTAATTGTAGAAAACAACTCGACCTGGGTCAGCCGAGAAAGGAACCAGTCGAAATATAATGTAAGCAAACAACACGGCAATGAAAATTGTGTAGATACAGAAAGAAACGAACTGTGAAGTAGCGAAAGCAACAAAGCTTATGAAATTTTAAAGACTGGAGAAATATAAAGAAGATTCCAGAAGACTATTGGATTTTATGAAAACCGAGTGAACATACCCTTTTGACAAACGCAAAGGGGTGCTAGGGTATGCGAAAAGTTCATTCAAACGCTTTTCTTTTGTGGCGTAGCGGCGCATAGGTACAAATACAGATACAGATACAGACAAATTTTGATGCTCGCCGAGCCACTTGAGCATATTTTCGTGTTCTTCTTCAGCTGTTCCTCCCGTTGGTGTTGTTATTGTTTTTGTTGTACCACTTGAACTCGGTTTGGCGCGCTCCAAAAATACCAGCTCCATAGACCTCCGAAAAAAAAAAAAAAAAAATATGATTGCACTCATCGTTTGTTTTAATTGGGCATTTTTATGTATTTATTAAATGCAAAAGCAAATCGAGTGGCCTAGCAGAGCACAAGGATGTCTGTCCCTACTTGAGGTGAATATACAATCATTTATGGAATGAATCCCTTCATCTAACTCACATCCCTTCGTGCTTGAGCTCGCAAATGAAAAACTTTAAGTTGAAAAATAAATGCTTGTTATCAAGATATGATATATAATATTGCTTATAAATAAATGCGCATTAATATTAGTAAAGAAACAAATATTGTTGAGATTATAGTGTTATATTTGTTACAGAAGTTCAGTTAGTTAGTTAGTTTCTACATACATTATCTCTGCCCAACATACCAAGTCTTCCTAACATATAATAATCCTCTATATAAATATACACATATGTATATATTATAAGCTTACATTAAAAATCATTAACAACCTCTGTTAAAAGCAATCACAACAGCGAGCCCAACAAGTAAATTTTTATTTGTTTTCATTTCTGGCTTCGCCGCCTTGGCTATTATCGTATATGAATTCTATATAACATGCCACATTATCGAGCTCCACAACAGTTCTGGCTGCCCAGTAATTTGTGCTGTAAGACAATGACTTTTATGGCTATAACTGTAAGTGTTGTTGCATAGACATAACACAAGTATTTACTAATGAGAATTACTCTTCAGCCTTTAGCATAACAGAAACATGTTACGCTTACTTCCTTGGGCGAGCGCAAGCGAGAGAGCGAGAGAGCGAGAGAGCAGGCCTAACAGAGAGCAAAACTAAACTACTGTATATGTATATCTGCATAGGAAAGCCGAAGGCGAAGCCGGTCAGCCGGCAGCCACACACAAGCATGCACAATTGCAAGTGTGTGCGAGGAGGTGAAACGCAAGACAACAGCAACAATGTTCTTGATGGTCGTTGAGCGTCTATCGTCCAACGTTCATCGTCCATCGTCCATCGTCCATCGTCCATCGCCCATTGTCCGTTGTCCATGTGTGCAGCCGACGTCGACGTCGCGCCATGGCCTGTATGTGTCACTGCACACACGAGTTGCACTGCGCTGCGTTATATGTGTATGCGAGTGCGATATGTGTGTGTGTGTCGGCAGTGCAACGACCTGTGACAAAAAGGCAGCAGCAGCAACAGCAGCCGTTGCCGTCGCCGCCGACGCTGACAACGTGTGACGCATCCGCAGGGATGTTGTTACGTGCCAGCGCAACAGTCAAAGAGCGAGCAAGACCAAGAGAGAGAGAGAGAGAGCGAAGACGCGCGAGAACGAGTATAGAAGAGCGTAGCAGCGAGAGAGCGCTGCTTTGCTTGTTGTACAGCTGTTAGCAAACTCCCACGCTCTGTGCCGAATGCGTTGCTGTTGTCGTTTGACGTGCGTTTTGTGCGGCTTCTGCTGCTGCGCTGCTTCTTCAACTTCTTCATTTCTTGCTGCTGTAGTTGTTGCTGTTCTTTCTTCTTCTTCCTTTTTTTTTTGAACGTTCGGTCATTTGGTCGTTCGTGCGCTTCATTTGCGGCAGCGTTTAATTTTCTTTCTCTAGTAAAAATATTTTCCATGAAATTGCTTTGTTGTGTACACAAACAGCAACGAAACAGGTTGGCCCTGGGCGCTGCTCACCTAGGCGGCGAAACAACAAGTATCTTAAGCAGAGTCTAGCTATGTGTATCTCTCAGATACGTTTCAAACTGCAGTCGACGCCGCCGCTGCTGCTGCGGTTGCTGTTGCTGTTGCTGGGCTGCAAGTCCATTAATTAGCTTTATTAACTGCGCTGGCTCTAAACATGCGTAAATTACTGGGTCAAACATTGTCATGGGTGTGCGTATCCATAGCTGTGTATGTATTTGTGTCTGTATCTATCTGTATCTTTAACTGCATAAGCGAGTGTATCTGTATCTGTATCTGTATCAGTGTGTGCGTATTTCCGGCTAGCTGGTTAGACGAATTGGACAGCTCTGTGGCTGGAGCTGTCATTGGGTCTCGTTTAGTCATTTGTACAAATAAACGCGACGCGTAGCATGGATTAATTAATGTTAATCAACTTTTCGATCCATAAAACCAACAATAAGAACAGCAACAACAACAACAACAACTATATCAACAGCAATAACAACAGCCAAATTAAGTGGAATCGCTTGGCACGAGACACTTGATAGAGAAATGCAAGCGTATAAAGATAAGTGTTTATATAATTAGAGCTGATTAGCAGCTATATAATTATAATATTTATAATTGCGCTGCCAGCAATCTACAAGGAAAGAACTACAGCCAAAACTAGAAAAAAATTCACAGCACTCGGTTGCTTGTTAGATTCTTAAAACATCAAAGAAAGTATAAACAAATTCGTTTCTAATCTATAGAATTTTTTATATACTATTAGCATACCTGCTTTGCATATATGTGTACATAATATATATGGAGATAATGCGAGAGATTATTAGAGTAGGGCTACAATGCCAGCAATTTGATTTTATTCGTATAAAAAAAATGAGTAAATTTACTTAAATCTCGAAGGTAAACAAAATTAATTGATAACAATATAAATTATCAGAAAGCTAATCATGCTGTTAGCCAAATACCAGCAACAACGAGACGTAGTAGAGAATAATATTGGAACTAGATTTAGTTTTATTTATTAATTAATTTATATAATGGGGAGTATAAGAGATAAATTCATTATTTAAATTTAGACAAGTTTGTGAATGATAAATATTATGAAAACAAGTCGAAATTATGAATATCATTAAAATAAAAATTTTATATTATCTACAAAATATAAATAAAGTAAACATAACTTGATTAATTCATTAAATAATAACTCTATCAGCAATATACATATGTATATAAATTATGTCAATTTGTAAAATATGAATTAACGAATTCGAAAAGTATTTTGGAAACATCTTCAAGAATGTTCAAGAAATCTCTAAATTCGTAACTTTTAATATTACTTCAGTATGATGTACACGTGTATAAATCACTTCAGAAATATTCAAGAAATCTTTTTGTAGCTAAAAGATATGAAAATTTTTTCAGACAATTAAAAACATTTAGAAAATTTACCTATGATATCTCTGCAGCCAGCAGTCACTTGATACATTCAATAATAACTCTTTTTCTTGTCAATCGCAAAATAATTGTTGTCAAATTTTTGAGCACCATGCACAGATTTTCCTGTATGTATATACATACATATGTGCGCAAATCCGGTTTCAGGACGAGACCTGTGCTACCTTTCAGACAGTCCTTAGACAGAGTGTCAGTGTTGGTATGTGTGTGTGTGTGTGTGTGTGTGCGCGTGTGTGTGGGTATGTAAATATGCCTACCTTTGCGGAACAGGGGCAGGTGTGCAACTGTCCCTCTCTCTCTCTCTCTCTCCCTCTTTCTCTTTCCTCTATCTCTTTATGTGCGATGCCTTTTCAGCGGCTTCTGCTATATCCTCTGTACAATGCTAACTTATGGTGTCCGATAAACTCGACGAGCATTCAGGCTAGCCACAGTTCCATTTCCATTTGTATTTACATTTACATCTGCAGTTCCAGTTCCAGTTCCAGTTCCAGTTCTGGTTCGCTCTCTGGTTCCACCCCAAAGCGCATGTAATGAAGTCTAAAATTGCGAGTCATTTCGCAATGCTTTTTGCTAAATTAACACAGAATGCGAAAAACTATAAAAAAAGAAATACCCCTTCGTCCAACCCAACAGACTCTGTCCGCGTTGTGGCCTCAGGCGTCGCCGTTCGGTTAAATATTTATGAGCTACACGTGACGTCGATGGAACCTCGAAAGCCAAGCGCAATAAAATGACGTACTGAATTCGTAAATACCCTATACACTCTGATCAATATGATATGATATTATCTAATTTACATTTCTTCTATTCGGTTTGTGTTTTTTGTTAGATCTTTTATGTTGTGTTATATAAACACCTAAAGCCGGTATTTTAGATATTTTAAATGAATAAATAATTGATCTTAAATAATTTTACGAATTTACGTTTTAAACTAGATGATGTAATGATATGATGATATTATATATATATATATATATATATATATATATATATATATATATATATAATGAATGTGCTAAGTTA
>NW_022045885.1:628226-778355 GCF_001654015.2 Drosophila navojoa
ATATATATATATATATATATATATATATATATTGATAGATTTTTGTAAGCATATTCAATACAATTTTATTATTTCTTATACATTTTTATGATTTCTAATGACATATTAAGAAAAGTATATAGTAACTCTGACCTTGCCAGGCTTTCACTTAGAAGATCACCTTTTAATATTAAGCTTTACATATATGAATAGGAATATACTAAAATTGCATTTAATACTGAACTTTGTTAATTCCACCGCAAACTTTCCCCTGTTCAGTCATACCCCATTATTAATTAGTACAGGGTACAACAACCACTTTAACAACTGTGAACATGGCAACAACTCAACTAACCAGCTTATGGCACTTTATACTATTAATATTGTTGTTCTCGCTGCTATTTTTAATTGTTTAAATCACAAACATTAAGTTTTCGAGATGGAAAAAAATTAAAAACCAGCTAGAATAGAAACCAAGGAAATCTTTCAGTTTTTAGGTTTGCACTTTCACTTGAGTCTTCATATAATATCAACATGAATTATATAAATCAAATTAGTTGTAAACATAAAAAAAATGAACAAAACCAGTTGAGCAACGAGTCCCGGCTACAAATGGATATTTGTAGGTGGCTTGAACTCAGCTTTGAACTTATGTAAATGTGTTAGAGGTCGTTGCGCGACTGACAGATACTCTGTGATTATTGGGATATTTTAATTATAGCTTTGCTTTGCCCAAGATATTTTTTGTTTATAGACATATATATTTATTGCTAGGTATGATGAAATAGAAAAAAATATATTTTAAGTTGTGACGAAAAAAAAAACCAATCGCATATTTTAGGTTCAATAACTTAGCTTACCTACTACTAACTAACTTGCATCCAGTTGAAGCATTTAGAGAGGCAAATTAGTTAACAAATAGAACAAATTTTCTGCTTTTATATAATAGATATCCTATCGATTATTACGTTTTAATTTAGAGTATATAAAAAATAGAATCAAGTTATATATATACCTATATTAATTTAAAGCAGACTTCAATTAAGACTACGCATCTTTTGGACACCTTTGATTTGGGGGAAATTCAATCTAGTGACAAAATGCCTAAAATGTTGAAAGCAGCTGCTCGGCTCGCTGCTAAGGGTATCTACTAGTCGGATACTGCCTTCTCACTTATTACTCCATACCACAACTTGCGTAAGAGCCAAGAACGCCCCTTAAAAGTGCCTTCGAGTCTCGAAAATTCTCAAAAGGTTCAACAATAAACTTGAATTAGATTAAAATTTACATTCTTTGTGTAGCTAAAAGCCAAAGTGTTCGTCTCACAATAAAGCTCAGCTCTGCAATTGAATATTCCGTTCACACTTTTTATATGGTATTTCTGAAAGATTTGCACAGATGTTTGCCTATTAGACAGTTTAAACCATTCTCAGTGTTCGAAATGTCCTTAAAGTCGTTTTTGGACAATCGCTTGCCATTTCGCAGGCACTTCAATTGGTCATTTGCTGGTTTGTCAAATGACAAACGCATTGTCAGGCGTCTGCCAGTCCGTCCCCCTGATATCCAAGCCCTGCTCCTGCTTCCCACTTCCCACTCCTATCATCTCTCTGCCCCTGCCTGTGCAGTTAGCGAAGCGCAAACTGTGAACGTTTCGAGCTGTTTGGCTGCAACTTCTTTTGGCTTCTTGTGCCACCCAAAGGGCCGAGGCCGAAGCTGACGCTGAAGCTGAAAGTGAAGCTAAGGCCCAGTGTGTATGGCTCATCAATCGCTTCGTACCCTCTGCCATAACCACCCCTCCTCCCGCTGGCCGGGCTCTGCCTGCAGCCCGGATAGGCGCAGCTGCGCCGTTTAACGCATGTTGTACAACATTTTAACGGCCAACCACTCGATGTGCAGTGTTTTGTATCTACCCGAAAGGCGCGCACAGCCATAGCTACAGATACACACACACACAAACACACACAGATACGAGACAGGGGTGACTTTTCCCCGAAAAAAAAATAAAATAAAGGGATAATAATAAGTGAATGTTGCCTGTAAAACTAGCAAAGCGCTCGAAAGGACTCGACTTAACTTTAATTAATTTTCTATTTCTGTCGATTGATGTATGACAATTGCTTCAAAGTGAAACTATTTTTGGAGCGCATCCCTTAATTACTTGAAATAGATATGTATAAATGGATATGGAGCGTATTTATAGAGCGCACTTCAATTATATTTAAATTCTTTTTTATTAGTTTGGTTCAGGGTAGACTCTAGTCGAGAGTGCTCTTACTCGGTATTTCATATTGAACATGCTTGAACTTATAGCTGAGCATTTACAGCACTGTTAATTAATCCAAAATGTATGTCATTTAACAGTACTAACAGTACTCTGCTTACTTTACAACCCCGTTTACTAGAGTATTTCCTATACGCTGCCCTTAAGGGTTTTCACTTTAAAACATTATCAAATCAGTTGCATCATTGCACTGCTGATCGTTACACAACACTAAAATTGTGAAATATTTTAGAAATGCGCATAATCTCATTGCGATTCCTCAGCGTACTGATAACCCTCGTAAGACCTACATATAGATAAGCGTTGGAGAGGATTGTTAATTAATTTATTTTCTACATGTAATGTTAATTTAATTTAATGTTAAAATAAATAAAAGGTGAATATGCTTATATAACTAAGAGAAAGAAAAAGGGAGAGAGCAGTAAGAGTAAGCAGTAATCAAAGAAAGAGCAGTGAGGAGGTGTAGGGCAGCTGTTAAGTAAATCACAATGAATAATAAAAGACTGAAAGCAAAAGAGAAGTATATTCAGTTATCCTAATGATGTGCTGGGAAAGAGATATTAGCATTCTCTACATTTCTGAGCTCGAATATGTGCACCTTCACCTTAACTGGGCTTATACCATTTTGAAAAATATTTTTCTATACTAAGGTACAAGGTTTCTTGCGTTAAATAAGGCCAATGATTATTAACATATTCTAATGCAGCAATCAAAGATCAAAAAGTAATTAAATCTAGGTCATTCAATCCATGTAAATATATTTTTGTAACGAAAAACCACATTTAAGTTAATCTTAAATAATAGTTAACATAATATGTTAATCTTAATATTCGTATCGAAGTCGGCCGAATTACTATTATCATGGATAGAGCTGTAGCTATAAATTTATAATATGCGTGATTTGAATATAAAGGTCAATCTGGTTGCCTGCAAGAAGAGCTAGATATATTTCTGTTAGCTCGATTAACTGCAACTGAAGCAGGTTGAGGAAAATTTTAATTAAAGTCCAGAAAGCAATCTAAACAAAAGCTAACCCTGTTAATCCTTTGGATGTATATATATTATGTTATAGTAAAGTAAAGCTCATCTGTTAACTAAATCGAATCAGAGCAGGGGATAGCTCGAGTCGCATTTCGCTGCTTGCTGGGCGCCTGAGCGAAGCAGGGAGCTCAGCAAATGGCAGAAGCGGCCGCTGTTGCTGAGCAGATGAAAACGAAGCGAAAGGGAGAAGAAGGCAAGAGGAGAAAAAGACAACGAGCCCCACCAAGTGCTGGCTCAAGTGGTGGTGGTGTGCCCCACTCTTTGTCTACTTTTTGCGCTAGTTTTGCTGCTGTTTGAACCGGTTTCATTGTTGTTGCTTTTGTTGCTGTTTCTTGTTGGCCAGTTGCGAATTTTCCAGGCTGTTGTATCCCGGACATTTGGCTCTCGGATGGTTTGGGGCCTTCGGCATTTGCTGTGCGCCGCATCGCTGGTGGCACGAAACAACAACAGTGGCGCCCTCTGCAATGTTGCAGCAGCAAAAGAAGTTGTTGCAACCCAACAAATGTTGCGACTGCATGTTGCAGCTGTTTGCACATGCCACATGTGAGAGCCACAGCATCAGCAGCAGCAGCAGCAGCACCAGCACCAGCCGTCGCAGCTTCCAGACGACATCTGTTTTGCAAGAGACGTCGCCTCACTTTTCCTGCATGAACCTGTTGTTGTTGTTGCTGTTGTTGGCGATGTTGCTGTTGTTTTTGTTGTTGCTGCTGCTGCTGCTACTGTTGCAGCTGGCCAACAGTTGGAGCCATCATGTCGCTGACAATTTGCATATATTTACTCGTGCGGCTTTTCCTTTTGCGATTGCGAATCGACGCGTGTGAACCTAAAAAAACGCGCCTCTCTATGCAATTCTCATAGAATGAAGTTAGCAAACTGGCCAAAACGTATTTGATATACGATATTCGTATATCTTCATACAAAACGAAGCTGTGTTTAGACTATCAGCTTTAATGGATATTTTTTTATTTATTTATTTACAATATTAATGTATGCATAAATATTTAACCTAGCTTCAGTCAAGATTCAAATTTCTTCTCAAGTACTGGGCGAATATTTATACAATCAAAATAAAGATTTAAATACATTTGTGTAGTTTTATTAGTATATAATAAAGAGCCTATATAAAATAAAAAAAAAAAAACAAAAAATATATATATATATTTTTTTTTTTTTTCATAATGATATGCCTAGTTGTTCAATTGACTGAATTCCATATTTTCTTCACTTTTCTCATAACTTTAAGTCTTCATCGGTTTTATTTCCATCCACACATTAGCTCTCACACTCCAGTATCTTAAGTAGCTGATAACAGTAATACTGCAGCTTCAATTGCTGCCAAATTATCGCCTTCGTTCCGATATTATCTATCTTAACATTTCCACCTAATCATTGTGTTTGGTCTTCTTCTTTGCAGGCAACACTGCCGCACTTATGGCCACGTTTCTGCCCTCCAATTGGAGCAAACCCACGAAGAACTGCCCCTAGCTAACCATTTAATTGTCACAATTGCACAAAAACTGTTTGTGCTGATAAGAAGAAGCCAGAGTACAGGCAGACAAGGAGACCCACACCGCTCCTGGCCAGCCACCAAACAAGGGGTAAGTTTCGCCAAGGCGTGCGGCATGCAGCATGTGGAATATGCGACTCGATATACCCCAAGAAGCGACACATAGCGCATGTGCAGGGATTAGAAAATGAAACTCCAAGCGAGGGCCGTTTATAAAATAACTGAAGGAGTAAATAACTGAAGACATAAAAATAAATACTTGATTTCTGTATGTAGTCCTAGGAATCTTTATTAAGACTCAATTCAGAGCTTTAACATTAATACGCATGTAAATGAACGGCCTTTACATGTATGTATATGTTATGCATACAGTATTCCTTTACTTATGTAAATTAACATACCGCCCTCGCTGCAGTACAGCAACAGCAATAGTAACATCAACAGAGACAATTAAGCTAATTGCTGTGTGCCAGATAGCGGAAGAGTAGAAGAGGCTGCGGTGAGATTCTAACTACACCTAACTCACTGTCTCTCTATCTCCCTCGCTCTCCATATCGTTCTTCCTCAGCCTATCCAGTAGTCACCACCCACTCAGTCAATGCAATTCGCAGAGCTTTGCTCTCGCCTGTAACTGTGCGACACTCAGACGCTCTCCCGCTCTCTCTGTCTCCGCCACTCTCTCAATCTCATTGTGCTTTAGGCAATGTTTGCTTTTGTGTTTGTGAGTTGGTTCGCTGCAATTATGCCCGCTTGGAGCTGCGTGTGCCTTGAACTAGCTCTAAAAGCGGATCTTTCTCGCAATTTGGATTAGGCGCTCAGCTATGCAACAAGCGACTACAGAGCTACAAATGCCGGCGGGCAGTCGGTTTTCCAGGCGGGCGTACGGTCGCTGCTTGTCTCCACACGCGCTTTTCCGCACGCTTTTCCTGCACTATTTGCCATTTACCATTGCCGTTTGCCGCTTGCTTATTGCCTGTTATATTCCGATAAAATTGACTTTTTGTCGGTCGTCGTCAGCGTCGCCATCGCCGAAGCCTTCGCTGTTACCGTCGCCGTCGCCATTGTCGATGTCGTTGTCGTTGTCGCTCTCGTTGCCGTTGCCGTTGCCCGTTTGCCGGCTTCGTCGTCGGCGGCGGCACCATTTTGTTTGGCGTCGTTTTCTAACGGGCCAACAGCCAGTGCAGCACATGGCCGCGCAGCCGAGAAGGCGTTTGCCATCGTTGTACAATACGACTTGTCTTCGCGAATTAGATGCGTTTAAAAACGCGCACGAATCGCCCAATGTCCCCAATCCCAAAAGTGCCATCAACAAATCGCTATAAATTCAAAATTAATCTGATGACTTTTATGGGAATAGATAATCTCTGAATGAAAACAATATACACAAAAACATACATATGTATGTATTTATATGCTATTTAAAATATGTTTGACTGACGCTTTACGCAAACTGTCTGCAAACATCTACTTCTTCTATGCATACAAATCGCTGTTAACAAATATTTAAACAGTCGCTTGGTGGAGCTCTTAACATACGCTCAACTACAAGGCGTTAACATACAAGAAAATGTTATGCGCTATGCTGCTGCTGAGCAGCACAGCCAAAGGAAAGAGCAATAAAAACAATTGAAATTCGTGTTGTTGTCGCTGTTGTTGCTGTTGCCACTTACAAAACAAAGGCAACAACAAATTCAGACAGACAGCGACGCACACAGTCACAGACATAAGCAGCCGAGGCAGTCAGACGAGGATAGAAAAACAGTTCACTCAGCAGCGACGGGCGAACGAGCGAGCTCTCACACTCGCACCTACTCATACACACACGCACATACTGGCTGGCACGCACACAAATTCTCACTCGTACATAGTTTTCTCTTGCCTACGCTGCAGAGAACATCGCATCGCGCTGTTATCGTTTGCTGGGCGCCTGTTAGTTTTTGCGATAGACGCGCGACGTAAGTCGCCGTCGTTTTGCCTGAAAAAGTCGCCGTTGCACAGTGGACAAAATGCACGGTGGGACGCAATAAACGATTTAAGCGATAAAATGAAAGATTGTTTGAAATTGATGCGTAGCAGCGACGCACCACTTCGTAGTCCCATGCAGCTGCTCTGAAATTCTAAAAATTTTCCATTATTTACTTAGCTCGCATATTGCATGTTAATTGATATTGGTATTTAGCATGTCGTTCAGAATGTAAGCAGCTGTTTTGTTAGTTTCGTCCACTGTGCATACATTGTCGTTGACGTTGCTTGAACGCGTTTTTGTCGTCGCCGGCGATTTTTGATTTGCGCCGATTTTGCAATTTCAGTGCCGGCGGCGACTGTTACTTAACATTGCTTAAATGTTAAGAGTGTGGCTCCGCTTACAGCAGACGCTGGAGAGAGCGCTCTTTTGCTCCGCCGTTGTCATGAGTCTCAGACATTGACGCTGACGTTTATCGAGAGTTGTTTGAAAAGTTTGTAGCGAAACATGTGTGAATAAAAGCGGGAAATTTTTGGATTACTGTTGTTTGTCATAATGAATACTAACTTTGGAATGTATATATCTCTTTTCGTTGTATTTGTTTTGTAATGAATAAATGTGCTCTCATATGTACATACATACATACATACATACATAGTATATTCTGTCCCCTCTGGTTCGTCTGAACTCTCTCTTGGTATGCCTTCTCACTCTCTGTTTTTTTTTTTTTTTTAACTCTGTTACTGCTTGTGCTGTTGCTTGCGGTTTCCGTCGCTTCCTCTCGTCTGTTGCTTTTCTGTTGTTTGATTATGGTGAAAATGATGAAGTTGCAATAATGATAATTAATTTGCAGTTGATCATCATAATTTTGTTTGGGTCTGCGTGTGATTGTGTGTGTATGCAATAAATCTCATCTTCATGCCCGCTTTTACAGTTACTGTAAAAATCCTTCCGCTAGGCAAAGCCCAAGTTACTACCCGAAATTTTACTGCACGAAATTTTATGGCTCTTATCGATTTCTTGATACCCTGCCCTCCCACCATGCAAAAAACAATGTAAATTTCGGAATGGGATTAACTCGAAGCGATGTAATTTAATGCGAACGTAAAGGGCGTTGAGCTTTTCTGTATTCTTTATTCTGGATTTGATTTTTAATTAAATGCTGAGAGCTCATAAAACTGTTATCGATGCTTAGGCGCTTTTGACGCAAAAGCTGTCTTAGTATTACAACTGTACTTTTGCTTATCAGTGTTCTGTGCAACACTTGTCGTCATGTGACGTCATGCCAATTTATAAATAGCTGCCTATTTGGAAATAGCTGCCTTGGAACCCAATTAACTACGTCATAAAGTGCAACTATATTATTTTTAGTACAGATTAATAATGTTTCTGTATGTAGATGTATTATTTGTTGATATGTAAACATACATACATATGTATGTATGTGAATCTGGATGGCTGGAAGTCAGTTTATGTAAACATATTCATATGTTTGCTATTAACGGACTATGTTAAAAATAAAACAGCGCGTGGCTTAGTTTCCCAATTAAACTCGAACAGCCACAACATAAGACTGCAAACAAATCGCTCGCCTTCAAAAATTTGACCTTTTTCGCTTTGTGCTTTGCTCTGGCTCAGTTATGTTCGTCTTTCGCTCCGTAGTCCAACTGTGGGTGGTTCGCTCGTGAGAGTGAGAGAGAGAGAGAGGCAAAGAGCGCAAAGTATGCAACAAAAACAATGTCAAATGTAAACAAATGCTCACGCCAACTCGTTTCGCCTTGTCTCGTTTATATTCGCACTCGCCGTACGCTCACTTGCTCGTTCGTTACGTTTTCACTGTTCGCTCTCTCGCTCTCTCTTTCTCTGTCTAGCGGCACTTGACGTCAATTGCGGCTGCTGCTGCGAGTCGTTGTCAGTCGGCGTTTGCTGCCGCCGTTTGCTGTGCGCCTGTTCAAGAGTTCGGCCAAACCGCCGTTCGTTTGTATGCGAGTCGCTCGTTCGATCATCGAACGCGTCGTCGTTGCGTCGCAGCGCGTCGCGAGTTTTTGTTTTTTTGTTGTTTTTGTTTTTGTTTCTGTTTCTCTTCATTTCCACTTCCATTTCTTGCTGCTTGTGGCGTGCGTTCCTCTAGCCTTGCAAACCTGTTTTGTTTACAGCTTAATTTGACTGGGTGCCCTGTCCCCCACCCGTGTATGCCCTGTGCCTTTTCGGCCGGCGTGCTTCACGTGCCACATTAGGCATAAGTTGCAAAAGGTTTGCTCATTTGTGACTACACACACATACAGATTCACATTAGCGTCTCTCACAACTCCAACATATTCGTTGGGTTCGTTGCAGTCGTGTCCATACAGAGCCCCCTCTCCCACACACACAGCGTGCAGCGAACCAGCCACAGCAGTGTCTGTCAGTCAGTCACTCAGTCAGTTTGTCATTCATTCATTTGGTAGCGCGCGTGCAGGCCAGTTCGCAGCTCGCAGCTCGCAGTACGCTGTCCGTTCGTTGCTTTATTTTGCTACAGGGCAAACACGCGAGCAAAGCCGCGCGCGACTCGCTAGCGATTAAAGCCTTTAATCTCAGTTGTGCGTAATTATTGTTGCTGCACTTACGCTACGTAACGGATTAATTTTGCTGTCGTTGTTGTTGCTGTAGTTTATCATCAGTTCCAGTGAATTATAGTCGTCTAGTTGCTCCATTTTGCATTTTGCTTAACTTTTGTGTTGTTATGGTTTTCTCGACGCTGGCTTGAAGCACGTAGCACCTTTTATTTATATGATTTTTGACTCATATGCTAGTCCATTCGTGTCTTATCAGCAGTTATATTTTTTGCGACCCGCTGCGGGGAATCCAACAGAAACAAAATGAGAAAAGTTGCCAAAACAAAAACCAAAGAAAATAAAAGCTCCGTGTGAAAAGTTAAAGCTCTAAAAAGAGTTTCCAATTAGAGTTAAGCAATAAAAAAGTTAAATCTGGCTGAGATGTGTGTCGAAGTGCTATAAGTTATATAAATGGATTTCGCTTAAGTAACTAACTAAAATTAAATGCTAGAGCGTGTTTAGAATTTAGAGAAGTTAATGCTTAGTAAAATTCGATTTTTCGAAAATGTCAATTTACATATTTTGGCTCCGGATTTAGTATTTCGCACGTTTAGATCTTTGGATCATATGACGACCATAATACGTGTGTCTACATAACGCCTAATAGGCTTTCGAATTGTTCCGTTTTATTTTAGTATTTCGAGATTGATGATATGTTATCAAGTAGTTGATAAATAACGGCATGCTTCGAATTTTTGATTTACACTAACACAGTGCAAAGTTGCCAAGGCAAACCAAACGAAAGCCAATGAGAAGAGTTCATCTAGTTTATTATTTTGTATGCCCATAGATTAGGTAGTGCCATTGCTCTTTTCTATAAGTTAAGTTATCGGAAATCTGTTATCGGATAAGTTTTGGATATGGTTTATAGATATATGTAGATATCGCATTATTACTAATAGTTTCTTTGTTCTCTCCCTTTCTCTCTCTTTCTCTCTTTTTTGCAGATATATCAGTATGTCTACCCAATCTTTATATCGCTGCCTCGTGCCTCACGTCCCGCCACATCGAGCAACGTAGAATTTCTTCTGTTTTGTCTCATATGCTTCCAACAAAAGTGCAGCAGCAGCAACAACAACAACAACCACATCATCATCAAGAACAACAACAACAACGATAATAGCCATAGCAGTAGCTATTGCGAGCTAAAACAACAGGAAAGTCAAGCAAGAAGTGAATTGCAGATTGTAAAGCAATTCGAACTACACTGAGAGAAACGCCGTTTGGAGCGTGTTTGGTGCCGTTTTGTGGTCTTGTTACTTCGTGATTTCGTCACCGTCGTCAGCGTTTGCCGCAGACGGAGGAGGACGATTGACGCGAAGAAACGAGCCGTAGCCAAAGCCTCAACACGGACGCATTTATGGATGCGGGCGGCCTGCCAGTGTTCCAGAGCGCCAGCCAAGCAGCAGCAGCCGCCGTCGCCCAGCAGCAGCAGCAGCAGCAGCAGCAACAGCAACAGCAGCAGCAGCATCAGCAGCAGCAGCACTTGAATCTCCAATTGCATCAGCAGCACTTGCAGCAGCAGAGTCTGGGCATACACCTGCAGCAGCAGCAGCAGCAGCAATTGCAACTGCAACAGCAGCAACACAATGTACAGGCGCAGCAACAGCAACAGTTGCAGGTGCAACAGCAGCAGCAGCAGCAGCAGCGACAGCAGCAACAGCAGCAGCAGCAGCACTCGCCCTACAATGCCAACTTGGCAACAGCAGGCGGCATTGTCGGCGGCCTTGTCCCTGGCGGCAACGGAGCTGGCGGCGTTGCGTCTGCAGCAGCTGTCGGCGGACCCAATGGCAACAACAATAACAACAACGGCAACAACGGCAACAGCAACAACATCATCATCAACAACAGCAACATTGCGACAGGGGATGGACTGCCAGCGAAACGCCAGCCAATTGTTGAACGCCTGCGCAGACGCATGGAAGGCTACCGACGCAGACAGACGGACTGCGTGCCACGTTACGAGCAGACCTTCAGCACCGTCTGCGAACAGCAGAATCAGGAGACTAGCGCACTGCAGAAGCGCTTCCTCGAGAGCAAGAACAAGCGGGCGGCCAAAAAGACTGAGAAGAAACTGCCGGAGACCCAACAGCAGACACAGACCCAGATGTTAGCCGGACAGCTGCAGAGCAGCGTGCATGTGGTAAGTGCATTTGATATATATATACATATTCTGATATGTTTAATTATCCAAAGTTCAGAAATCGATTTTGCTCAACTCGTTGAATTACATAATCTCTTATAGAGATTTGCCGTTAATATATCTATGGAGCATATCGAGTTATTGCTTATCCGGATAAGTGTAAATTTGTACAGTCTTTATATCAGAGTAATTAATATCACAATATTCACGAAATGAGTGTCACATTAAATACGGATAAGCTTGGATACATTAGGATGAATTTAAATATAATTTTGAAGGCATATTTTGAGCTCGACATAAGAAAACTACTATGAAAATAAGTGGGGATAAAGGCGGATAAATTCTAATTTGATTTGAAAGAATTGATTTGTTATCAAAGATTACGCGATACTAGGATATAGTTTAGTACAAAATCCACTTCAATAAACCATTTCTTTTATCTTGTCGGATAACGATGAGATTGATAATGATGATTTAAAAAAGTGTTTAAAATGAACAAGCAAAATAATGAAAATTATGCATACATAAATTTATATCATATATCAAGGATAAAGCCTAAACGACAGCCAATGCACTTTTCTAGAACTTGAATATCATTAAATATAAATGAGATCAATCATGATCATATGAATAGTTGGACAAAAATCAGTAGCACAAACCAAGTCTTACCATTATACATAAAAATCTTCTACCAGAGTTCGATTCGGATAATAATGAGATTGGTAATGACTGTTTCAGAAGTTGAACACAAACCGAAAAATTTTTCGCGGCATATCAAGTACATGTATAAATCAAGGATAAATTATTATTGGGAATTCCAAAGGTTTTTTCAGAATGCGAATCTTTTCGGCTAATAATGAGATTGCTAATGATAATTTGAGAGGTTGGTTGGGTACATGTGCTCGTATAGCTATTCGCAATTCCGGGTTCGCCAATTTGGTTTACTGTCGTTTGCCTTGCAGCACTTCACAGTCGAGACGTGTGCATTCATGCTTAGATACAGATACATATGTATCTGTCAGATACGTCTCTTGCGACTACCCGCTCGTTTGCCAAAGGCTCATTGTGTGCTTATTATTATGTTTTGGGCGCAATATTAGAGCTGGTGCACGAAACGAAGCCAGCTCACATACACACACACACACACACCCATACTCGCACACTCACACACTCACACATACAAACAACTGCACATTTATACAAAATAATAATGAGGTCAGCGTTTTTTTTTTTTTTTTTTTGGTCTTGTTTTATTTTTTATTTATTTATTTATTTTTGCTTTTTTCAGTTTCAGTTCAGTTTCACTCGCATTCGCATTCGCTGCCAAGTTGTAGCTACAAGATACATTTTTGTTATTATTATTATTGTTGTTGTTGTTGTAGTTGTAGGTACTGCTTTAGCTTGTGTGCATTTTAAATACCTTGAAATTATTTTGTAAGCCAAAGATTTTTCTCGTCGAATACTTCAAACAGAGCCCAGCGAACTCTGAAAACCTCGTCTACGTCTTCGTCTTCGTCTCTATGCCTCCGCCTGTGTCTTCTGTGCCTCCATCACAATGCAGCCTCAGTTGGATGCTTGCATCACGTCAGTCTGATTGACTGACTGACGAACTGGCTGACTGACTGACTGACTGACTGATTGCAACTCTAGTTTATATAATTGTTGGTTCTGCCAATTCACTAGTTTTTTTCCGTTCGCCTGTTGCAATTCTAGAGACCAATTCGAATCCGTGTAATTGTACAAATTTACACACAGTCAACTGTTCAGCTTCTTCTTCTTCGTCTTCGTTTTCATCTATTTGGTCGACTACTTCAACATCGTCTCCATTATGCGATTCGCAAATCTTCCGAGTTTCTATTTTGCTTGAACGTGAGATATTCGTCGTTATAGCTGACCAGTTGTCCATCTTAGAGCCGAACCGAACTAAGCGAATCGGAGCTGGCCTCTGATCAAATTCTGTCGCAGTTTTAATACCCTGTACGTGCTGGAAATGGATTGAAGGGGTATATTTTATCTCGATTTCCCCAAATTGTACATGAGCTTATCCCATGTATCATGTATTTTACAGGGTATCTTCGACTCGTGCACGTGCAGTTCGTTCATTTCTACATTTTCCGCATCCGTTTGCAATGTCATTTGTGTCATGTGCGACCGGTAATCATTCACTTGTATATATAGTCAGGTACCTCAAATCCCCTCCTCTATCACCCTCCCCCTTCTGTCTTACCCTTGCCGTTTACCCTAACTTTATCATACGTTACGAACGATTCACAGTTTTTGTTTAATTTTAATTGGCTTGAAAGTCTTTTGTCGTTATTTCTGTTGTCTCTCTCTCTCTCTTTGTCTGTCTCTCTGTCTGTCTCTCTGTCGTTCTGTTTTGCGTAGTGCTTAAATTTGTAGCTGAATCACTTTGAAAGATTTTTGTACTTATCCGAAAAAACACGTCAGAGCCACATGCGCGAATTTTTATCAAAGGCCTTTGCGATAAACGATAAATACTGTTATTCGCTGTTATTTCGCATACCTTCTACATTAATCGCTGCGAGGGGCTCCAGCCTGGCGACTAACCGCAGTACTACAATATAATTAGAGAAATTAAATAGAAAATCTCTATGCTTAGTTTCCATTAAGTTATTTTTACAGAAATTGGTAGAATATATATTTATATTAGTAATATTAAGTGGAGATAGAAACGTGTTATTAAGATAGATGTAGCTATGATTAGAATTATAGTTACAGATATAAATGTGCGAGTAACTTCAGATATATGTATTCAGATATATAATTATAGATATAAATATTCCACTTCAATTAGTTTGAATATTATTAAATTTTCGATATATTCTAGACACATTTAAATGAAGACCGAAGCATTAAGATTTATATGGGGTGATAATTATAGAGATGGTTATAAATGTGATGATATGCATAATATTATGCATGTAAATTGCTTTGATAATTTATTCCTGTACATAGCTAGATATTTTCAGATATTTTAAAACTCTTAGTCGTATTTACCGCACATGAGGTCATGAGATCGTAAAGCAAAATAATAATTTGGTATTATCGGAGCTTTTCATAATACATTTGCTTTAATATCATAAATAACATAAATTGTCATAATTACCATAAATTGCCTCTAAGTAATATTTAAAGTATATATCTCATAAAAATCAATTACATGTTTAACTCAACAAGTTTGTCTTAAAATTATTTTTTAAAGTTATTCAGATGGTGAAGAGATTCGTCCTTATTATAAAAGTTCCTTAACGACCAAGCCATTATAAATAAATAAATAATACTCAGCTTATTCCAGTCTTTAACTGAATAATATGAACTTTATAGAAATTCTTAGAAAAAACTTTGCTAGATTTTTTTCTCTTATCTCTAAAGTTGGTTTCTTCAAATCCATCCATATCTGTGGCATAAATTTGTATTATCGGCACTCTCCCTAGTTATTCACTGAAGCGGCGCTGCGACAGGTGGCATTAGAAATGCGAAAATGAATTAATGATCGACTGTTGTCCATCGAGCGCGTCCGGCCTCGCAGCCAGGAGGGGGTCCCAATCTACCTCTCCCAGCTTTTCACTTTTCTTTTTCTTTGCTTGCTGTTTCTGTTTCTGCTTTGGTATTGGAAAACTTTTACTGGCGCTTCTGCTGCGGTTGGCAGTGAAAATCATTGCAAATTACGGCCAACAATTGGAAGCCCGGCTGCAACATGCAAAACAAGAAAGCAACAACAACAGCAACAACAACTATAATAAAAGTAAAACATATTGTTTATAATGCGTTTTTTATTTGGGAAAGTCGCGTGTTGCATTTTTTTTCGTTTCTTTTAATTTTGTGTTGTTTTTTTTTCTTTTCATTTCTTTGCTTCTTGTCGTTGTATTTCATTTTCCTTCTTACTTATTTTTATTGGCTTCGCTTTGCGTTGTTGTTCATTGTTTGCAATTGTTGCTGCTGCAACGCCTGTTGTTGTTACTGTTGTTGCCAATTTTCACTTCACTTGGTGGCATTTTCTGACAGACGTCAGTCAAGAGTCAAAGCGTTGCATGTTACCTGCTACAGCGCCAGCCTCGTGCCTGCCTGCCCCACCGTCCGCTGTGCCCTATCGACACCTAAGCCCCAACCCCCATTCCGACAAACCCCTCGCGTTGGTGCCTATACAGTTTTCGTGCCGTTGTTTCAAGTGCGAGATTGCCTTGCTGTTTATTGTTTATCGTTTGCTGTTTGTTGTTTGTTGTTGTCTTGATTGACAAGTGACAACATATTATTGGCGTATCGTTTCGAAGCTCAGTCAAGTTGTTGTTAAGTTAGTTGGTCGTTGTTCTCTGGTGTTGTTTCTGCAACTGCTGGGGCATTGTGTTTACCCACTTGCAACTTGAGGTGTTTCTCAAACTTTTTTATTACTTGGATATTATCTATACAAATTACTTCACATTTACGAGTGTTGCAAATGAAGCAATTTGCTTATCTTGATGCTTTGTGCAATGCTTCGTACTAGGTCAGTTATATATACTTTATTATCGAGTGCATAACGGATTAAATGCAACGAGTTTTTAGCACATAAAATATCCTGTTCAATAGATACGTAAACTTAATTCGGATAAGCCTCGGATAAACTTGGATAGCACTTAAAACCTGCTGCTCGTGTTGTAAATGAGTCAATCAGGCTTCTCCTTGCTCTAGATGAGCGTGGATATAAGCGGATAAGCATACATGAATTTTGCAATCAACTAATAAACTTCTAATCGCATTGATAACATTACTTTATAATTTCATACTCGTTTCCCATTTTCTGCAAGTAAATATCCTTAAAGCCTTAAATTTCACTCCCAATAGATACGTAAAATTGATTTGATTTCATATTACGCTCCCGAGGATAAACATGCAATCTATGCATGTGGCTTGTTTGTCAATGCTCACCTCCAGGCACTTGCGTCAATTGCATTGCCGTGTAAGTGTGTATGCGCGTGTGTGTGTGTGTGTGTGTGTGTGTGTAAGTGGGCGTGGTCTTTCTTTAAATATTGTATCTAGCCATGTGCATAATTTATGTTTTTTTGCGTTATACAAATTTGTAAAATGTATCGTTTATCTTCGGGACAAAGTCGACGACGGAGCCGACGCTGCAATTGAAGCAGCTCAGACCAAAAAGCGCCCCCAGCGACTAACACCCTCCAATCCAGCCCAGCCCCCATTCTTCCATGCCTCCATTCAGCCTGCCCTCAACGCACCTAGCCGTAGTCAGCGCACCCTTTGCGTGTTGTGTCTTTGAATTCTTACTTTTGTTGTTGTATTTTTGGAGAAATGGGAACAGCAAAGGCAACTGCCAAGAAATTGAGTGGATCTGGAACTGGAGCTGGAGCTCGAGCTGGCCGTTCCACAAAATCGATTCGCAATTCGGAGGCATTGCCGGCCCTAAGAGTGCACAAAAAAAGCTACTCAATAAAGGGTAGAACTTGAGCAATTGTTCACAATTTCCGCCAAACGTTTGTTGTGGTCCAAACATTTTAAGGGTGATTATTATAAATAAGTTCTCATTGAGGATTATTTGTATTCCATATACCATTGAAACAGCATTCATGTGAAAGATATTGCATAATACAGTTTACTGATTCGAAACGTATCCAGCAATCATAGATGGTAGGAAAGTATTCGAAAAGTAAAGTTTCCAAATATAAATATTAATAATAATAATATTAAAGAATAATAATAATAATTCATTTTTAAATCTTTAGCTGTCCTGTTGTTCACATTTTCGCTGATAGCCAATCTGTCCGCCAATCAGACTTACATATTCATTGCCTATGCGTCCCACTGTGCACAGTGGTGTCAATTTGAATCTGATTCTCACATCTCGCATCATGAAACCTGCTTTGCTACACTTTTGAGGGGCGGCCATAGCTTCTTTGAGGGCTTCATATATGCTGGGCTCATATAACGCACACTGATACACCTACTGACAAATATATATGCATACATATATTTACACATATGTATGTGTATACATACATATATAGCACACAATATGACGCTGTGTATTTGGCGCACTTCAAAGGCTTTTATGCGTTAGTAGCTCGAGCCCCGTAAAAAAGGGGTAAAAGGCGTCGCGCTGAGCATGGGGCATGGCTGGATAGATGAGAGCTGAGAGCCAAGAGCCGAGAGCCGAGTGCAGTGTAAAATGCATATTTGAGAATTTACATCTTTTATTTATTATGTTTGGCAAATTTCATTGCATATTAATAATGCAATTTAGCTGGCTGCACTCTGAGCTGTGAAATTGAGACCGAGTGTTCAGAGCGCTTTACTGCAACCTCCCCCCTTACCCCCCTTCTTCTGCACAAGCTGCGCTCTAATTGACAGCCAAAGCTGATAATACCTGAAATCTGCCACGCCCACCGTCCATTGGCCACCTACCCAATTCCCAGTTCGTTTACCTTATAGCCATTTGGCCGATTGTCTTGCAGATTTTAATTGCGGCGCGTTTGTTGCCAGGCCACAAATAATAAACAAGACAAAGGCGTAACAATAGCAGCAGCCCCACTCAGGTGGTTTGGGGCCAGATGAGGAGCTTTGGAGCGCTAACCCCCTAAATATTTTAACCCTTAAATAGTAATTCAGATTTTTCACTTTTATGCATTTGTATGTGATGCATTTTGAACGTTAAATTTATTGAAAATTGCACATGGAAAGAAAGTGTGGAGCACGGGGAGCGTAGAGGGCACAAGAGGGGATGAGACTGCTACCTTTGATACCCTGTGGCCACTATGAAAGGCAGTAGGTATATATAATACCGAAATATACATATATGATATAATATACATACATATATGATATAATTCAATCTATAAATATCGTTTATCTAGAGTTGTTCTTCAAATCAGAATTCAATTTATGATAGTTTTTCATACTTTCTACAGTATATTAGTCTCCAATGTTCCCTATATAAAGTCAACCGATATAGAATTTTTGATTATTATACTGTTCTTCTCTCATTAATTTAATAATTTTATGCATTTTATTCATCATTTAGTATAATCTTTAAAGGAGATAGCAGCTTTGCTGGGTATCTTTTATTCGCATTTCGTTCGCATTCGTTCAGCTCTTAATTTTTTGCTGTGCTCACCTCACCTTCAGACGTGAAGCCCTTTCACACATGGGCCAACAAGCGAGTGCAGAAGCAAGACATGTTCGCAGGCGACTGCCTCGCCAGCCCCCAAAACTTCCACGCCCCCTTTTGACAAACGCCCTAACATACTACCCTTGCCTCGACATTAGCCCTAAAATCGATAAACTCATTTTGAAGTTCTCGTTCGCACTCGCTCGCTCGCATCTATATAACCGGCCATTTGTCTGTATGAGTGTGTGTGTGTGTGTGTGTGTCTACTTACTTTTATTTTCTATGCGCCTATTTACCCCCGCTCTGCATTGGGTCGCCCTCTTTATGGTACACCCCTGCGGAGCTTCAGCATTTAAAGCTCTGCTCATCTGAAATTGCGGCTGTTGCTTTTGCAGTCCGCAATAAATTTGCCTTACGCTCAACATTTTAGCTAATTAATTTAATTAAATTTGTATGCCTCAACGTGAGAGCTTCCATTTGTCTCTGTGTTTTTGCTGCCTATATACATGCATATAGCTCGTAACGCTCGGTGGGCAGCTGACAGTTTAAATTGGGAATTGTCACCTTTTTTTCTATTTTGGTGAACAGTGAATTTGATGGATCCATCAAGCTTATGTCCTGCAAATGGGAATGATGGGAGTAATACGCAGTTAAGTTGAAATTTCAAACGGGCAAAAGGCAGCTTAGGCGTTTTGCTCGACCAAGAAATCCCTTAGCTAGATAGAAAAATCAATTTTAGGATTTGAATCGTTTAAGTTCCTTTGATGAAGAATTTGCTTTTCACTCTAGAACTAATTAATTGTCGTTTTAACGATCCGGCAACGCTGATCATTTGTCGAATGACAAACAGAACCGCAATTGCCCAATCATAAATGCTGTCGGTTTTGTCTGCCTGTGGAGCTAGAGAATAGAAGCCGCTGCCTGCACCTGCACTACAATAGCAGCTCGAAATCCTCACGCCTCGGCATTTGATGCGGCTTCGATTTGTCGACTGTGTCGAACAATGGACAGACAGCATTTGCCACTCGCAATGGCATCTTCACTGGCTGCAGGATAAACAAGAGCAGTAGAGGGGGAGAGAGAGAAAGAGAGAGAGAGAGAGAGGGGAAGAGGGAGCATAAGTGCAAGGATAACGGCGCCAGACGCCAATTGCCAGACGACAGTTAGCACTGTGCGTCGGCATTTGCCATCATTATCGCCCTCTCCTCTCTCCTCTCCGCCCCAGCCTCGTCCGGCTCCTCTTTATCCGCATCTGCATTACTTCACGCATTGCACTTCACTACTCATCCTGGCTTTTCATATGATGGCGCGTTGCAAGTGTCGATTACTTGCGCTGAGCTCTTGGCTGCCTCGTGGAGATTATTGAGGCAGGGGCGCGACTTGATGGCTGATACTCACTCATATGTAAAATTAACCCAAACAAGAGCCAACAAGCGCTGCGTTTGTTGAAACGTAAAAGTCTGCAAGTGCATTCTATCCTCAATTTTATGGCGTTTTAATATTAATATGCTGCTTATTTTTATAGGAATAAGAGAGGGATAGGCAGAGAGAGAACGAGAGAGAGAGATAGAGATAGATAGAGATAGAGATAGAGAGAGTGAAAGGAAATAATGAAAATCATCATTGCAAACTTTTTAAAAGGTCATAGAGCACGATGACATTCAAACGAAGAAAGTGACTATTGCAACTTCGGTTATAATATGTATATGATGATATATGATATCATTAAGGCTTTTAATACCCTGCAGAGAAGGGGAAAATCAGAAAGCAGCTTTAGAGACTGTAAAGACTTGATATTAACATAAATAGCAATCCACTTAGTGGTTTTGTATTATAGTTGGCATTATAGTACATTTCTTTTTCCCACAAATATGTTCAGAAAAGTTGTTTTAGCTCTACCCTAGGGCAGAGAAACGAAGAATTTATTACAAATATTGTAATATTATAAATATATTATGATTTTCGTTATGGAAATTATTTAAAATCCACATTTATTTTGAAAAAAAAAAAAAAATTATTATTTAAGTTTTTTATTAAATTATATTAAAAAGCGGAGTTGAGTAAAAAAACTAGAATATTTTGGAAAAAAAGATAAGATTTAAATAAAATTTATATTCTGCATAAATTTAAGTTTGAATATTGAAATTTAATGAATAATATAAGAGAAGAATTGTGTGAGATAGCTGAAGTACCTTCAGATTTAAGAGATTAATGGAAGCTTCAAGTAGACATCGCTTGTTTACAGAATTTTTTTGTCGTATATATACTACTTTTTGTTTGTTTATTAATTATTTTTTATGTTGTACACTTTGCGTCTGCTGCTCACGCTGTTCACAAGAATAAGCATTTGTTCATTTCAATTTCTCATTGCAATTTGCTCTTAATATTTCAAACATCTGGCAACGCTGGCTGGCTGACAGTCTCACTGCCTGGCTGGCTGCTGGCATAATAACCATAACGATTATGTCCAAGCAACATGTGACATCAACAACATAATAACCAAACGGACGGAGCGTCGTCTCTGATGTCCTGTCCTGTCCTGTCCTCTCCTGTCCTGCCTAGACGACCTGCCCCAACCCAACCCAAGCAAACCCCGATTCAGCCCAGCCCAACGCAAATAAACTTCTTTTGCCTTTAGATAGACCGCTGTGACAATGGAAACTGGATTTGTTGCGACTTTTGTCTCACCTGCAGTGAAATTAGCTCATTTTATGCGGACTGCATGCTGTCTTAATTTTCTGGCATTTGATTTGATGCTTCGTAATTTGCATATGACATGGGCTACGGGCGTAGCGTGGGCGTGGCGGGCTGGACTCTAATGAGCTTTACAACAGTGTTTGATGATTGAGCGTCGACTGATTGTCGTTTAATGCGCAGCAGAGCCGAGTGCTGTGCGAGAGCTCTGTGTCCTGGCAGCAGCGGCAGGGACTTACCATCGTGTGGGCTTATGTGGCGTATGCGCAATCTGCGAATGCACCCTTAAGCTGCTGATTAGCGCTGGCTAACTGGGAACAATGAAGACCACTGCTGACCGGTGCAAGGGTTGCCGGCTCAGGCAGGGGGCAAGGGCTCAGAATTTTCGTGGCGCTTTTCATTTTCGTAGAAGCGGCAGCAGCAGCAAAACATTTTTCATTACTTTACTCGAGCGGAAATGGCAAATTAACTGCACAAATACACGAGCAGAGGCCAAGCAGACAGACAGACTCACACATGTATATATGTGTATGTTTGTATGTGTGTGTGTGTGTGTGTGCATGTCTTTGATTGTATGCTCATTTATTCATTACACAGTGCAGGGTCGCCTGGCACACCGCCTTTTTTTTTTATATACATACATACATACATACACATACATATAAGCGAGCGCCTCGACTCATTGACAGAACGACAAAAGTCGATTTGAGTTTCAGAGCGAGCCGCTGATGCCCTACAGAAAACAGAGTTCCCATGAATTGTAATGGGATTTACTTTTATTATAATCAGAATGTATGAATTATCATTAATCCTTGAAAAACCTTCCGAGTATTTAAATAAATTAAGATAAGACTTATTCAACTTGGGATGGAGGCCAACAAAATGTGATGAAAAACAGTTTTGATGATTGATTGTAATATTCATGCATAATATGAAAAAGTTGAGTTGGAACACAAAGTGAAAATTAATACTAAATACAAATGTGTTTTAATATATCACATTTATTTTTAATATTTAATATTATATTTTAGTACATTTTTATATATTTTTTTTTGTTATTTTAGTTTTATTTAATCTTTATTTCATTATTTGTATTAAAATCTTAAAAAACAGTAAACCAAGAAAAAATTGAATACGTCTTAAGCATATTTACTTTGCTTTTTAGCAATATGTGAGAAATACATAGATTATAAGTACATACAGAAAATAGTAGTGCGACTGAGCAATAAATAAATAATACATTTCCCAATTTAGCGATAAGCGGAATACTTTCAAAGCAATTTGAGCATTAGAAATAACATTTTTTTATTAGTTTATTAGTTTTGTTAACAAATTGAAATCAGAAAGTGATCAAGGAGAACAACTAATGAATAATTCAACTAATGTTCTAAGTGCAATAGAAAGCAGCGAAGCATGAGGAATTAAATTCTATTTATTCTAAAGATTTTTGGTGTGACTAAATCTACTTTGAGGATAAAAATGGTTAATGAGATCAAAGTTAATAATATGGTTTATTACTATTGATATATTTATATTACTAAACAAAGAGTATAGAAAACTCGCGTTTACCCATACGAATGGCTTTTTCTGGAGCTTTCGAGGCATTTAATCGGTTAAATCTTTGCAGGCTTTTGTTTTCGTTTCATTGTTGTTGTCTACCTTATAAATAAATATGCAGTTGACAACAAAACAAAAGGAGGCTGAGCAGCAGGAAGATGATGTGATGATGATGATGATGATGATGAGATGAGTTGAGTTGAGTTGACTTGAGTGAAGGCAGCGATTGGAACTGGCGAACTCGTCATCAATGTCAGCGATGACGAAATGTTTGTAAATAAACAAAATGCGAGAGCAACAACAGCAACAAATAGAAATGTTTAATGAATCGCGCCTAGGCGGGCGGGCAATTGAATCGAGGCAAAGGTAGCCGGACGGGCTGGCTGGTGGAGCAAGAGTTAAACAATGCGCCCGCTCAGAGATATGTAGAAACAATTTACGTCTGAGTGAACTTTTGCCAGCTGCACGGACAGACGGACAGACGGACAGATAGAGTGAAGAGTGAGAGGGCGAGGGAGGCAAGCGGGGGACAGGGAGAGTGCGCCACTGAGTGGACAATCAAAATATCAACAGTCACCGACGACAACAAAAAACAACAAAAAAAACGGAAGTTCAAAAGGTGACAATGACAAAGACAACGGGGCGATGTCTACATAAAGCGCGAGCAGCGAAAGGGGAGGGGAGGGCAAACGGATAATGCATGGGGTAAGGGAGCGTCGGTTGGGGTGGGGGAGTAAAAGGCGAAGGCTGCGGCTGACTGACAACTGGGGAATTTTTTGCAATGGTCGGCGGCGAAATTCACTTTAAACAATTAAATTTATGAGATTGTTGTTGCGGCAGATGAAAGTGAGAGAAAGAGAGAGAGAGAGGAAAGAAAGAGGAAGAGCAACTGAAGTTGAGCAGCTGTACAGGAAGGAATGTCGAAAGGTTAGAACTAGGCCGCACCGGCGAGAGGGTAGGCGGGGATGGGGCGCAGCGCTGCAGCAATCAGGCACTCAGACATTATCAATGTGCCATATTAAAAGGCGACATGTGGGGAAAACTACACATGAAGAAACTAAAGAGTTTGTTCTCTAAAATGCACTGATAAAATATATGGTAAATTCTTTTTTTTTTTTTTTTAATTGGTCTGCATAAAATTTTGGTTGACTTTATTTCACTTATATTTAAATGAAAATAAATATTTGGGCAGAATAAATATAATAATAAAATATATACATTCATCATACAATACATACATATATTGTAATTTGACTACTATATATTATTATTACTATAAATAGAGCTTGGAATAATCTCGTTTTGTTTAGCCTTTAAGTATTTTGACTTTGACAATTTGCCGAATTCTTTCCTTTTGAGTGTACTCGCAGATAGAAATCCATGTACATACAAACATAAATATACATGTATGTATATATTTATATATCGTATATATATATATAAGCACATACACGCACACTTCGTGAGTGACTATAAAATTTCTTTGGTTCGCATTTAAATCCGTAATTTCAATTCAACTTGTCGTGTTTACACACACAATGCATAATTTATAGAAATTTGTCTGCAAACGCAGCAGCAGCAATGCGTGCGAGCGAGAGAGCAACGGCAATTGTTAATGCCCAAGCGTGCGAGCGAGCAGGATGCCTAGATACGAGTGGCTCTATATAACATACATATATAATTATATATATATATGTGTGTGTGTGTGTGTCTGTGTGTATTGGGCTCATGTAATGTCAAGTATACGCCGCGTGCGACCAGCCACAGTGCCTACAAAAATAATGCGAACAATATGGTATACTGAATGGAAATAATTGCTAAGGAACAAAATATGAATTAAAAAATGAAATAAATGAAAATATATTCATATTAATAAATGGAAAATGTATAGATCAAATAATTAATGTTGCTGTAGTTACATAGACTTATATCTGACAGTTATACTAACGTATAATTAGGCGACTTGCTCTCTAAATATGGTTAGAATTTATGGGCTTTAAAGAATGTCCGTGTTTGTTTGCTTACATGAGATTGCCAGCATAAATTAATGATATACCATCGATAATGCCATGGATGGTTATAGTGACTCTGCTGTAGACCAATATATAGATATAATTAGGTCTACTGAGGAGCGTATGTGCTGTATATATATATATGAGAACTACGTAGACAAATGGGTGATATATATATTTAATGTTATTGATAGACAAATGCAGCACTTTCTGTGTGTGCACGCGCTTACTTTTGCTACTCACTGTTTTCATAGGCAATTGTGTGTGTTGTATTCTTTCCCCTTGGATATGTGGCGCATATGGCGAGCAACGTGTGCCTAGCTGTGTTACCCCGCCCAGCTCTCCGCTGGCCCCCACAGCCTAGGTGGACTAGCTGACACCATTGCCCCACAGACTCATGTGGTGCAGCTCCTCATTTCCTTTGGCTTTGCCGCTGCCTCTGGCGTGCTCTCTCACTCTCTCTTTCTCTCTCTATCATCTATCCTCTATCCACATGCGCTTTGGACCTGTAATGGGGCAGCTCTTCGTGCCTATCATTGTGTCTGTGTGCGAGTGTGTGTATGTGTGTGTATTTGCGTTAAACTCAACGAAGCTTAAAAGCTTTGTTTGCATCAGGCACAGCTCAGTATTTGCTCCTGCTGCTGGACTGCGTTGATTTTTGTCCACTGTGCAGCGCGAATGAAAATTGAAACAGCAAAACTGAGCCGAATTTTATTTAATTATTGCCTAATTAGCAATGGCCAAGCAATTAATTTGCATCTTTTTAATTAAACGAAAAGGAAATTCCGAGAAGTATTTTATGTACACATACATATAGAAGAATAAACATATATATAGTTTTCTCTTCCATATATATTTTCATTTTCTGTAAGACGCAGCTCAATTGGGGCACGTTGATAAGGAAACTTTCCTCACTGCTGCTGCTGCTGTTGCTGTTGTTGTTGTTGTTGTTGAGGCAACAATCAAAAGTGCAGCACGCAGCAGGATGGCCAGGGCCAAGGGGGAGAGCTAGAGCTGGAGTGAAAAAATACGTAGCTTGCCTCACGACTTGGCCGCGCCCACAATTCACGCACGCCTTTTAACAGAGCACAGGAAAAAATACAGACGAGGCAGCCACAAAATCCACTTTTGCAACAACCATCCCCCGCCTCCACGCGCCCCTCTCTGCGCCCTACACTATGCACCACCCCAGCTGCCTCCCCCAGACTCCACCTCGCAGTTGCTTTTGTTGCTGCAAAAATATAAAAAATAATTGGAAGTCGCTTGCAACGATGTCGTCGTCGTCGTCGTCGCCGTCGTCGACGTTGACGTTTTGCTTGTTAGCTGCTGCTGCTGCGCTGCCGTTGCCAGCACCCCCTTGCCCTGCTGCCAGCCCCCCTTTACGCTGCGCCTCACGTTGTGGTTAAAAATCTTTTGCCTGGCTTCTCTTTTGATTTGACTTTTGTTTGCTGGTGATTAGGGCCAGCTAGCTGAGCGGCTGGGCATCGGCGAGGGGGCGTGTTGCTGCTCGGGTGGCAGCGGCAGCCTTTGCCAGCTGGGCAGGCACAGCGTGTGTGCGCCATTTGTTTTTAACAAATTTGGGCCGCCTATTTTTCGGTCCCTTTCTCTCATTCTCTCGTATTTTTGTTGTTATGCTTGAGTGTATCTGAAGATTTTTAATTGATTTGCAGTCGTGTGCTGGGATCTCTAGGAGATTTACATGCTGTAAGCGGAGCAGAGGAGCGAAGCGAGGGTCTATAGCAACTCAAGTGCTAACCCAGTTAAGCTCTCAAGCATATTCAGTGGAAGGCTAAAACTCATTTTCCTCAATAATTCAATAAAGTTTAATAGAATTATTTTGTTAAATTAGACATTTTTCCATACATTTAATTATTTGTTAGCTTCTATATTTTTTATTGCCGACATTGGCTTATATTTTATCGATTTATTATATGATATTAATTATATCAATTACATTGTCTACTTGTTCATTATCGATATACACATATATAATATATAAATGTCGAATTAATCGATATATTTAGTACAAAATTTAATATACTTCAATTCAATTCATTTGTATAAAGATACTGATTCTAGCGTTTAGAATAGTATAACACATCTTGAAACTAGTCCATATATGATTACATTCTACTGCTTCGATTATATGACATTTAATAATTATTATTATTCTTTGGTCCTATCGATTATTATCTATCTTTGCTCACTTCTTAGACTCTCATCCAAATAGTTTGCTCCATTTCGAAATGAGTTTTACGCCTTGCCACTAAATTAATAATTCGCATTGAACTTTTGCCAGTTTCCATGCTGCTCCACTCTCGGCTCTCTCGTCAGATTGCTCCACCCCACCCTCGCCTACTTCTATCTAGGGTGTCTGTTGAAGCTCGTCTCATCACCATTCACCATTCACCATCAACATAATCATAATCATAACTATTATTATTAACGACACAAACAGCCTATTTAGTGTCAGGCCGAAATCACACTTTCAAGCTCACTCACTCACTCACTCAGCCCCATTTCCCACACACTCGCACACGAACCCCCAACCGCAACTCCAGCCGCATCAGCCTCGAAAACCAGGCGAAAACTTCAGCAAGCGATAAAAATTTGTCTACATTACGCCGCAAAACACAGTGGAAAGCAGTTGAGCAGCCGTCACAGGTTCTAGCGCGCATATGCTTTAGCCAGCCCCATCGAGCGTGGAGCAGATTCCCTATCTATGGCTAGGCTACCCCTAGCCTGCGATAGCAACCCCTAACTATCTTGGCAACTGATATCTTGCAAGTTTTTGAACCGCAGCAATGTCTAACGGTGTTTACGGTGTTTACTCTAGGCGCCCCAGCCCAATCCTTCCACAAACCCAATCCTAGAAGGTCCCTTTTTTAAAGCGTATGTGTGTGTGTGTGTGTAGGGGGGTGTATATATGTTTGTATGTGTGTGTAGAATTTGTGGCATGGCTTTAAGCCTTTTGCTGTGCGCATGTCCTGCTATCAAAGGCAGCTCCGACTCGAGTCCCTTGCGACATTTGTCTCTGGGGCAATCTCCCACTTATTGAAAATGCTTAAAGTTTTTCGGGGCCTGTCGCTATTAATTGCTTGTGCCTCCTATGCACTGAGCGAAAGTAGCTCAGTAAATGTAAACTATATACTGCTTAAGTAAAATAAAAGTAAAGAAATGTTAAACAACATTGAAATTTGCAACAATATTTTAGCACTGAGTTTCTTTCCTTAAAACTTTGCTTAAATAAATAAATTCCTGCAGTGAATATTGGAACAGATAACTTTAATTTAGCTAATGTAAGAGTATTTCAAGAATTATAAATGAACTTTTAGATATATATTCGACAATAAACTTTAAATTATTAAAACTAGCAATGAAAAAGTGAGTGTTATGTTATTTAGAGATTTACTTAAATTTAGTGCCCATAATTTCTCTCAGTGTTGTTTTTCTCACATTTGAGTTTATTGATGCTTGGCTTTTTGACCAGCAACCAAGCACTCGTTCGCTTCCGATTCAGCGTCTTCTGCTTCTTGCTCGCTTTATCGAATTAACTGATTTTCATCGTATAAACAAATGAAAGCGCGCTCGAAAATAATAAACAAATGGAGTTAAATTTAATTTCATTAAACGGCTGCCAACGACGACATCTAATTGAATATCGCTCACGATGTCAGCGCCAGCGTCAACGTCAGCGTCAGCGTCGTCGTCGTCGTCACCGTCGTCGTCATCGCCATCGTCGCCGTGGCTATAAAATTCACTTGACAACAGCAGCTGCTCGAAGGCAAACTGAATGCAAAACATGTTTAAAAATACCCTGTATAATATTAAGCTTGACTATGTATAGTATGGAATAGCGCTTCATTACAATATACGCACTTAGATCTATCATAAACAAGTGTTCGATGTTGGATTGACCGACTGTTGATCAACACGCGACCCACGCTGAGAGACCTGAAATTTGTGTTGTGTTTCCAGTTGGGCATACCTCGCTGCTTGATTTCTGCGATTTCTAGGGCAAAACAATTGCTGCATTCCTTAAGTCTCTTTCTTGCTCTCTATCGCAGTCTCTCGCTCTCGGTCTCTCTTCCGCCTGCTCTTCGCTCTGCCTCAGCTGCAGCTTGTTTAAAGCGGCTTCAGCGCTTGCCGTGCATCAAGCAAAATTCAATTAAGTTGATTGCAAATCGTGTCATGTGTATGGAAAAGAAATTTTAATGAGGTAGATGGAACTAGCACAAAAATATGTTTATTATAATTATTATATTATTATATGTGCTTCAATTATTCACTGACACAGGGCGTATGTGTAATATGCTGCAAAAAATGGCACATACAAAATTGAATATATATATGTAAAATTTATTTTATTTTATTTTCTGTTTATAGCTTCAAGTAGCTGATATAGAGCATAACTAGAATTCGAAGCGAAATATGAGCAATAAATTTCTAAATACATATGTATGAATAATAATGTAATTCAATTGACTGTGTTACGTATACGTAATGTGAAATACTTGAGCTAATTGCTGACTAAGTCAGTTTGTTTTGTTTAACCTTTTGTTGAGTTAAGACAAAACTGTAGTTTTCTTTGCATTTAGACTTCATTCTGTATGCACCTATTTGCGCTTTCACAAATAACTGCAAATATTACGCCTAGGAAAAATACAAAATCAATTGTTCAAATATTTTGCTCTTTCAGTGATGGAATTTTCATTTTGCACATTTAATGCCTTTGTGGTTCACTGTCGCTGTTGTTGCTGTCGCTGTTGGTGTTGTTTCCATCTATTGCCCAACTCTTGTTGTCCGGCTAATTGAGTTTGTCAGCACGTCCCTGATGTTGGCCATCACTTGCATTTTTATATTGCCTTTTGCGCTCTGCACACGTCTACTTTATATGCTCTATATAATTATTTTTTGCCGCACTCTCAATATAACTAATATGTACACACATGAGTATATCTGTTACTCACAGTGCAGTTCGCTTGAATATGTTCAGTTAAATAAATTGCTAATTAAATATATAACGACACATAAAAAATATATGTATCGTGTAATCGTCTTGTTTCTACGCAACAGCCTGTTACAATAAACATTTGTTGCTAAAAAAAAATACACTTTTTATCTTATTTATTGTTTGTCATTGTTGATGATTTATTTTTGTATTTACGCGTAAATATATTAATTAATTTACAAAACAGACGCTGCACTAGTGACTTTTGACAGCCACAATAACAAAAGATTTAGCACAAAAGTTTAAATTTTTAATCAATCGAAATGCAGTGCATTAATTTTTTTCCAAATAAATTTTTTGGTTTTGTGAGAAAAGCTGTAATAATCGCAATGAAAAATACATAAAAATATCAATTTTTTAATATATTTAGTCAAGCATAATCCCAAATATCCAAGCACTGCTGTTTTTCTAAGACTAAAAAATAACCTCTAATTAATTTATTGAATCACAAATTGCCTTTGCAAAGCGTAACAGACTGATTCAATACGTGACTGTTAGTTAACAGATTCTTAACAGCCTCACAGCTTTAGCGCTTTGTCAATTTCTTTCTTTTATTATATTACGACTGTTTGTCTATGTTTTCTAGCGCTCACTCACTCACACTCACTCGCGTTCTATTGTGGAATTCGCTCGCTCTCACCCACTGAGTGTATAACATAAGGCCTCTGTGTACATTTTAATGGCAAATCTGCTGCCATTTGCGGCACATTTCGCGTACAATTTTCATTTTTGTTATGCCCACATATTTATTTTCATGGCTGGTTCGGCATAGGGCAGTGTGTGGGAATGGGGGAGGAAGAATGGGAGAATGGGGTGGTCGTAGCATAACGTCGCAAAGGGGCGCACATTTTACATTTGTTTTGTTTATTTTGGCGTGAGCGTTGCCCAGAACTGCATGAATAGAGAGAACGAGCGTATGTAGGCGAGAGCAAACTGAACGAGAGAGTGAGTGCGATGTGAGTGCGAGTGTATGAGTGAGTGAGGTGGTGGTGAGCAGTTGCTGGTGTTGGCATGCCATTTCCCGTTATCAGTGGCAGACTTTCTGCCAACCTGCTGCCAGCTGCCGCTGCCGCAAACCGTCAGCGACGCGCGTCAACGCAACGGCTCAACAGTGACGTCGACGTTGTCGCCATTGCCGTCGTTCGCTCTCTCTCGCTCTCGCTCTCGCTGTCTGTCTGTCTGCCTCTTTCGCTGCTGACGTCGCTACGTCGCTGCTAATTTTGGATATCTAAGCGAACAGAAATATTTTTAGCTTCGCTTTGGCCGTCGCGCACGGCAGCCACATGCAGATTTTTGCAATTGTTTGCCTTTTTTGGCCGCTGGCGTCGACGTCGGCGCTGTCGCTAGCGTTAGCGTTGGCGTTGCCTTTGCTGCTGCTGCTGTTCTTGTCATTGTTTTTGTTGTATTTTTAGCCAGTTGATTTATCATTCAAGTTGCATTCACGCTGCATTTGTTAATCAGCCTTTTTTCTCTCTCACTTTTTCTCGTTGCAGGTGAGTTTTGCGTTATTTTTAAGCTGGCAAGTTCGTAAGTAGCGTAAACAATAATCAGAGTGAAGTTAAGGTGTGTGCGTACATCGGAAAGTCACTAAATTGGATGTATTTACTGTAATTGGTAAATAGTTAATTAATGCAGAGAGCAAATAACATGTCAAAGACCCAGAGGGTCATTTAACTGCTATTCATTTATTTATTAATTTGTTACCTCCTAGTATCCTGTCACTTAATCAAATCTTAAATCTAATCGTAAACCTCAAACCTTTGCTGGCAAAACTCATACGAAAGCGCTGTGGGAGTGGGAGAGAGAGACCAACACAGATTTAGAATTGTGTCATCGCGTAAGCAAACAAAGTCAGTTTTCACTTATGTGTGTGTGCGTGCATTAAAAGCCAAGCCGGGTCTAGACGAGACGAAGCGAGACGTTCAACGGCGAAATACCAAACGCAGCAGCGGAGCAGGCGACGTCTCTCGCTCCCACCCCAAACTCGACGCCCGCACACTCCATTGCAAGCGCCTGGGAGAGCTGCGCTGTTGCAGCTGCGTCGCTGTCGGTGGCGCTGCTGCTACTGCTGTTACTACTTCGTCTTTATATTCTTTCTTTACATTTTTCTTAGACACCATTTGCATTTATAGTTCTTGCAGTGTTGTTGGCTTTGTTTTTTCAGTTCCCAGATTTGAAGTGTTTACATATTGCGTTTGAATTATCGTTCAGCTGGTTTTTATTTTCCTCTTTGATTTTTGTATTTTGTTGTCGATTGGTTGTTGTTGTTTTTTTGTTCTGTGTGCTGCCTCTTCACTTTTATATATAAGCTAATTTTAGTATTTAGCTTTTCATTTGCATTTCAATTAGAAAATATACATATATGTAGGCAGTGTTGTGGACTGTACTTTTCGTCTATATTGTTGTTATTTGTGCGTACGTGAGATCTTGTTGAAATTCGTTTTGAAAGGCGTTCCGTAATCGTATCACAAACAACATAGACTATTAGCAGCGTAGCAAAGCGGCTGACTTAACAGTTGCCAGAGCTGTTGTCTTAGCTTAACTTGAGCTAAGTTTTCAAATGTTCTCTCTTGCTGTTAACTGCAGTACTGCGCTGACCTCGCTCGTAATTTAACAGCAAATAGCTTTAAAATGCAGCTGTTAACTAGTGATCGACAGGCGGTTGCTGCTGCTGCCGCTATTATTAACAGCGAACCCTAAGCTCGGCTCTCTCTGTATCTTTCTCGAATTCGCTGCTCTGCTGCGTTGGCCTCGCTCTTCGCTGCTTTTTGTTCAGTTCAAGTCTAGTTTTATGCGTCGCAATTGAAAGCCAAGTTTGCTCAACAACAGCGACAGCAGCGAAATCCCTTGAAGCGTTGCGTTTTTAAGCATTGTTTATTTATTTATTTATTTTATTTTTTCGCTTCGGCTTGTTTGATTTGGCTTGCTCACCTTCGGCTCAACGGAAGGCAGCGACAGCGACAGTGACAGCGACGCGGCAGCGCCTCGTGCTGTTACATTTGAATGAGCACGTCGCTGCTGCTGCGCTGCCTTTGCGCAGAGGAAGATGGCGGGCAACGGTGTTGTTGTCGCTGTCGCCGTCGCCGTCAACGTCGCTGTAGTCATTTATCACCGGCCTCTTTTTGCCCAGTCGTGGCTCGACCGCTCATCCGAACACCCGCCCGCCCGCTCTTGCCGTAAATACGATATTAAATATTTGCCATAGAATCGTCGTCAGCAGCGACGTTTGCATTACCGCCAAATGTTGTCTGTTTATCTCGCCTAGTTATTGTTTTGCAATAGCCAAGGGAAGTGGGAGGGAGACAAGGGGAGGTTGGCGGGTTGTCGGACTGGCGGGCTGGCAAGACGGTGGTTGTTGTTAACTTTTTGTGGCATTGCCAGTTGATTGGATTGCCAAGAGATGAACCTGTGTACGTGCGTGTGTGTGTGTGTGTGTCTCCTTCTGTGTACGGCATGTGATTTATGAGTCCCCAACGCTGATATCGTATATACATACGTACATATATAGAAGGCGATATACAATAGATACATTGTGATTAGCCAGGAGGGTGCTGCCAATAGAGACCAACTTGCAGTTCTTCACATCGCCAGCATTCAGCCTCCATGTGAATTTCGCAGTTCTCACGGATATACATGACTGCGATTAAGGGTAGTTAGCTTCCCCTAATGTTTTCATATGCGTACTTTCCGGGCGGACTGATGATCAACAGAGGGCTAAAGCTAAAGAAAAGTCAAATATAGGAATAGAGGTATATGAGATACTGAGGATAGATGAAGAGAAGAGAACAGTAAAACTTCCACTTGAGTACTAAGAGTAGCTTCCCGTATTTTCAAAGTTAGTTTTTCTCAAACAGATGGTCAACAAGTTCAAAAGAGAAAGGGTAGGAAAGTCTTTTCATACAACCGATTTGGCCAGCCCTTTATTAATGAGTGGGCTTTCATAACAATATCTACATCCCAACTCTGGACTTATATAATACTAATACCATACAGCTATATGGTATTTCGAACTTAGTTTAGATTATGAAAAGGTAACACCGAAAACGGGTTGAATTTACAGATCGTAACAGGCGCTGGTATTATGTGTATGAACCAGCTCGTTTCAATTCAATTGTTTTTCATAACTTTAGGCAATTGCAGAGCCTTGGGAAGTCATACAAATTTCTAAATATATAAAATCCCTTATCATATCGCGCAAAGTACTCATCAATCAGAATGCAAACGGCTGCCGACCAGTTATTCACTTGCGGCTTTGAGGTCTTCGGCGAGGTGCAGGGCGTTCGCATGCGCAAGGCGACCCGCTCTCTGGCCCTGCTGAACGGGGTGCGCGGCTGGGTGATGAACACGGATCGTGGCACTGTGATTGGCGAGCTGGAGGGCACGCTGCCCAAGCTCAACACGGTCAAGTTCTGGCTGCTCTGCTACGGCAGCGAGAAGGCGGTCATTGAGCATGCGGCTTTCACGCCCACCCGGGAGATTCCGGTGCACAACTTCGACAACTTCACCATACGCTATCATGCGTCGGATCGCAGGCTGTCTGTGATCTAAGGAGAGATTAGACAGGTGTATTCTGCTATAAGGTTTTTGGCGTTGACGAAATTCAAATTAATTGTTAATCGTTGCATTATTTGTGTCTGTGTGTGTGTATTGGGATACAATTAAAACCTGCTTTAGAATCCTGAGTAGCTCGGACATCCCCCACCTTCTGCTTTCCATTTATTAAACTGCCAGTTTCTAATTAAGTATCTAGCTATGTTTGTGTGTATATATCTAGCTGGACAGACACCTGCAGCCTCTGGCTGTGCCGCATTTCCAGTTGAGCGCCTGGCAATGAGTTTTTACGAGCCAACATCGCAGCAACAGCCACAGCCACAGCCATAGCCGTAGCCGTAGCCGTAGCCGCAGCCAGCAGAGCCATAGAAATAGCTACCAGAGTCGTTGCCTCCGCCCACATCTTCGGCACTCTGCTTGGCTCATTTCTCTCTCTGTCTTTGGCACTACGTGACGAAACCGCTGAGCAACGCAGGTCCGAGTACAGGGTATGGGCAGTGCGTATACAAAAGATGCTCATGGAAGAGTATCAACTACACATATTTAGCGTAACATAATATTTCTAATCTAGTACTCTATGTCTGTATATATGTACATATTTACATATATTCTTTGCTTTTTGCCAAGGTCAAGCAGGTCACTCGGCCAAGACTCTTTCTTAAATAATTTAGTAAAATTTCCAAATTGAAATACTTTTAATATAACCCCTTTTTATGTATTCTTATAAATTTATTTCTTTTGATTTCAAAACAACTAAATCAATATAGTTAACATTTTCACATTCACATTCTTTAATAAAAAGTTTACTAGGGTATCTGTAGATGTATTCTCCTGTTGATTTTTAAAAATATATATTTAATAGTTGCCGACTCAAATATATTCTATAAAAATATTTAAAGGGTATCTGTAGGTCGTTTACTCCTGCTCATAGTGCATATTTTATGTGTTGCTCATGTTGTTGTTATTGTTTTTAAGTACTCAATGCCCTCCATGGGTCGCTGGGTACAGCGCGCCGTCGACGACGGCGTTGGCGCTGACGCTGACGCCCATGCACTGCGCATAATCACAACAAAATCAAATAAATGAACGCCACTGACATCAACAGCACCAACAACAGCAACAGCAATAGCAGCAACAATAAGAAGAAGAACAGCTATGGTCGCAAAAGCAGAGCAACGTCGCGACGCTCGCTTCGTGTATTATTTGCGCGCGCGTCTGTGTGTGTGTTGGCAACTGCGTTGCGTGCGTAACAGGCGCAAAGAGACTAAGAGAAGTAACCGCAACAGCAGCAGCGCCAACATTTTACATGCTGTTGCTGTTGCTACTGCTGATGCTGCTGTTGATGTTACGGCTGCTGCAGCAGTCGCAAACCTGCTGCTGTCGCCGCTGTTTGTGCGGTATTTTTATAGGTTAAACTGCAAAGTGCTTGGCAGAGTTGGCCAAGGGGGCAGAGAGAGAGAGAGAGAGCGAAAAGTTAGAGAGAGGGTGGGTGTGCGGCTCTCGGGCTGAGGCTTGACTGACTATGGCTCTTACTAGTTTCAGCCGGCCGGTGTCGTTGGCATTTTGCTAGCGAGAGCAGCGTCGGCAAAGCGTAACATAGAGAGCGAGCGAATGCGAGAGCGCACTTTTTGCACTCAACTAGCTTACACTGCATTAGCTCTCTCATTCGCGTGTTTTACTCTCTCGCTGTCGCTTTCTGCTGCCCGGCTTTGAGTGATTCTTGCCCTGGGCTGCTGTTAACGCTGGCAGGAGCTGCCAGCCAGCTTAATGTAGCATTCCTTTGCGCATTCCGCGCGCGCGTTGCCAGCCACGCGACGCTGCTGGCAGCGCAGTCAGCAGAAGCGTCTTCCGGTGTCACTTCCTTATTTAGTTGTTTACATTGTTGTTGCTGTTGCTTCAGATATTGTTGTTGTTGCGAGGGTTGTGAAATTTGAGCGCTGTTACCTCCTCTTACTAGTCTCTACGTCCTTGTTACAGTTACTGAAGCAGCGAAGCAGCAGAGCAGCAGCGTCTGGAACTGGCGACGTAAGGCAGCAGAACATTTCAACTTAATTTAACAGTCATCAAATGGAATTCAATTTGCCTGAAAGGCGCACACAAATATAGAACGAGACAGAGATAGGGGAACAGAGCAGAACAGCAAACGAGGAAAACAAAAACAAAAACACAAATAACAAAAAGCTTAACCCCACCCACTCTCAGCACCTGGCTGAGTATTGTCATTAGACGCATTATTATTGGGGGCTATTATGTAGTAATCAAATTTATAGCACACTTTGCAACACTCAAAGTTAAGAGCGGGGAAGAGAAAGGGGTGAATGAAGGGCAAGACAGGGAGGTAGCCGCCAGGCAACGTGGAAAACAAGTCGGAAAACTTTTATGACGCCAAAAATAAAACACAACAGCAGACGAAATTATTACAATAAATGGGCAAAAAGAAAATGGAAATTGAAAATGAGTTGTGTTCCACACACGCACACACACTCACACATAGATGCAGTGTGCACAAATATTTGTGTCATTAAACAAATGACAAACGAATTGGTTTTAACATGAAAGCAGCTGGCAGCGACGTTGGCAGAGACGCCAGCGTTGACATGCAACAGCGACAACTGATAAGCCAAGCCAAGGCGACGCTCTGTTAAAGCTAACAGACGAACTTAACATAACAGGTTGACAGCTTGCAGCCACCCCCACAGTTAAACATACACACACACATACATACACACGCACACAAACACATACGAGCGTACCTATTTTACAGCGCTGAAAAATTCGCTTGGCTGCCTCTGCTGACGCTGCGGCGCTGCAACAATGCAAACGCAAACTTTCTCGCTGCCGGCGTCGCTGCCAGCGCCAACAGTCTGTCCGCATTCGGTTCGTGCTGCTTCGCTGGCAGCGGCTCGTGCCAGTTATAAACCGACTGCCAAACGACTCACGACAGCAGCAGCAGCAACAGCCGCAGCAAGAGAAGCAGTCGCAACTAAAGCAACAGCAGTACTAAAAATCAACAACAACAACATCGACAGTAGCAGCAGCAGCAGCACCAGCAATTCAGAAGCCGAAAAGCAAAAGAAAAGTGACGCTAGACGTGCGTTCAAAAATAATAATAATAATAATACACAAACTGAAAAAAAAAACAACAAATAAACATTAAGTGTGGCAAACTGTGCAAGCGGCTCAAAAGTGTTTACACAGCAAAAGCAACAATAACAAAGCAACAGCAGCAACAAAGGCAAAATATTATCATAGAAAATTGAATGAATTAAAAGTGCAACATCTTAGCACATTTATTCCACGTGAATGTTTATGAATTTAGATAAATTATATTTATTTAAGAAAAAAAATTCTATTTGTTTATTCTTTTAACAATTCAATGAATTATTGACAAGAAAAAAATTGGCAAAGAAAGGCTAAAAAAACTGTGATCAAATTGAATGTAACAAAAATACATACTAAAAATATTACCATTGAAAAAAAAAAAAAAATTATTAAAACTAAAATTGATAAAAATATAATTAAATTTAAAATGAAACAAAAATATGTGATCAAAGCATCATAATAAAAACATGATAAATAAAAAAATGCTCGCAAAAAAATATTTATGAATAGAATTTTAAAAAATTCTATATGACAATTAAAAAAAACATATAAACTTAAAAAAAAGTAAAGTTATAGAGAAAATTAATTTAATAAAATTTAAATAAAAAATTTATTGCAAGCATAAATTAAAACTTTTGCCAAGAAAATTTCTTTGAAAAAAATTCATTGAAATTTATACAGAAATTCGTTTCTGATTTTTAAATATTTCCTTGGGAATTTCCCAGTAGCATTTACACAAAATTGTGCAAAATGTTATTTTATTTTATTATTGTTTCATTTTTTCGTTGCTTTCAAAAGAAATTTCATCGAGCCTCTCTAGAAATGTTTATTTCTTCTCTTCGTGTTTTTATTTATTTGACATTTGTGTTAGCTCTGAGAAATTATGCATGGCGAATGCAAATTTATTAGCTGCAGACTCATTAGATGGGCTATCCCTCTGACCTCTGTGTCCTACATCTGCCCCGCCCCCTGCCGCTCAACACAGTGCCCCTCCGTCTGACAGACAATTTTTCCATCTCGAGCGAAATTAAAAAACATAAATCAAAATATGCTAAATAAATCAACGAAAATTGCGCAAAAAGTGCGGACAATCTATCAGGGAATACCCCTACCCTCAACACCCCTACTTCTGACAATCACCACCCACTTCCTCGTTTGCCACTTAATCAAGTGAAGTGCAGCCAAAGGAAATACAAAATACAAAAAGAACAAATAAATAAGTCAATTAATTAGACATTTTTTTGAATATTAAAAAGAGAAGGCAGAAGAAGAGGAAGAAGTAGCAAAGCTATGAAAAATTTGAAATTCATGAATTTCAAATGGGAAACACGGCCAGAAATTGGCATAAAAAATGATTTGAATTCATGGGGGAAATGCTTTTAGTACATAACACGAAAAAATCTTGATACAATATGAATTTTAATATCAAAGAGCTAAAAGAAATTGAAATTGCCTGGCATCTAGTTGTGTGTGTATGTGTAAGTGGATTTGATAATAGTACAGCTAAACGATCAGTTAAAATTGAAACCAAAAATGCCTTTTTTTTCATATTTTTCAATTTTTGATGTCCGGGCATTTAGAATTACTTGACTAGAGAGAGAGAGATAAAGAATCGTAAATGTGTACACTATAAAAAAGTTTCTGAAGTTATAAGTTTTTGCTTGGTTTGTAGCCCAAAAATGAACAAAACTTAATTAAAAGATTTTGGGTGAACTGCAATCATTTTTGTTTTATAAAAAATTTCTTTAGCCTCAGTCTGTTTATTAATTGTAATACAGATCTGTTAAACCTTGAGTATTTCATGCTTTTACTGTAAAAACAGCTCGAATTTTTCTCCCAGTGCGCCCATAGATAAAACAGCACATAGACAAAACAGAGGCACGAATGGTGCATGCAACAACTGCCATAAAAAAAAAAAACGCTGCCGCAACAAATGCAAATGGCCAGAGGGAAAATGGCCAAAGAAAAATGCGGTCGCTGCCGATCATTCGAATGCACGCACACACACACAAACACACACATTAAGAGCCATAATAATAATAGTATTATTATTATTACTATTATTATTATTATCATTACAGCTGTTACGATTGTTCTTATGCTGCTTCTTCTTCTGGCAGTTCTCCTTCAGCTCTGAGATTTTGCTGTGGCGTCTCTTAATTAATTTTTGCCATCATAATTTCCCATTAGTTTTTCGCAAGCAGTTAAATGAGTTGAAAAATGATTTATAATATGTATACGTCGCTTAAATACCCTGTAAACAGCGCCAAGCGGGTATATTTCCGGTTATAGAACACTTGCAACAATGCGACTGGCATCCAAATTTACAGGGTATCTTATGGTCTTTCGCTCTCTCTTCCGTTGTTTTCTTAATTTTATTGTGTATTCTTTTAATGTGCAACAAAATTAATTGTATGGAAAAGTGTAATAAGAGCGACTACCGAGTGGGCGTGGCGTGCCCCTAACACACCGCCTGCCTCAGTTTCGCGCTCCTCTTCGTTCCACTGCCACTCTCTGTGCATACAAATGGGTCGAGGGGCGTTTGCAACAGCAAGGCTAAATTATTACGCATACGCCATGGTTGCGTTTCAGGTTCAAATTGCTTAAAAATTAATTGGAGAATAAAGCAAGAGCGAAATAGAGGAGTTAACAGCGGATTTATATACACACTTATTAATGCAGTTTTGTATATAAATAATTAATTAAACTAGCAAGCAGGGAGAGACAGAGCTGCATTATTAATGAGCTGCCATTAAATATGGTAGTAAATAAAAAAGAAGAAGAATTTATTAAAATTATGGCTCAATATCGAGTTGTTATTTTTAATGAAAGACGGCGATTGAAATATTCATTCATATTTCCAAAGCAGTGAAAAACAGTCGGAAAAGCCAATTGCATAATATATGCAAGCCTTGAAAGTTTCCATGAAAATTTTAAATATTTATCATGAAGATTAATTTTCCTTTCTCTATAATTCAATTCAAAATTAATTTCTTTAGGATTAAGTTTCATTGGGATTATGATTGAATGATTGACTGACTGATGTACTGAATGGGACTTAGGTTGGGCAATTTGAATTATAGTTGGATTAAAATGTTATCTAATATGAGTGATAAAGTGAAGGATTGACTGACAGATTGACAAAAGATGTATTAATTTATTTATTATTTGAATTGAATGATTGCTTGACTGAAGTATTGTATATTGTAAAAAATCATTTTATGATTAATTTAACTATTGGTTACCAGCTTGAAGGACTTGTTGATAGTATGATAGATTAGTTGAACTAAACTAATCAATCGATTGTCTTATGATCTGAGGATGGGTTGAACAACTGATTGATATTTTATTGTTTTCTAGGATTGTTTCAATGATTGAACGATTGAATGATTGTTTGAGTAATTGAATCTTACTTAGTTTAGTCTGATGATTGACAAACTATCACAGCGATTATGCGATAAGATTCTGCCTCTGCCTTTTTTTTTTTTTTTTTTGAAATTCTCATTATTCATGAACAACTTTTTCAAGCTCAATGTGTATTTATGGATCCCTCGCTGCCTACTCTTCTTCTTCTCTTCTCCGAATTATATTTATTCACATATTAATTTGATGTGTTCTCAACTCTGTAGCCGCATCACTTTGCCTCGCTGCCTCACACACTCGCTTTAACGGCTCAAATTCGCACTTATTAGCATGCCTCTCGCACCTGCGTACCTTTTCTTTATAGAGTAGCAAAAGCCTATCAGCACACACAGATACATATAGACGTACGGACATACGGACAGAGCGAGAAAAAGGCAACGCACTTCAATTCGATTCACGCACACAAAAGTTATTCGAAGCGAGGGGGCGCCAAGGCGTTGTGGATGAGAGGGTGGGGTGGGGGGAGGCAGGGGTAGCGAGCCTATGGGCTATCTGGCAAAGGCTTTCCACGAATTTTTCGACCACTTCCGTTGGCCACCCAGTTACTGGTTAACAGTACGTTTACAGCTTTTCCTCTTTCTCGCTCGCTCCTTTGCTCGCTTGCTGCTAATTCGCATTAATCATACGCCGCGTTGTGCACAGCATTTATTTATTTTATTTTTGCAGCGCGCCGCATTGAAACATGAAAATGAAATTCAGACAAAACAACAGCAACAACAACCACAACAACAGCAATAGCAACAATAACAGCAGCCGCAAAGCTTTTTCACATTTTTATTTTTACACGCAAATTTACTGACTGTCGACGTCAACTTTTGCCGTTTTACTCACAGTCGCTGTCAGCGCTCTTGGCGTCGCAGTCGACGTCGCTGCCAGAGTCGCTGTCGCTGTCGCCGACGCCGACGCCGTTGCTGTTGCTGTTGCTTATTTTAATGTGTCAAGGTTCGCGGCATCATATTTTGCGCTTTATTTCAATGCGCTTCAAGCGTGTACAACATTATTTTAGTCTCCCCCGATAGGAACATGGAAATGGAGAGAGTGTGAGAAAGAGAGAGAGAGAGAGAGAGAGAGAGAGAGAGTAACTAACAAACTCCCTTGTTTATTACAAGCTGTAGACTTTCTTCTAAGCAAAACAATCTTGAAAATCTACACTGAGAGAAGAGCAAGGGATGGTTGAATACAATTAAGTTTTATTGAACTTTAGTCAGTCAGTCTATAGCTTAAGTAAATCTATTTATAGAGAGTAAGGCTAAGATTATTCTGGTCAAGTATAGGAATTAAATCAAATTCACTGTAAATCTGTACATTAATCAATCGTCGCTTGAAAATCGTTTTCATCTTTATTATCTTATCTGCTAGATATTTTAGGAAGATTCGCAAATAAATTACTTTCTTGAGCCTTACCTGAGTTACAGCTTTTTAACTTTTGGCTTTGTGAGCATTAAAAAGGGGCTTTCGGGGGGTCAACATGAAGAAGAAGAAGAGGTAAATGACAAAGACGTATCGATAAATGTAAATGCAGCGCTGTATAGAGGAGAGGCAGACGAGGTTGAGGAAGGTGGCATAAAATGGAAGACGGCAGCAGTGTGAAACGAATGGGCTTGTAGGTGAGCTGTGAAAGTGTGTAAGAGATAGCGACAGCGAGCAAGAGAGAGTGAGAGAGAGGGAGCTAGGCAGGTAGAGGCGGTGGGCGAGGGTAAGCCAATGAGCGAGCGAGTGAGCAAAACATTTTTATTACCGCAACGGAGTCGTAAAAAACTAAATTACTTTTAAGTTTGTAAATTGTGCGAGTGGCTTTAACGCTCTAAACGGGCCTTCACATTGGACCTGTCGCTCACTCTGCGTGTATGTGTGTGTGTGTGTAACACAAGTTTAATATTATGGCAAGCTATGCGCCCCCTCTCTCTTCCCCTCCGGCATCTTCCCTCTCAAGAGTTTTGCATTCTTTGTGTCACGTTTCCATTGAGAGATGCCCGCAAAGCTAACTGCACAGGAGATGAGAAAGCTGAGCCCCAAAGCGAACAGGTGGCCACTGCTCATTGGCCAGATACCCTATAAAAAGTTATTTCCTTAAAATGAATTTAATAATCTGCTAGGGTAGCCTAGGCAGATCAACATATCGATGCTTCAAAATATTAAAGAACTTAAAAGATAATCAAATAAAATAGTAACGACCGTAACGAGAACGAATGCTAATCTAATTCCAAATCAATACATAATATAGAAGACCCACCAGAATATCTGAAGTATTCACCCTTTAATGGGTATTTATGTTGTCTAGCAGACACTGTGTGTAGAGCTGCATACAGAGTGAGAGAGGAGTGGGAGTGGGAACTATTTTCCTCCCAGTAAGAAAAACAAATTTATGAAACGGCATTTATTCATAATGAGCCGAGCGAATGGGGAAAAGTGTTTGGCGCGTGGATCGGTTCACTCGATTCACTCGGTTTTTATGGCCACGACGGACACCGAGAAGATTGCGAGTGCCCAGCCGGCGGCCATATTGAGTGTGAGTGACTGTGAATGCCAATGTGTGCGTGTGTGTGTGTGTGCGAGAGTATTTGTGTGTCGTAAAGTTATTAACTAGTGCTGCGACTGTTTGGATTAGGGAAAGTGCTTGAGTATGCCGGGGGGAGAGGGAAATACGCATAAAGTTTATGTGAATCATTTTATTATGAATATGAATAAGAGGAGCATAGAGTATCGAGTATTCAATCGCATTTATCCGCTCAATTTGAGGCAAGTTGCTTCGTAGAAGCGATAACATTGATTAAACACTCGTGAGTGTTTATGTGAATAAATTTATGATTAGGGATTGAATCTTTAAGTGCTTTATGCTCTACTTAAAAGCATGTGCCTATGTATGGAATACTCATGAATGCATTAATTCATTTATGTAATACTTGTGAATGCATTTATTCAGCTGTGCGAATGCGGTCATTCAGTTTCATATTCGATTACTAATACTCTTCTATATTTAAAAACACCCAAAAAAAATCTGTACCCACTTAGAGGTGTAATCACACACAAATACACACACACACACCCACATATTCACCAAATAGCTGCTCCCAGTGCTTGCGACGTAATCCCGTGTCAGTTTACCGTTCAATCCATTTCGCAACTTCCCCCATTACGTACAAATGCATATACATACATACACTTGTATGTCATACTTATATACATACATATCTACCTACGTATGGCTGTTTGTGTGTGTGTGTGTGTGCTCTTCTTCTGCTACTGCACTGCCTTTTGACAAAGCGTATGCTCTCACATACATACATACATATACGTGTGTATGTACGTAAGTGCATATAAAGAAACAACAACGAGCCGAGCAGAACAAGAAGAAAAAGAAACCAACCCACTGGCTTTGGCTTTGTCCAGCCGCAACACGCCGCGCACTCCTCTTGCTCGACCCTTGGTCTCTGCTGCGCCTATGCGCTGCTATTTTGTATACATTTTGCATTAATTAAAAACAAAATAAATAGCAAAAGTCGCGCGCGCGGTCTGCCGATTCGATCCAAGCTGAGCCGAGCCGAACTGCAGCCGAGTCGAGCCGAACCGATCCGATCGGATGCGTGCTGAGTGTCCAACGCGAAGCGACACGAGAAAAACAGAAAAGCAAACACATTTTGATTTAAATGTGATTGTTTTTTCTCTCTCTCTCTCTCGCTCGTGTTTTTTTTTTTTTTTTGTTGGTTTCCATTCTTGAGCATAGGGAAAGAGCAGCAGCAAAACAAAACAAAAGCTGCGACTGCGACGCGTCGTTTGCCACCCGCTCTCGCTAGCGCACTCATTTTTCGCTTCTTGCTCTGCTGCTCTCACACTCTGGCTGCAGTTGTGCGCGGCTCTGCCGTCGGCGACGTCGCTGCTGATTAGAAGTGTCTTTTCAGTATTTTGAATATTTTCTTTGTTGTTGCTGTGTTTGGCTTTAAGTATGTATGTATTTGTTGTTGCCGTTGTCTTTGCGCACTTGCGATTTTGTGTTCATTCTGTTCGCTTTTGTCTTTTGTGTTTTTCAATAAATTTTTGTGCACGTCTTTCAGCGAATTTCTTTTGATTATTTTTGTCAAGTCAGCGCATATTGCGCTCGCCTTTTGTTGCTATTCACGTTGAACTTTTGTGAAGTGTTTTAATCGAATTGTCGCTTTTCTGCTGCAGCTGCCTAATCGAATTCCAATCAAAAGAAAACTAAGTAAAGACAATTTGAGCAAATCAAAATCCAAATCAAATAAACTCAGAAACAGAAGCAAAAACAAAAATAAAAACACAAACAAAATCAAAAGCCAAATGCGCCCACGCAGCAAACGCAACAAAATGCACAACTGTCGACGCTTGGCAACACTGTCGACTTTTTACAACACTACTGGACGACAGCGTCAATTTCATCAAGTCTTAACTGTATGCTAAACGCCTCCTATAAGTGATCAACAGTTATCTCTCAAAACAAAGACTTCCAAACTAAAACTCAGCCTAACCTCAATTCTTGCTGTAGAACTGTATCTAAATACAAATAATCTTTGCCTAATCGCGCATTATAACTAAAAACTATATCTATGAATATTTGGGTAAGCACTAAATATAATTATATTTACATATTTTGTACATTAAGTTAGCTAATTATAATGTTTTTTACAATGTACTTGGATAGTACTTATCCTCTGACTTGAAAGTATTATTCCCTACTGATTGATTGATTATTGGGCTAATTGACTGACTGACTGATAGGCAATAGGTATGATTCTCAATCAATTTGACTAATTCACTTGTAATTAATGGTTAATTTAGACATTACTAATACAATGACTGGTTTGAAGTAAAAAGAGAAGAGTAGAGAAAGTAAGGAGAAAGAGAAACAAAGAAATATAAGTGGAATAAGGCGAAAAATAATAATTAAAGGGAACAAATAGAGATCGAACGAGAAGAAAAAGATATTGATAAGAAAATAAAAGAAAACAGAAGAATGGCGGTGACGAGAAATTAATAAAAATCGAAGTCGTGTAATCGAAAGAGAAGAAACAGAAAAGACAATGAAAGATAGGAAACCCCAAATTCAAAGGAGAGAAACGAGAAAAGAAGAGTGAGATAGTAATGATAGATGATTGCTCACAGGTCCATTTCAATGTGAAAGAAAGAGGATAAATATATCATTTGGATACTTGAACTATCCTGCCACGCAAAGTTTTGGCATACATCATATATGTACATCTATTTACAAATTATTTAAAATATTTAATAAAATATTTAATACATATATTTTATTTATTTTTAAAATCATTTTTTCTGTCTTTCTTCTTCATCGTTGTGCTCTTCTCATTTGCAGCAACAAAAAATCCTAAAACGTTCAGCGGACGATGTTGACAATGGCCCCGACAACTTTGAACCGCCGCACAAGTTTCCCAATAACAACAACAACAACAATAACAACAGCAGCAATAATAACAACAATAATAGCAGCAGCAACAACAACAATAACAACAACAGCAGCAGCTCTGGCGGCGTCGGCGGCGGCGGCTCAGAGAATCTAACGAAATTCTCTGTGGAAATCGTCCAGCAGCTGGAGTTCACCACCTCGGCGGCCAATTCGCAGCCGCAGCAGATTAGCACGAATGTCACAGTGAAGGCGCTGACCAACACCTCTGTCAAGAGCGAACCTGGTGTCGACCAGCAACAGCAGCAGCAGCAGCAGCAACAACATCAGCAACATCAACAACATCAGCAGCATCAGCAGCAGCAACATCAGCAGCAGCAGCAACAACATCATCAGCAACAGCAGCAGCAACAAGGCGGCGGTCTGGGTGGCCTTGGAAATAATGGGCGTGGCGGCGGGGGTCCTGGCGGCGGCGGCGCCGGCATGCCCACAGGACCCGGCGGCGTCGGAATGGTGCCCAACATGATGTCTGCCCAGCAGAAATCCGCCCTGGGCAACTTGGCCAATCTGGTCGAGTGCAAGCGAGAGCCGGACCACGATTTTCCCGACTTGGGCTCGTTGGACAAGGATGGCGCGAATGGACAGTTTCCGGGCTTTCCGGAGCTGCTGGGCGATGACAACTCCGAGAACAATGACACCTTCAAGGATCTCATCAACAATCTGCAGGACTTCAATCCCAGTTTCCTCGACGGCTTTGAGGAGAAGCAGCTGCTCGATATCAAAACGGAAGATGGCATCAAAGTGGAGCCGCCCAACGCGCAGGATCTGATCAACAGCTTGAACGTGAAGAGCGAGTCGGGCTTGGGTCATGGCTTTGGCGGCTTCGGTGTTGGACTAGGTCTCGACCCGCAGTCGATGAAAATGCGACCAGGCGTTGGATTCCCCAATGGCAACAACAATGCCGGCAACAACAACCCCGCTGCTGGCGGCAACACCGGGCCGGGCGGACTCATGTCGGAGCACTCGCTCGCGGCGCAGACGCTCAAGCAGATGGCCGAGCAGCATCAGCACAAGAGCGCAATGGGCGGCATGGCCGGCTTTCCACGCCCACCTCACAATATGCAGCAGCAGCAACAGCAACAACAACAGCAGCAACAGCAGCAGCCGCAGCAGCAGCATGGCCAGATGCGCTACAACGACTATGGCGGTGGCTTTACCAATGACTTTTCGATGGGTCCCAATCCTGGGCAGCAGCAACAGCAGCAGCCGCAGCAACAGCAGCCGCAGCAGCAGCAGCACTTGCCGCCACAGTTCCATCAGAAGGGGCCGGGAGGCGGCGTCAATGTGCAGCAGAACTTTTTGGATATCAAGCAGGAGCTCTTCTATTCCTCACAAAACGATTTCGATCTCAAGCGGCTGCAGCAGCAGCAGGCAATGCAGCAGCAACAGCAGCAGCACCATGCACAGCAGCAACAGCAACAACATCCCAATGGTCCCAAAATGGGCGTACCCATGGGCGGAGCGGGCAACTTTGCCAAGCAGCAGCAGCAGCAACAGGTGCCGACGCCGCAGCAGCAGCAACAGTTGCAGCAGCAACAGCAACAATACTCGCCATTCAGCAATCAAAACGCCAACGCCAACTTCCTCAACTGCCCGCCTCGCGGCGGCCCCCAAGGCAATCAGGCGCCGCCGCAGCAGCAGCAGCAACAACAACAGCAGCAGCCGCCGCCACGCGGCCCGCAGTCCAATGCCAATGCTGGTAATGCAGGCAATGCAACGCAACAGCAACAGCAACAACAACAACAACAGCAGCAGCAGCAGGCCACAACAACAACGCTGCAAATGAAGCAAACGCAGCAGTTGCACATCAGCCAACAAGGCGGCGGCTCGCACGGCATCCAGGTGAGTGTAATCCAAATACACAGACATATATACAAACATATTTACATATGAACACCCCACCTGCTTAGCCAGCAATATATAGCTACTTAATACCTTTGACACGCATGTAAATTTCCCATGCATATTTAAGTTAACAGCGTAACGAAGTCAACAGCTTTGACGAGCAGGCAAGAAAAAAAACGAAAATGAAATCCCAGCAGCGACGCCAACGTCGACTGCGCTGCCCTCGCGCCAAGTGTAAAGTTTCGAGCATAAGCACTCACTCAATTGACATACAAAAAGTCAGTGGAGCTAGACGCCCGCCAGCCACTCAGCTTTCGGGGGTTGCTTTGGCTCCGTGTGCGAATCGCACTCAAGTTTCACTCACAAATACACTCACTCGCTCTCACTCACTGACTCTCGCGCTCTCAGCGTGTGGGCCACGCTGGTGCATAGCCCTCCCTTAAGCTGTTTAAGTTTATCTCTGTCCATTAATTTTACCACACATCTGTTCATAAAATTGTCAGTCGAGCTGGCGTTCGGCTTCAGTTTGTTGCTCGTGTCCCGTCGGGCAGCAGCAGCAGCAGCGGCAGCGGCAGCACCGTTAGCCGGATCTGCGCCAGCGCTTGAGCAAGGGCTGCAGCCATGTGCGCCATTTTCATTACGTGCTAACAGTGAAAATAAAACATTAATAGTTCTGCTTTCTGCTTGCTGCTGCTGCTGCTGCTGTTGCTCCATTTCTGCTGTTGCTGGCCAGCAAAAAGATGATAGAGTAGTTGTTGGTCAGCTCGTCCTTTCGTTGACTTTGCTCCGTCCGCCAGCCCCGCCGCTCCAGCCCACGCAGACTCTCATTTCCGTTGGCAATTGGCCCTGCAGGCGTGCCAAATTGTAGTTAATCGCTTTGAATACCTGTGCCGCACTCCTCTATGAATAAAATATGTAATTACTGATACACAATCTTTATGATTGCGTACTCACAGCGAAGCATAGGTACTTGGGCGATTCATTTAATGGGTACACTCAGGTATTCACTTGAAGTGTACCATATTCATACTCATTGATTAGCGTCCAACTAAATTCCATATTAGAATATATTCTGTTGGAATATATCCTGGTGGAATATATCCACTTGGTTACTTGTGAATGCTATGAATCATTGTTTATTCAGAATTTATTCAAAGTGAATGTACTCTATCCAATTAGTAGTTTGTGAGTACTATGAATTTGTGAATACATAATGTGAATATTGTGGAAGTATTTTTCAGCTCTGACATTTATCATTTGTATTTTTTAAGTATTTACAAATGCACTCATAAGTGTAATCAAATCATTTTCTCGCTTATACCCATTATTCACTTTGGACATATATTAGATGTATTTACTTAAACTATTTATAAATTCACTCACTCGATTTAGTCTGTTTCTGGCTTACTTATGAATTTCTTTAATTTTGAGTATTTGACCTGCATCCATGAATGTATTCACATTTAATTATTATATATTCCCGATTTTTTTCCATCTGTATATTGGCTGAATGAATACAACAATTACTTTTGTTGCACTCATGAATGTATTCACGTGTTCATACCAATATTAATTGAAATTAATGCTATATCATTCACATTATTTGACTTATATTTGCATTCGGTTAGCTTAGTGAATACTTGTATTCACTATTAACTTTGCTTTATTCTCCTGCCATGCACAGTTTGCCTTTCGTCAGTGATTCAATCCACTTAGGTTTAACTTTTCAAAGATATGTAGCCGCAACCGCAAGCCGTATTCAAATCGTCTAATGTTATTCACACGGCTTTATTCACAAGTATCTTAATGCATATTTCCAACAGTGCAAACATCTTTTGTGTGCACTTTATGCAGGACCTCATTTTTCGGACTGACTATGCCACTCTCTCGCCCTTCTCTTCGTCCAGTCACTCTCCTGCCTCTCTCGTTCTCTCGCTCTCACGTACTCTTCCTCTTTTTCGAGAGTCTCATTACAGCAGCTCTTCACTCAAATGATATTCTTATATTCAGCCATGGCACATGCCCTACCTAACCCATATTCATTATCCGTTCCAAATTGTTTTCCTGTTATTTCATAGCACAGCTACAACAACAGTAGCAGCAACAACAACAACAACAACAACAACAACATTTCATTTACAAAATGAAAGTGCAAAACTTTTTAAGTTAAGTTTCATGTCGCTGAGTAGTTTTCATCAGAAAAGAGCCAAAAAAAAACCAAAAAAAAAAAAAAAAACGAGGAGCGAACAACTCGTTGGGTGCTCAAATTGTTGTTGCTGATGTTATAGTAGTTGTTGTTGTTGCTTTTGGCTTTGCCATTGCGAAAGGACACGGTTGAAATTTCCGTTCTGCGCTTTGGCCAGTCCAAGGCACAGGATTCGAGTCTCTGGTCCAAGCTCAAGTTTTCCCATGAATTTTGTTCATGCATTACGAAGCTCACTGAACTAGTCCCCCCTCGGCTTCACATCCACCCATCCTCCGGCCAGCACCCCCTGCATGCACATAGAAATAGTTGTGCAAGTGGAGAGCCAAGCGAAGCAGATTGGCAAAAACTTGTTGACGATTGAGATTGAAATTTGGTTTAGTTGAAGACCTGGACCCTCTGGACAACCCCAAGCCCAAATTGTAGAGCTGCTGCTGTGCATTAGCGTCCAGCTGAGTCGGATGAGGGGGTATTGTGAAACCCCTCCCATTGACTTGAGGGAAAGGCTGCGTCTTATCTTCTGGTCGAATGAAAGGCTCAAGTCAACACGTATACACACTTGGGTCTAACGATATATTTGCATAGGACTCATTAAGAGCCCACGAATGGCCCCGGGCAACCCCCGAAAAACAAAGCACTTCGACAGGGTAGCAGGATTCACAATAAGAAGAGCCCAGAATGAATAAAAAAAAAAAAAAAAAAAAACACACACACTCGAGTGCAAGAAATGAACACGCAGCGTGTAAAATGTAAAATGTACAATAAATATTACAACAAAGAGTGGCAAAGCCAACCACAGCAGCGAAGAGTGATAGAAAGAGGACGAGAAATACACAGACTGAGTGAGAGAGAATAAGAGGGAGAGAGACAATAAAAAATAGCTCACAAATGAAATGAAAATAAATCTAGGTGGTAAATATTTGCCTAACGAGCTTTTCAGAGGTCCAAGCGCACAGCCGAGAGAAAGGGATGAGCAGAGGCTGAGCGAGCGAGAGGCAGAGATACGAAGAGCGGAAAGGGTGCAAGTGCATAATAATGGCCAAAGAAATCTTAAATCATATGCAAAGAAAGCAGAATGAATAAATGTAATTTGAATAACTGGCTCAAAACAGAATATTTGATGTCCCTCCATTGATATGCCGACTTTTCAATTATTTATGGCAGCGTCTGACGCGTCTAACACTTGCCGAACTTTTGGTGTAAGTTGCAAATATTCGCTCGTTAGCTTTTAGCTAAGCCAGACTTACGTTTTCATATTTTTTGGAATTTGAAAATAGATGAAATAACGAAGGAATTATGAATTGTATAATTTATAAATTGAAATATGATATGAACTGTTTGTCAGACTCTTTAAGTACTAGTTCGCTCTATCTCTCTCTCTCTCTCTCTCTCTCTCTCTCTCTCTCTCTCTCTCAGTCACTCTCTCATACTTTCATGTCGTCTACTTCTCAACTACAATCAAATAGTTTGATGTTGTCCAGTTGAATTGTTTGTGTACTTAGGCATTTTAATACTCTACCAAGTATTATTTCAAATATAGTAGACAAGTCTCATGTTTCTATTAAAAAAAATATTGCTATTCTAAAATAGAATAACTTTTTTATTTACAATAATTATTAATTTTAAATACAATCTGTAGCCCTAATAAAAAATTATATATGCTTATCTGTGAAAATAATATAAAAGTGTAGATAGGATAGAACTCTTATGATGAAATATGTGTGTTCTGTAGGGCACAACAGCTTCGACTCTGCTCAGTCAATATGCTCTAACTGGCTAAGCGTCTGACTCTCTGCCTCTGCTCCCTCACCCATTCGCTCTGCTAACAACTCGACGGCGCAGTTGGCGTCGATGTTAACGAAGCCACACGATGGCAACGACTGCGACAGCGATGTTGGCGTCGGTTTGGTGTTGGTGTTGGTGTTGGTGTTGTTGTCTTTGGCGTTGGGTCGTCGTGTAAAAGTTCAATGAATTCAGAATGTTCACATTTGCATGTCCTGCATTAACTCGTTAAAATGCCAGCTACAAACGGAACCCCAACAAAACACCAAAAGCACAACAACAACAACAACATCAACTAGCAAAAAGAATTTGTATAAAATACAAATAATGCAGGACTTTATGTACATATACATATATAGACTATTCGGGCATAAGAACAACATGAAAATGTTCGGGCGCACAAAAGTATGCAACGGAAATGTGCGAAACGTGAAAATGTGCGGAAATTATATTTTTGAAGGGGTGCAGCTGTGCGGTAGGTGGGGCCGTGTGGGAATGGGGCTTACGCGCGGTCGGGTCGGGGTCGGGGGAGTGTTTAAAAGAGTGCCTGATTTTTACGACACTCGCCGCAGTCGACTTAATGAAGTTGCGATTCGAGAGCTTCCTCGCCCGAAGACAACAAAATGGCAAATGGCAAATGGGGAAACGGCGAGATGGCAAAAGGAAAATGGCCCTTATAATGCCTTGCTGTGCTGTATCATCGGGGGCAATAAATAATTTATAACCATATAACGTAACAGATCTAAAGACCAAAAAAAAAAAAAAAAAAGTAAACAAAAGAAAAGCAACAGCAACAACGAAATGTCCAACTCAAGAATTGAGCACAAAAGCCCCGCAAAACGAGTCAAAATGAATTGAGTCCAAGCAGAGACGAGACGAGACGGGGCGCGAGGCGACGCGACGAGAAAGTCGAATCGAGATTCGTTTGCGCCGGCGCCAAGGCAGGAAGACGAAGTGGGTACAACGGCGACACAGCTGACCTGACTAGGCACATACTCTATAAAAAGGCAAAGATATGATATGAAGAAACAGAATTTTAGAGTTAGAAACAAAATTAATGAAAGGGATATCGAAAAGGTTGGCTTGATTAAAATTAGGTACATATATAGAAAAGTGATATCATATATACCCCATTGTTGCCTGCCTGCTGTGCGAGGTATTGGAATGCTTTGGCTGTCTTTCAGCTGGCTTTTCGACTGGGCGGGCGGCTGCTTGTCGGGAGCTGTCGGGCTGCCAGCTAGGGCCGAAGCCTTACAGGAAAACATTCGAATCGTTTAACAAACTCGTGACATAATTCGTTTGTTATGTCGTTGAGTGGTGGCAACAGGCCGCCCTTACCTTTGCTGCCTGCTGCCCTCCCCCTGCCCATCCCTCTTATTTGCCCGCTTGCCGTCTGTCCAGCGAAGCGATTTGAGTCGCGGATTATTGTAAAGTTATGCAAAGGTATCTGTCTTTAGTCTTAATGGAGCTCAATGCCTCACAATTGATTGGGGCGGCGGCTAATCCGAAACTTTGGCACTAATTTGTTGTTGGAGCATCACCTGAAATATTTATGGCTGAAAGTTTAACAACAAATTACGAACTGGAGCAGCAAGAGCAACAAACAGCAGCAGCAGCAGCAACAGCAGCAGCAGTCGCTCCGGCTTGCCATAAAATCTATGCCAGGGTTGCCATCGCCATGTTGCATTCATAATTCAAAGCGGCTGGCAGGCCAAACGGCATGGGGCACGCGCTAGTTGCTTTTGTGTGTACAGGGGGCTGGGGCTGGGGTGGGGTTACCCGCACTTCGGCACATCCTATCAAACGATGAGCCGCAAGGACCTCTGCCAGTTTCGCATTTTGTTTTAGGCCAGCATTACACAACGCATTTGATGCTCTCAAAGGTCACATTATTTACCTTTTATATTCCCATTCGCCTGGTAGGGGCCGCTAACTGTAACAGTAACGGTAACTGTAATGGTAACGGTAGCTGGCTTAGGTTTAGAGGGAACGCCAAGTTACATGATGGGGTTTTCCTCCTACCTTACTTTATTTTTCTTTTTTATTTATTTATATATATATATATATATATTTTTTTTTTTTTTTGCGCAACGCAACATTTGCTAAAATTTGTTTTCTTTTTGTTTGGTTACTTTTGCTGTTGCTGCTGCTGCGGCTGCTTCGTCTTTGACTTTTCATTTTTATACTGAGTCACGAGGTGAAAAGGCTATATTGGTTGGGTCACAAAAATTCAATTCAGATATGTTAAATCTAGAACATACAATTGTAGATAGTTTATTAAATATTAACATGTTTTGAGTATAAAAATGGCAAATGTTTAGTTACTATTGTATATCTATTATATTAACTAAAATGTGGGTATAGTTATATCGTAGGCACATCATAAAAGCCAATATTTTGTACCTTTTGGAACTGCTCGTAAGACTGGGCAAAATATGTATACACGAATATATTCTCGGTGCGTGATCCGATATCTCTCTCATAGTTACCAGCTCGACCCACATTTCTACTTGCATTGCAACACGCGGCGAGTATTGAGCAGTCGGTTGCACTCAGCTGCAACGTTGTTCTTACTTATTCCTCTTCGTTTTGGCTAGAAGTTTCGTAATATTTTCATCAGCTCGCGCTGCGTTTCAATCAATTTAGCAGGGTTGATGCGCTGCAATCGCTGCCCGAGGGGCACATTGAGTAGCAAAATAAGAGCGGATGCGGTGAGGCGAGGATGGACGGGCCAGATTAAGCAATGAAGCTTGAAATATGATGCGCGAAATTATTTGATTTCGTCGCAAGCCAAGAGATTGAGCTATACGTACACAAACCCTTCTCTGAAGTCTTTCTTCTATAAAAAATTTATTTTGTATATTATGTGTATATATTGCATAATATATATCATCATGTATTTAGTTTTATTATGCTGTAACACATAAAATCAACTATTTTTCGATATTCACTTTGCATTTGATTTCCCTATTTCGTTATATTTCCCTATTCTGCCTGAAAAATGATTTTTACCTTGTCAAAAGTTAGTTTCTTCCTTTGTTTTGCCAACTGCAGCCTTCAACTGGACAGTGGACAGCCACTTCGACTTTCTAGCTTAACTCTCATATATACACATACATACATATATATGTATAAATATACACTTATATATATTTAATAGAGCAAGGGGCAACTGGTTGAGTTTGCTTCATTCGTTGGTGCGTGGCATAAAATTTAATATTTGCGCGTGTGCTTAACCCCTAGTTGGCCCCTGTTTTGCCGCATTTATCTATCGGGCGAATGTATGTGTATGTGCATGTGTGTGCGTGTGCGTGTGCGTGTGCTTGTCTGTATGTGTGTTGTGATTATTATGCCATGTAATCTGCTTCATATAACAACGCAGCGACAACGAGGATGTTGAGCGTAAAGCGTGGCAAGTGGCAAGTACTTTTCATACTTTCACCTTCGCCAGGTGGCAGGCACTGCGTGCCCCTTGGGGCATTATCCATACATATTCATCGCGCCACACTTACGCACGCACACATCCATATACATGTATATACTATGCATATACATACATTTATATCCATATATAAATATTTCAGTTTTTAATCTATTTTAATGGATATTATTTGAAAATGTAGCAACTTCTTGGCGAGCGAGCTGCTCAGGTTTTACATTTAACTTTCTATAATTTCTTGTCGCCATTTCGCCCTCTCTCCATCTCTCTTCCTCTCTCTCTCTCTCTCTCTTTTTATTTGGTTCTCTGCCTGGCTTAATTTTTCTAATCTCGCTGCGAGCAGACAAATCGACGCGACGGACGCGCAAAGGTATGCAACACTTTTTGCAGCTCCTCGAGCTCAACTTCCTCCGAGTGGACGCGTCTGTGCGTGTGTGTGTGTGTAGTTGTTGTACTTCTGTATGTGTGTGTGTGTGCGTATTCGCTCTGCAAACAGCTCACGTCGCATATTTATAGGCTGCCAGGCATAAAAAGCGATTTCAGCTCGAGCTTTCGAGCCGTTTGCCAAAAGATTTACAAAATGTTTTGCTAGCTTCTGTTTTTTGTCTCTTTCTCTCTTTCTTTCTCTGCATTCGTGTGTGAGCAAGACTTTATATTCCGAGTTTTATTTATTCTTTATCAGTTTATGTTACAGTCGAATTAAGATCAAAAGCCCCGCGCTAAAAAGAACTTCTTCGTATTAATGGAATGTACTTTAATTCAAATAAAAACTCTTTAATACTTTTAGAAGAGTTTAAGCCAAAACGTTAAAAAATGTATTCCAGTTCTTGAAGAATTTTATATTAACAGAATACAGCTATAAATGCATAGGTCAAATCGAACCATTTCTATCTGCCTTACTTTGCTTCTTCTTGATCCATGATCAGAGTATTTAACAGTCTAGAACAACTAAGTGACTGTTGATGTTTCACTGTCTGTACCCAGTTCGGACTTATTTGTAAGTTACAGTCGCATTTGTTTAGGCACAAAGTTTCTTATCAACGGCTGCAGTTGAATATTCAAATTAGTTTTTATTTATTTTTGGCCCCAAACCAAAAGAGCAAAGAGCCAAACAGATAAAGAGGCAGAGGAATAGAGAGATAGATAGAGAGTGAGAGAGAGAGAAGGAGTTATCGAAAAGTGTTTGCACAATTTGTTTAAATTTCATGCCACTCCAGACAGAAATTCATGTAAAATGTCTAGGTAAGCGAGTGTGTGTGCGTGTGAGTGTGTGTGTGTGTGTAAAGCATGCAAATAATAAAAATCGTTTCATTTTATGCAACTGTCAAAGGCAGGCACTCGCCAGACAAACGAACGGGTTGAGTCACGGTCAAGTGCACATTTTAACACAGAGAGATTCATTCATTCAGAGCGAGAGAGAGGGAGAAGAGAGAGATGAGAGAGACTTAGTTAAAGATTTAGAGAGAGTGGGCAAAAACAAACACCCCATACACACAGACCATTTGAAATTCCATTAAAATTTGTTGCCTGTTGTCACAGAATTTTACACTTACAAGCCAAATGAAATAACGAAACATTAAAGGGCGCAATTTAATGGCCATATTGCGTATACGCAACGTGTCAGAGCAGCAAAACGGCAAAACTCATTTCGTGAACAGAACGCACAATCTGTTGCTCTGTGTAGTTGCTCATAAATATGTCTGACCTGGCCACACTCTACACCCTACACTGGCCGTGCCCCCAGCCCCTAGCCCACAATTTTGCCTAACAGTCACTTAATCAAATTAATAACTTTTTCAACAACAATCGGGGCGTTTAGGTGTGAGTCTCAGCCTCTCGCTCTCGCTCTGTCCCTCTCTCTCTCTCTCTCTCTTTCTGGCTGAGCAGTGGTCAAGCAGTTGCCTGTTTTATTGCCTCCCTCGACAATCCGACTCCCCGCATTATAATCACGCACAAAACTTTAGCTCAACTATAGAGATTATGTTAAAGAAATTATCTCAAAAGAGTGAACCGAAAATGGGCATCCAGTGTGCCGAGTCTGTTCTCTAATGTTCGCATACTCGGCCGCTGCTCTTTCACTTTTTGATATCTCATAATTAGCTGTGTAAATCATAAAATAAATTTTACTGAATCTATACAGCCTCATTAGCATAAATAAAACATTTCTGTTTACTACAAATCGTTTATGATGAAGTGAGGAAAGCATACAATATTCGAAATTTAAAAAATTGGAATAATTTCTTAATATGAATCATTCAAATAGAAAATAACTGTTCTGTTTAGAGTCTTGATGAATAGCAAGCCTCAGCTAGAGAAGATAGGAAAGAGGCTAGAGGAATGCTAAGGCAATGCATCCTTATTAAAAATATTAATGTAATATTGATAGACCGGATGATGTACAATATATAGTTCTGCCCATTGTTGCATAGTAAATAGTTAATCCAAATGAATAAACATATTTTCTGAGGTGTAAGATGTAGAATGCTCGTGATACCAGGTTGAAACTATTTTATGCATAACGTATTATCCGACCTAGATCCAACTATAATAAAGTAGGCTATGTTTTGTTCTGTTTTCGTTGTACACCCTATGCTCGAGAGAAAGCTTTCTAAAAATGCAGGCAAGCAAAAATGAATTCGAAGGCTTTCTAGTGCGGCAGCTGCCATAATCATTATTATTAATATGGAGCTGTGTACTTAAATAGAGCGATATTTTTTGTTGAGTTAAATGGGCTTTGGAAGTCATGTGAAGTTGTGACATCATTAAACGCAATTAACTGGCGTTTAAAAATAGTTCAAGGAGTGCGGCACAATAAGCGACGGCAGCGACTGCAAAAAATGTCACCGAGGAAAATCAATAAAAATAACGAGGATAGAGAGGAGAAGAGAACTCGCTTTATACAGCGCTTCCCACTCTGTACCCCCCACCTTTGAGTATGTGGCCCCAACAGTAAAGTAATTAAGTCATATGGCAAAAATATTTAAGGAACTGCTGACAAATTTCCATTGCAATAAAATGAAGGATGTGAAAATGAGGGCGGACGCAACTAGACACAGAAACATAAGCGGAAAGTCTCCCCTTAGTCCACGTGACAAGGACTACGCCATAGTCTGTAATTAAAAGTATAAAAGGACACACACAAAGGGCTCTAATATAACCACAACAAACAACTGGACGGGGGGTGAGCGGGTGGCTCTGGTTAGTTGATTCAACTAACCAGTTAACCCACCTGGCCAACGCGGCGTATGTGTAATTTTATATTGTCTGTCTTCGTCTAGGCGCACTTTTGATCTTTTGCCAGGCAACAATACGACCCAAAAACTGTGACCAAGGCACTAAACCAGCTAACGAGATGGCCCACAACACAAGGCGTGGCACACACTATAGAAGGCTGTCTGAAAGGTTGGAGAATAAGCAGGAGGAGGAGGATGAGTGGAGACGGGTGTGGGGGCAGGGCTGGAAACAGGTGGACAGGTGCGTGTCTGACGCTCGTCACTTCAAAGTCCTAGCGCAAAGTAATTGAAAATGTAAATGGTCGACACGAGTTGGACACGACTAGAAAGTGTTGATAAATACCCTAACTCAAAAGGCGAGGTGAGAGTGTGTCTATGCAAAGGGGAGAAGTTGAGAGAGAGAGCGGCGAACGATGAGAAGAGTTATCTGTTCTTAGATATCAGAGATCAACTTTAACTTTGGAAGATTGGAAGAGGGGAAAGAAAAGCGGGAGTTTAGACTGTATATTAGGAAAGGGTATTATGGTTATGGAAAGCATTGGAATGAGCAAAGCATGTTGGCCACACTGGCCTTCAGTTTGTAGACGCGTTTGTCTAATAGATGATGAAATATAAGTAAAATACTTATGAATGCACTGGTCCGAAGGTTCACAGTTTAAAAATTGCATTGCCAGGCGGAAGCCAGGAAATGTCCTATATAGGAAAACCAAGTCAATCGATATTCACATTACATTAAAATTGGGAAGTCTGTTGAAGTTTACCGAAAGTACAAAAAAGGAGAAAAGAGAAGACTTTGAATTAAAGCAGAATACATAAAAGCAATTAAGGTAGTTGGCGGGAACAAGAAAAGAGCAGAGGAATGCAAGATTATTCTCCGAGTTATACGACTCTCTAATGGCTTTTTTGCTAGTAAAATAACGTTGGGGGCATTCACAGGGTATCTTTATGTTTATGGCCAGATAGTTGGGCAGCGCAATAAGCACACGAGCCGAGGCTTAGCTGAGAGGTGGGGCTTAATTCGTGGTAGTCTCTTTATTTTTTATTTGACGACGGGCCATGTTTTTGTTTAGCCTGTCGCATTTGTGGCTTGCCAAATGTTTTGTTTGCTTTTATTATTATTAATTGTTTATTATTTTAATGCATCAGCAGCGGCAGCAGCAGCAGCAATTGGAAACCCTTTGTCAGCTGCTGCTGCGGTTGGGCAAATAAATTAAGTAATTAACTTTAACGATTGCCGTTTGGTTGGGATTTGGCTAAATGGATTTTTATGCCTCTGCTTTGGTAAAATGTTCATTGATTTTTCGGTGTCACGCCCACTTTTGAAGTCATTTGCATTTAGTGTGAATCAAGGCGAAAATTTTACCAACCAATTTTTAAATGCATCAACAGCAAAAACCAAAGGTAGAAAATTTGATGCGATTCGATTCGATTTGTTGGCCATTTCGTTCTCTCTCTCTCTCTCTCTCCCTCTGGCTCTCCCCGCCTCATTTGTGAATTTTCAGTAAAAGTTGGGCCATTGGGCTTTCATTTGGCGCAATAATTTTAGCTGCGTGTATCTGCAACCCGAGTTTGCTGTTGCGTTTCCATTTCGGATTTCTGCTGCTATTTGCACGCTTTTTGCAGCGACTATTTGGAAAGTGCGTGTAAATAAAATTAACGAATGTTGAACTTTTTCGCCATTGCCAAATTGAGGAAAACAGAAGCGCAAATTCGAATTGACAACGGGCAAATGGATGCTCTCAATATGTCAATGAAATTTGCCATATTCAACTGAAGCCTTGGGAGATCGATAGATTTAATTAGACATATTGTTTGCTTTATTTAACTAAGTGCTAAGTGATATATTTGAAATATATACTGCTTATACTGCTGACTTTTACGAATTATTTAATATATTTTCCATATGTTCTATGACTCTTTTTTCTGAAAATAAACCAACGCTCAGCAATCTAATTACGAATTCTCCCTTCGTAATTATAATTGCATTTATACTACTATAAGCTTATACACATTTACATACTTTACTGTTTGATTTGATCTTAAATTTCATTTATGTTATACATACATTAGTTTTCTAATTTATAAATCTTATTTGATTGGATCTTTGATCCTATTTTCTTTAATACTTAAATAATTTCCTATGACTGCTGAAAAATATATCATTCCATTGCTCATGGACTTATCAGACACCTATTTGAGCTTTATCGAATCATATTTTATCATATTGATGACTTATACTACTTACGTACTTATATTTTCATCTTATACACACATCGAACGCATCATTCATAGAAAATTTCGTCAAGATCTTTTTGGATGACAAATATTTCAATCGTTAGCAAACTCTATAAATGCATCTCTCCCTCTCTCTCGCTCATTCCGCGTGCTCCGCTTGCATTCGCTATGGATTGCATTTAGTTGCTTCTTCTTCTCCTTCGCTGGGCACTTGGCACGTTTCGCTTGGCATTTTAATATCGCATAGCAGCCAGAAAGCGCGCTGTGAGTCAGCCGCGAGTCGCGCGCGTTTCTTAGGCGTTTTTCTTACTGGGAAATATGCTCACAGATGTTTGTTTAGCTCTGCCTCTGTTTCTGTTTCTGTTTCTGTTTCATTCTCTGCCTCAGTCTGTGTCTCTGCTGCAGTCGCCACACAGCTGTGCCACACGAGTCACACGAGTCAGCGAAGAATTCTTCTCAATGCTATTTTGATTTCAATTTGTTTGTTGTTGCCATGCAGCTGCTTTATCTATGGGATGCTTTAGCTCTGACTCACCTCAGCGAGCTTTATTAGCCATTATCAAAACGTTATCGCTGCAGTCCGCGATAAACGTACACTTCTTTATACCAGCTTGCAGGTGTACAGATTTTCTATAGTCATCATATTGCTATCCATACGATAATATGCAGCGATCGCTCATAAGCCAATTACAGATTGAAATTGCATTCAGCTCATTATCATTCTCACTATCGTGCTCATTAGGAACGGCACGCAATGGCGATATATATAAATGAGCATCGTTAAATGACTTTCAGCCGTTTCTCAGCCAATTAGAGGGAAGAATTTTTTCAATTAAACTTAATTCTTACCTCATATAAAGCAAACAAGTCATTTATTTTAGAGAGCCGCTAGTAATAATTCCAATTATCTCAAAGCGATACTCTGTATACCTTTAGAAATGTTTTATACACCAATTGAAACTTATTTTAATGAATGAAAATTCTTGGAATCGATGTAAAATAAGTTTTTGGTAAATTATTTCGAAAATACTTGAATGAAATTCTTAGAATCCTAAAGATACCTTCTATCTTACTTTACTTGAAATCGATGAAGTCTTGCTCTATTTTTGGGAAATTGTTTCACTGCTCGCTATTGAAGTATGGAATGGACTAATGATTGGTTATATAGAAGATGTTGGGCTTACTGATAGTTCATCCACATTATTTACCTGATCTTCTAATGAGGATGGTATATCAGCTCAGCCTTTACTGAGTGTCTGAGCTTTTTGTGCGTTTATTTATTTGCAGCTTTTGCCGGGTCATTTGCAGGTTGTTCGTTACGGGGCCATTAACTTTGACAAGGGATCCATTAAAATGGATTCATAAATTTTACAGTTGCGTACCTGTGTGCGTGTACGTGTGTGTGTGTGCATCTGTGTGTGTTCTGTACCATGTTGTCCAATGAGCTGGACTTTAAATTAAACCAACAAAGTAACAAATCGAATGCACTACGGCCCACAAAGCGGCCCAAATGATTTAAGCGGACAATTCCCTAGCCACCCTCACACACGTACACACGTGCACACACACATGCACATGCACAACTACACTCTGTGATGTAGTACAGTTCACTTGTGGCTAGAGGCGGGGCAGACGTTGCATGTTTTGCTACTCTGTCTCGCTCTCTCCATAGCCTTCAATAGACCAGCCCCATTTGGGAAAGGGGGCTCTTTAGTGTAAGCGGGGTCCGTTGCTCCCCTTGCTGTGCCCCGTTCCCCTGCTTTGCTTTTTGCATATGGCGCTCTCATGCCCATTTATGCCAAAATTTAATTTATAATTATTGCAAGTTTAATTTATGATCATTGACATGCTGCACCACACACACACACACACACACACACACACATTAAGGTGGGGGATAGGGGGCTGTGTTTTGTAACTGAGATTGGGAGCGCTTTGTGTCTGTACTGTGTGCCCTGCATTGAGGGCCAAAGGGTTCGCTTGCATTGTGTGTGCTAACTGCAACTGTATCAAAAGTTTGTCCCACACACACACACACACACATATGTATAGAGAACTGCTCTCACGCTCTCTCTCTCTCTCTCTCTCTTTCTCTCTCTCTCTTTTGCTCTTGTTGCTAACTGTGCTTCTAGCTGCCTCTCTCTTGTGTTCATACATATATTGACATTTACCCTCGAGCCTGTTACTCGAATCCTTTGGGCCACTCACCGCTCGTTCAAACTTGCCAGCTTTTCTCTGCTTGTTGCTATTGTTGTTGTTGTTATCGTTGGACCTGATGAAAGTTGGCAATTACCCGAGAGATTCGATTGAGAATGGTTATGTAGTCTAGAGAATATCCATAAAGCCTGGCTAACTGTCTGATTGAGGGAAACAAAAGTGTGGACTTGAGAAAGACTCAAAGGGAAAGAAAGAGTGGATTGGGGGGTAGAGACACGAGAGATAGTTCTAGATAAGTTCTAAAATATCAGAGTCAAAGCATATTGAAATGCTTCTGCTGTCTGATTGATTGTATAATTGATTGACAAGCTTTCACCGTATAGAAAAACTTGTCATCAATGCCAGAAATATTACAACAGATAAATTACTGATCAAATAGTAGTAGATAGCAGTCAGCTTTTGAGCTATCATCCCATCATATAGTGTGAAATTTCTCTTTAAAGGGACCAGTCAAGCTGTAGAAATAAAATCTAACTAGAATCGATAGCAATTAAATCAATCAATGATCGAATTTTCTATTGGCTTTTCAAGTATCAGGATATTTTTCCAAACTTTTATTTTGCTATTCATCCAATCACATCGATTCTATTTGCCAAAGACTAAGTCGCTAAATGGCATTAAAGCTTATGCCTAATAACATTTTAGTGCGCAGCTCCTCATTTGGCTGTCATTGCCAATTAAAAATCAAATTCGCTTCGCTTTAACGCCTCGCTAAATGAGATTTCTCCCGCGTCTCTCACATTCAGTATTTCTCGCTCGCCCTCTTCACTAGACGCTGTCAGAAATTTCGTTAAATATCGCGTGCACCTCCTGCAGAGGCGGAGGCAGAGTTGGGGACACGCGCTGGGAGCGGGAGCAGCTAGTTTATGTCACACAAATATCCAATGACAGAGTCGCTTCCCCCGGCTTGCTGCGGCGTCCCTTCTCCGGAACATCAGAGTCCTGGCCAGGACGACACATTCTCTTGGCTTCATTTAGATTTTTTGGCTTCAGTGCCAAAAACAAAGAGAAAAACAAATAAGGGAAAACATCAAGAAAAACGGCGCAAAGGCAATTCGCATCGGGTGGCGGCTGTTGTCTCTCCCCTTGAGTGGACGGGGGCTGCAGGGGCTGCCGTCGTTTTGCTAATTTCATTGACTCCGGGGCTGGGCCGCTGCCAAGTGCATCGTTCGATGAGTGGGCGGCTGTTGCTTCGCTTGTTTCAATTGCCTTCTGCGCGCACTTAAACCAACTTCAATTATCCTTCGTCCTCTGCTCAAGAAGTCCAAGCGAATCGCTGCCAGCTTCAATGTAACTCAAATGTAACTTATTTCTTACAATCTGTGGGGGAAATTCTATGTGGAGCTGATATGATTAATATAAATCTGTTATAAATCTGTGATGCAACAGATTGAGTGTCTGTAAATAAATATCTCGATGTTTATAGTTTCATGTTATTGGTTGTTGAACTTATGTTAAGTTAATATAGAGAACATATGTTACCATAACATAGACTGTAAGCTGTAGAGTACTCTGTTGCTGACAGTGCTGCTGTTAGGAGTAAAGCTAACATATGGGGAGCATTTACATGTTAAGCCGCATTGAGCCATTATCACTCTGTAATCTCAGCATTAACAGTTGTCATGCTTTGAAACTTAGATAAATACATATATCATTATATAGGTTGGCTTTTCTCATATTCATTTTCAATTATTTTAAGTGCCTGGGCAACAAGTTTGTTATTGTGTTGATTTGTGTTTGGTACAGTTGCGTTCTCAGTTTTCAACTAGTCAACTGTTTTCGTGTGTATGTGTATGTGTGGGTGGCTGAGTGTGTGTGTATGGGGGCCAATAAGACGGAACAGCCCCCGAGGCTGAGTTGAAGTTTCATTTCTTTTTGTAGAGCGACCCCAACGCACACACACACACACACACACATGTCACACACTCGCAGTAGCAGCAGCAGCACACAATGTGGCATAGTCACATATATCATTGTCAAGTCTATATGCAAGGCATACAGCCCCTGCTCCTGCTCCTGCTCCTGCTGCTGCTCTTTCGTATGACTGGGCTGGCTATCCAAGCAGCATTCAAGTTGCCCTCTGCTCAAATATCAGTCCCTTTGCTTGGGGTAGGGGTAGGGTCGCGCGCTCTACATGCGGCAATCTTTTTGGCTTGTCAAATGCGCATTTCCTGCTTACGAGTCCTCACTGTATGTGTATGTGTGTGTGTGTGGGTGTGTGGCTTGTGTGTGAGATGCCCGGTTTGTCTCCAGCGCAATCAATATGGCGGCGCTGGGGTAATAGCTTAGGATTTACGCGCACGGCTTACATAGAGTATGAGAGACAGAAAGAGAGAGAGAGAAAGTAAGAGAGACTCCTGCTGCTTCTTCTACTGCTCCAGCTCCTGGCTCTGCTCCTGTTCGTGGTTACGTCGCCAAACGCTCGCGCCAAGTCGTCGCAGTTACCTTTAAACTTTTTTATTGATATTTTATGTATGTAGTCCCGTTGCCCGTCAGCTAACACACACACACACACACACACACACACACACCCAGTCACACTCACGCAACCCTCTAACCTCTGCTCTCCCCTGGCTTAAGCCTGGTCCTTCGACTGTGCCCATGTTTGTCCTTTTATGAAAGCTGCTGTAATGATTTGTTTTATGAAGTCGTTCTTCGTGTTGCCACCCACATCTACTTCCACTCCCACTCCCATCCTCTTCCCCTCCCCCGCCCGTTGTTACCACGAGCTGCGCCTCGAAGTATGCTAGTAAAAGTATGTTCGCCCACTTTGTTTGCCCAATGACTTAGTTATTGAGTCCTTACAAAGGATTTCTTTAAAGTAAATTACTCGAAGCGAAGCAGAGCGAATGCACTGCTGTTCACTCACCTGCCGCCGCTCTGATTAAATCGATCAAACATTCACTTTGATATAGGCATGTCCCAAGGGGCGAGTCGCACTCTACTCCTTAATATGAATATTTGGCATTAGTCTGGCCTCTGATATGAATGAATGAATATTCATTTATTTATTGCGCAGCCAGCTCTATATATTATATGTGAATATTGTATATTTTTACGTAATAAAAATTGTGATCACCATCAATATTCGAATCAATATTTACTGGTGTGTATTTCAGGGCAAACATATCAAGTTACATGTACTAAAATCCCAGTCATTTAGCTGTTAAGAAATTTTATATATTTAGTTTTTTCATATAAGTTTAATAGATAAAAGAGATCTCAGGATAGCTAATTATGTGCAGACGAGACAGCAAATGTAACCTCTCTTATAAACATACAAAATATCTTAGTACACAGTGCGTATACGCAATGTGCAGCTTGCAGGCGAATTCGCAGCTGTTCATCAAAGGGGCTGCCGCAGACGCATTCACGTGCGGCGCTTGCAAACGCATTTCACACCTTTTGCCAGTGGCATGCAAATGATTTATGAAAGGCGGCGGCAGGCTGGGTGAGGCTGGAGAGGTGGAGGGGTGATGGGCGTGTCTATAGTGGGCTGCTGGGAGCTTGTCCGCTGTGGCAACAGTTGGCGTTGGCTGCTGTTGTTGCTGTTGGCACTAAACTTCAATTAGCTCAGCGAGTCCATGACTTTTAATCAGTGTACTTTATGCCATACACACGCACACACACACACAGACACACGCACGCAGACTCCGTGCATATGCGTGTGCCACAAAAACGCAATAAATTAAACCAACAAGCAATTACAACAACAATGGCCAGAGAGGCCACAAAGTTGCTTAGTGCGCCAAAAACCAACAGCCAGGCGAGGTCATCGAGAGCAACGCCAACTGCGCCGCCGACTTCGACTGCGACTGCGACTGCGACGTTGAAGTCGTGTCGCCAAGATTTATTGGCTGGCCTATGCGTCGCGTCGGCTCGAATATAGAGTTGACAATGATGTGGACGCGGACATGGACACAGACGAGGCTAAGGACAAGAACGAGGACGCCTACGAGGGCGAGGGCGAGGACGAGGACGAGTGCGAGAACTAGAGACAAGGTGTTTGGCCAGGACTAAGCGATATGCCAAGCTAGAGATGGAACAGCTGTGATATGTATTTATTATTCATCATATATTTGTATGTTAAACTAGATTTTCCAGCACTTCATTCACATGCAACATATATGTATGTATATATGATGACTGATTTGAACGATGTAGCGTGCTTTGTCACGCGCCCATCTCTAGTTTACAGTTCAGTTGGCAACAACACGAGCCTCAGCACTTGGCATTGGAATGCGCCACGCAGTTGACCCCACTTTAGCTCCCTTTCCTGGTGGTGCTGTGCCCTTCCACACGACTAACAAATAAATTGCAAATATGAATATGAACTAGGAACGGGCTGAAGCAGAAGCAATAGCAGAATCGAAATCATAAGCTAAAGATCCGGGGACACCCGCTAAAGTAGACGCTGAAAAAGTGCCAAAAGATTTATGCCTCAATGTTGTTGTGTTGTGGCTGTCAGTGTCTGGCTGTGTGTAAGTTTGCCAGCTTAGCCATCAAATGGGACACGGATGCGGATGCGGATGCGGATGCGAGTGCGGATGCGAGTGCGGATGCGAATGCGACTGCAGCTGTGCTTGATAATAAGCTTCAGCAGTCGACTCAATGTCTGCAACACCCACAGCAATAACCGACTTCCATTCAAGCCCAACCCCCACCACCCCCTGTCACACTCTCTGTAGCTGGTGTTGACAGTCGTTGCGCAAGGGATGACAGCTGCAAGTGGAGTAGATGGCGGGCAGGTCCTTAATGTGCTACCTCGGCCCAGGACGTGTCCGGGAATTAGCCTCAAAATCTTTGACTCTGGCTCAGCCAGTCAAATTCCACTAGATGCCCAAAACTGATGCAAATTGGAAAGCCTCTGAGGCTGGAGTGCGCAACAGGAAGAGGGACTGGCGTTGAGGAAAGCGTATAGCCAGACAGCTGCGATGCAATTAGTCGAGCCCAACCACTGGCGTTAAGCTTAAACATCGCGAAACTTTAAGTAAAGTGATGGAAAATAAGTAGAGTGCTCTAGACGCGATTGCTGGTCCAAGAGACGACAAGAGAGGCCTTTTAAATCACACATTGCAGTATGGGCTATACCTTGAGATGTAAACTAATTGGATGTCAGTTATGTCAGCTATAGTTTTTCTAAGTCAAAATTGCAATCAATGAAAATAATATTCATATGTTTATATTAGACAGAGCGGATATGTCTAGAATTCTTCAAATACCCAAATATCCAAATCCGCAAACTGTAAATTCTCTGCATTTATTTACATATGTACGTGGTAAATCTAAAATCTTTTGCTATTTCAGCACACATGAGATATTCAATGAATTGTCGAATAATGTAATAAGCTAGAACTTCATATATGTATATGTGTGTATATAATTTCAAGTCCCTATTGTGGCGTTACTTGGGGTTCATAGAAACTGTGTGGGTGGCGAAATAATATCTCGTTTTTGAGGCAGAGCCATTTGATCTCTGACTTTCCATAATTAGTATAATATTTAATGTTTATATTGATAAGCAAATATCTATGTGTCTCCGACTAGAGACAGCCATTCTCTTGAGAACTTCGTTTCCAATATCACTCAGTGACTTTTAAGTATATCCTTAAAGTATTATGATCTTATGTCTCCCCTCTAGCGCTTTCACCTAACTGAATTGAATGCCTTTCGTTTCTCCCTTTCACAGTTGTGGATTTTTAATTTAATTTTCCCCTTTCGTCTCTCCGTAGGTCTCTGCTGGGCAGCACTTGCACCTGAGCAGCGACATGAAGAGCAACGTTTCGGTTGCCGCGCAGCAGGGCGTCTTCTTCAGTCAGCAGCAGGCGCAGCAGCAGCAGCAGCAGCAACAACAACAGCAGCAGCAGCCGGGCAACTCCGGACCCAATCCACAGCAGCAGCAACAGCAGCCGCACGGCGGCAATCCGGGTGGCAATGGCGGCAATCCGAATGGCCCCCAGCAGCAGCAGCAGCAGCAGCAACCAAATCAAAATATGAACAATGCAAATGGTAAGCGAATCAAGGATGCCAGAAGTACTGAAATATCTGAGCTCATCAAATTATCACCGGTTGCAGTACCCTCCGACGGCTTCTCGCTCTCCCAAAGCCAAAGCATGAACTTTACGCAGCAGCAGGCGGCGGCGGCGGCAGCAGCTGCTGCTGCACAGCAGCAACAGGCAGCCGCCCAGCAGCAGCAGCAGGTGCCGCCCAACATGCGTCAGCGTCAAACGCAGGCGCAGGCAGCGGCAGCAGCGGCCGCCGCAGCGGCTGCCCAGGCGCAGGCAGCGGCCAATGCGAATGGCGGGCCCGGCAGCAATGTGCCGCTGATGCAGCAGCAGCAGCAGCCGGGCGGCGTGCCCGTTGGGGCAGGCAGCGGCAACGCCGGCAGCGCAGGTGGGCCCAATAACGGTGCAATGAATCAGATGGGCGGACCCATGGGCGGAATGCCGGGCATGCAGATGGGCGGACCCGGTGTGCCCATGAACCCCATGCAGATGAATCCGAATGGTGGCGCGCCCAACGCCCAGATGATGATGGGCGGCGGCAACGGCGGCCCGGTGCCGGTCCCAGCCGGCAGCCAGGCCAAGTTCCTGCAGCAGCAGCAGATGATGCGTGCCCAGGCCATGCAGCACCAGCAGCAGGTGCAGCAGCACATGTCCGGCGCCCGTCCCCCGCCGCCCGAATACAATGCGACCAAGGCGCAGCTGATGCAGGCGCAGATGATGCAGCAGACGGTGGGCGGTGGCGGCGTCGGTGGCGGTGTGGGCGTGGGCGTCGGCGTGGGTGGCAACGCAGGCGGCGGACGCTTCCCCAACAGCGCAGCCCAGGCAGCGGCTATGCGCCGCATGACCCAGCAGCCCATCCCACCATCCGGACCGATGATGCGACCGCAGCATGCTGCCATGTACATGCAGCAGCATGGAGGCGCGGCCGGCGGGCCACGCGGCGGCATGGGCGGACCGTACGGCGGCGGGCAGCCACAGCAGCAACCCCAGCAGCAGCAGCGGCCGCCGAACGTGCAAGTAACGCCCGACGGCATGCCCATGGGCTCGCAGCAGGAGTGGCGGCACATGATGATGACGCAACAGCAGCAGCAGATGGGCTTCGGTCCGGGCGGACCCATGCGACAAGGGCCCGGCGGCTTTAACAGCGGTAAGTATCTGCAGACTGCAGTTTCTCGAGAGGTCAGCTCAACTAATGGTTTCTCTATGGCAGGCAACTTTATGCCCAATGGGGGGCCCAATACGCCGGGCAACGGGCCGAACAACGGCATGATGTCCGGCCCGAACGGGCCGCAGATGCAGCTGACGCCCGCGCAAATGCAGCAGCAGCTGATGCGACAACAACAGCAGCACATGGGACCCGGCGGAGGAGGCGGTGGCGGCGGCGGCAACATGCAAATGCAACAGCTGCTGCAGCAGCAGCAGAGCGCGGCTGCTGGCGGCAACGGCGGCGGCGGCGGAGGCGGCGGCATGATGGCCGCCCAGATGCAGATCAACAGCATGCACATGAGCCAGACGCAGCAGCAGATCACGATGCAGCAGCAGCAGCAGTTCGTCCAGAGCAGCAGCACGACAACAACACACCAGCAGCAGCAACAGTTGCTGCAGATGAGCCAGAGCGGGCCGGGACCCAGTAACAACAATGCCGCGGCGCAGGCGGTTGGCGGCGTTGGTGTTGGTGTGGGCGTGGGCGTGTCAACGATCGCGAGCGCCAGCTCCATTAGCCAGACGATCAACTCGGTGGTGGCCAACTCGAATGACTTGTGTCTCGAATTCCTCGACAGCCTGCCGGTGGACAGCAACTTCTCCACGCAGGACCTGATCAACTCGCTGGACAACGACAACTTTAACATACAGGACATATTGCAGTAGACCAACAGCGAGAGAAAGAAAGAGATTGAGAGAGAGATAGAGAGAGAGAGAGAGAGAAGGATACCAGCACCAAGCTAGCCACCATAACCAACCAACCAACCAACCAATTGTTGCCTGTTTTTGTTTAATTTTTTTTGTTGCCTGTTGTTGTTATTGCCTCCCCCCGTGAGACCTCATCCCCTGTTTGTTGATTGTGTGAATTTTAGAAGCTAAGTTCGTTTCGATGTACTTTAATTTGGGACTTTACTGTATTATTAGCCGCTAGAGCTGACCGCCTCGTTTCCGGGGCACAGGGCAGCAACGGTCCAAGGCGGGCGAGCGCTGGGGGCGTGGCAGCGGCAGCGGCCAGTACGCAAACATTCCATAAGCTACAAATATATATTTCCACATATATATATATGACTAAAAATTCGATCAAAAGTATTCAAAATCAGCAAAAACCCAATAACAAAATATATATTTACAAAATGAAGAGAAAATAGTAAAGCACATACATATACCCACACCCACACACTCGCAGAACTTAAGCACTTGTACTTAATGCAATTTGGCCACGCCCAGCGCACAATTCGCCCGCCCACATTTCATTTTACTTAAGCAAAACTAAAAAAAAAGCAAAGAAAAAAATACAAAAAAGAAAGAAAAAACGTAATGGAACCAACAACAAAACAAAAGAAAACTTTTTAAAAATCGCGTCAGAAAGAAGAAGAAAAACAAAAAAAAACTATAAAAAAGAAAAGAATTGTAAATTTTTTATATTGTATTTAATTTAACTTAAATTTTTTTACATGAAAACAAAAAAATGCGAACGTAGAAAACCGAAAAAGAGAAAAAAAAAAAACAAAAAAAAAGAGTAAAAGCAAAAATATTGGTGATATTTTAATTGCTTACAGACATACATACATACACGCGCATATATATACAGAACAATGAGAAATTTTACAGTTAGAGCGGAGAAACAGTTATTATTAATTATTATTATTGTACATTATTTTTGAGTAACAAATAAGTTTATATGAAATCCGAAAGAGAAGCAAGAGCAAACGCGGAGCAACAATGCGAATTAAGCGCAAAAACAACAAAAACATATATAATGAAAAAATTATATACATATATATAGAGATATATATACACATAAAAAATATATATAAATTTAGTATATATATATGGAAAACTTACAATTAAATATACTACGCGTAGTTTCTTGGTAGTGAAAAGCGTGCATAAAGCCCTTAAAATTAGTAGTTTGTTAAATAAATTTATATACATATATACATATATGTACAACAGAGACACACACAAAAGAAAAAGAAATACACACACACAAAAACAAACAAATACACATATACCATGTATGCATCTTGATAGGTGTATATATGTATGTGTATGTATTCGATTAGGAGCGCTAACAATTATTGAATTAGATATCTAAGTATACACAGCCGAGTACATTTTTAGCTAGATGCGTTTTTGGCCACGTTACCAAGTGACGCCGTGCCTCAGCAGCCCACTTGACAAAAATGATAAGAGATTCCAGCTATGAAATTATTATACAACATTGATTTAGCGCAATTCCATAAGTCCATAAGTTAAATAGTTCAGATCGGTTCCATTCTCACTCAGCTCAGAGGCCATACAAAATTCGACAGCAGACACTTCCAGAAATATATACATCCATATATACATATACATATGCATAGAGCAGCAAATTAATAGATAATGCCTAGATCGAATGCTGATCGAGCACAGAAACACACTCACACTTACACAGACACACTGACACTGACAAAGACACGCCTAGAAAACAAACGCGTAGCCCAAAGTATTTAAGCCGCAAACAAACAAAAACAAAACGAAAAACTAACAAAAAATTATTATTAAACAATTATTATAATACAAAAATACGCGAATTGTAGTTTGTAATTAATTATACGAAAACAACTTGTTTAAACAAAAAACAAAAAAAAAAAAAAACTCGCAAATTATATTATATTATATAGTATATATCTATATACATTATTATTATTATTATTATTACTATATACAATATGGCATATTATTATTACATATATATACAGTACAGATCTATATATATATATATATATATATATATATATATATATATTGAAAACTTGCAATTCAATCGAGGCGCAGCGAGTTGCAAGCAATTGCAAGTAAAACACACCCACAAATCGATATCAATTAAAAGCAAACAGCTGCCAGCGGCAAACCAAAACTTTAACAACTTACAAAAACAAATCAACAAGAGAAACTAAAAACAAACTTCAAAAGCAAATGCAAATTAATTTTAGCTCATAATTTACATACAACAACAAAAACAAAAAGCGCCTTTTGCGGCATTTTGTCTTGCTTTTATCCTTATTTTTATTTCCTGTTTTATTTTTTTAATTTAGCCAAATTATGTTTGGTGCACAAGTCTTCGGTTTGCCGTTTTGTTGTCCTCCAGGATGCGCAACAAAACTTCTGTGTCGACAACTCGGGACACAAACGAATTGTTGGCAAAACAAAAACAAAAACTACAACAAATTGTAGATTTTCTTTTAATATTAAAGAAACCAGACAAAAAAAAAACACAAGCAACAAAATAAAATAGTAAAATATTACTTTTGTAAATAAATAAACCAAAATTCTTTTATTTTCTTGGGCAGTTGGATAATATCTTTGAATTATACAATGATAGCCAATAAAATTTAAACTATGTAGTATTGCACTATAAATGGGCGGCGAATTGGTGTACCGTTATCCATGATTTGGATGAGATGACCCGATAAACATTTAATGCAACTCAATAAAAATAATATTCACAATTTAAGCCTCCTTGTGTATGCTCAGATTGTACAAATTCTTTTCAAATATTTGCAATGTGACTTTGTTAGCAAATGGTCACAATTTATACTTTGATAAAAAGGGTGAGCGAAGTTCCTTATGGCCTTATGTATAGTTGAAATAACGACCTTTTCCTCAAGCAAAGAATGTGAATATATGAAACAAAATATCGTAGGTAAAAGCAAAGTAATGGATTCTTGAGTGACCCGCAACAGGCGGATGAGTAGGTTCATTTTACCCATTCCAATGACTCAAGAGAACTAAAATATGCAAAAATTAAAACAGAGTTGCATAGACGGGCTTGAAAATTTGTGGTGCTTCATACAATAGTAGTCAAGCAAAAATGTAGAATTTAAATTTCCATTGGAAATGTGCTATGAGATGGAGTTCATACAATTTTTTTCTGTCAATCAAGTTACCTCTGTTCAGCGAGCTCAAAGCGCAGTATGCTTTTGGGATCCCCCGATCCCATTATCTACGAAGACGGATGAAAAATCTATATTTTCTAATTGATAGAATATAGGAATAATTAAAAAGGATCCATTGATATGTTTTTAATTCATATTTATTGATTTCTGTATACGCATGTTCATAATACATAATTGCATATTTTATGACTTATAATAAATATATTCCATAATTGTAAATACATGCATTCAATGTGTGCTTATGTAAGTGTATGTGTGGCTTTGTATGTGTGCTTCAATCGTTTAACATTATATTTGTGGGTAGTACGCATATTTATTATGCACGCTTATTTTGCATGTACTCGATATATGTACGTATATATGTTTATACTTGTGTGGGTATGTGTATTTATGTCTGTATGTGTCTAAATGTGTGGATATTGTTTTATATAGTTTTACATAGGTAGGACTTGCATGAGCACTCGACATGAACAAACGAAATTATCCATGAGGTTCACTTAAACATAGAACAAGCTTAGCTAAAATCAAAAAGGATTATATGTAAAGGAAGCGCGGAGAAGAAGGATCGGAATGGAAGGGGGCATAGGCAGAGATTTCGAACTAAGAAGGATTTAAAAATAATTAGCAACTATTGCGGGAACTAAATAGTGTGCTACATCTAATTAGAAGCTAGCTTTGCCAATATATATTCATATATATATATATATATATATTCATATATATATATATGTATGTGTGTTTTTGTGTACTGTTGTGTTTGTATGTGTGAGTGGAGCTATGATTAATAACTTTTCAACACTTAGACGCTAGTGCAAAGGTGCGGCCTGCCAATTCTAAATGTTTAAATGTTTAGCTTACTAATAATGGTATTAGTATTAATAATTATTTTAATATTGTTAATGTTAAATGGTTTGCGACACTTCGAACGGGATTTGTTTAGATAATGTAAATGCCTTTGCTGGTTGCGGTTTGCATTAGTTGAGTTTTTAGATGTCATTATTGCTAGTAATCAATTTCAAATGTTGCCTGTGACATGTCGCATTATTATGCAATAAAATCAGCCTTAGTTATAATAATTGTTACTCGGTCGTACGCATGTCTCTAAGTAGAGGCTCGTTAACAATATTTGTGGCAAGTGCCAGAGTTGCTTGAGAACCGCTTTCAATTTTCATATTCCATATTCGGTACTCCATATTAGAATCGTAATGGTATTTAATTTGTAGTATTATTCAATTACTGTTTATAATTATTATGTATGTTGCCCTTTTTACTTTGTAATACTTGCGCAAGTTAAAGTTCTTCTCTAAAAAACAATTATACAAAACGGTGTTAAAAGTAAAAACCTGTAAATTTTACTAGCAAAAATTCACGAGTTTGTAGAATTATATTAAATATGCTTTTTAAAAATGCCTTTAATTGTTAAGTAGTTAATTAGGTAAGTGGTTTACTGTGTCCCTCTCTGTCTTTCCTCCAATTAGACTCGACTCGAATCGACAATTCAGCTAAATGCGCAAATTCAAATTCAATTAGTATTGTTATTATTCATTATTATTGTTATTGTTATCATTTCTGTTTGTCTAAAATGTTTCTCTAAAACTGTGTGTGAGAGTTTCGAAAGTTTTGTGCATATTGCTGAATGGATGGATACTGAAATGCACTTGAAACAATGAACTAGCTCCTAGTTAAACGCTCCATACTTATTCTAAAAGTGAATTGCATTTGTTGTGGATGTATTCGAGATTTGCTTCGTCCATTTTCCACATCAAAGACGACAATTTTCACTTGTGCAGCTCGAAACGAAACTGAGCCAATCGACAACTGGCGATTTCAGTTTGGCTCAGTTCGATTTCAATTGCTATAAACTTACATATGTATGTATATTTACGATTTACATTACGAACTTTACTTAAATATTGCAAACATGTTTCAAATGCTCAATTAAAAGTTTGAATCCTTTTCTTTCTTTCTTTTGCTTGAGTTTCTTTGCTGCGCCTACGCCGCGTTCATAAATTTATATCACACGCAATAAATATATAATTGTTAAAATAATAGAACATTTGTTTTTCGCATCTCGAAATTCAAAATTAAACAAATTAAAAATCGTGCTCGTGCCATTTCGCGTAATTAACTATTATTATATCTGATTTTTCTTTTTATCGTTTTCTTTACGTTTTGTGTTCTCGTTTATGTTTATGTTTATGTTTATGTTTTTACATGCATATTTTCGTAATTTAATTATTCATCGATTGCATTTGCATACAACTTGCAATTGAAGTTGATTCGAAGCATGCGTGTGCATGTGTGCTGTGGGTGTGTGTATATGTATGTGTGTAGGTATAGGTGTAGGTATGAGTGCAGCTATTCGTTGTGAATGGCAATGACTGTTGCTGTTTTGCTGATGTAATTCTAATTAACGTTTAAACGTTTTTGGCAAATTGTTGATCAATCAATCGATTGATCGATAAGTTATCGATGGCTGCTCTAGTGCAGCCTATGGTGATTGGCCTTGGGCATGGCGCCTACAATGCGCACACGCCCCAAGGTGCCAACTGCGCCAGCGCCAGCGCCACCAGACAGCCGCTGATGCTGCTGCTGTTGTTGCTGCTGCTGCTGTTGCTGCTGCTGCTGGTGCTGTTGCTGTTGTTGCTGCAGCAATTGCAGCTGCTGCTGGTGACGCTGCTGCTGCTGCAGTAGCTGTTGTTGGTGCTGCTGCTGCAGCTGCTGTTGCTGTTGCTGCTGCAGGTGCTGTTGCTGCTGCTGCTGTGGATGATACTGCGGCGCATGCTTGGCATCATTGCAGTCGCAGAATTGGGGAGGCGGCGCCAACACCAGATTCTCGGTGCACAGCTGCAGATTGTTGTTGCCCGACTGCGATACAGCGGTGGCAGCAGCAACAGCCGCAGAGGGCACTGCCACCAACTGGCCGCTGGGCAGCATGCCCACAATGTGCGTGGCCAGCTGCTGCTGTTGCTGCTGCTGCTGTAGCAGATGCTGCTGCGGCGTGGGCTCGCTGTCGCTGTCCGCCTCGAGAGGCGGAGGCAGCTGCACCAACGATACGGCTGTGGTGCGTGTGGCGCCCCGCTGCATGGCGATGGCCGCCGCCTGCTTGCGCGTCAAAGAGTTGTGCCGCTGGAATGCTTTGGCCGGTGGCGAGGGACTCAGTTCGCCGTCGTCGTCATCGAGATCGGATCGCTGCTCCAGTTCGGAGTCGTGGCCCTTGTGTAGCTGCTGCTGCTGCTTCGCCACCAGTGCGGCGGTGCTGGCGCCACCAGCGGCCGCTGCTTTGGCTTTGAGAATCTGCTGCAAGTGTTGCTGGTGTGCCAGTTGCTGTTGCTGCTGCTGCAGTATCTGCTGCTGTGTGGCAATCAGCTTTATGTTGGGATTCGCTTGGTGTTGCTGCAGCAGCTGCTGCTGCTGTTGCTGCTGGTGGTGCACATTGGGTATGCGACCGAGCACCTGAGGACTGAGCACGGGCTGATTCGACTTAATTTGAGTGGTGTTGCCTGTCAGCTTGGTTGCAACCATTGCTGCCGGCTTAGCGCCGCTCAGCTGCTGCTGCTGCTGTTGTATAACCGGCGCATGTTGCTGCTGCACCAGCTGCTTAACAGTCAGAGTAGTTGTTGCAGGCGCTGTTGCTGTAGCTGTGGCTGTTGCTGTCATGCTGCTGCTGTTGTTGTTGTGGTTGCTGCTGGCATTGTTGTTCAGATTGGAGCTGCTGCTCTTAGTGGCCGCCTCGTAGGCAGCTGCAGCATGCGCCACATTTGTGCCAACATTAATGCTGTTGCTGTTGCTATTGCTGTTGCTGTTGCTGTTATTGCTGCTGCTGTTGTTGGCGTTGACTGTTGCTGCTCCAATACTGATGGTCGTCTTGGCCAGGGGCTTGACTGGTGGATCCGGTATGGTCTTCGGCTCCTCCACAATAGTTACGCTTGGCTTCTTCTTTATGGTATCCGTGGGCTTCGCAGCGCAGGTGGCGAGCAACTCCTGGTCGCTGCTGACGCCCGAGCTGCTGTTGTCGCACTCATCCTCGCCAGCAGCAGGCTGTGGCAGCAATTGTTGCTGCTGGGGGTGCTGCTGCTGCTGCTGCTCCTCCTCCTTCTTGAGAAAGCCGTTCGGCGACGACTTGGAGGTCTTCAGATTGCTCCGAATGCGCTGTATCTCCTCCACGGACAGCGAGTGCGAGATGGAGGCACCCGAGCCAGAGGCGGAGCTGCTGCCACTAAAGAGGATCATACATTAGTGATAGAACAATGGAAGTTGAGCCACTGGCACTTACCTGCCCTGGCTGTTGCCACTGGTCTCCGGCACGTCGAACAGCGCGATTTTCTCATTGAGCTTCGTGTTGCGGGCTACCAGAATCGAGTTCTCATCCTCGCCGTCCGACTCGCTGCAGCTGTAGTCCGGCTCGGGTATTGGCGGTGCTGGACCAGCAACAGTTGCTGATGCGTTTGCAGTGCCACTTGAATGTTGCTGCTGCTGTTGTTGTTGCTGTTGTTGTGTTGCTGCTGGCGGCGGTGGTGGTGCAGGTGGTGATTGTGGTGCATCCACTGCTGCTGTCGGCTGCTGCTGCACCTGTGGCGCTGCATAGTGGGAGCCCACTGGAGCCGGAGCCTGTGGACGCAGCTGTGTTGGTGCTGCATATTGACTGACATGTTGCTGTTGTTGTTGCTGTTGCGGCTGCTGCTGCTGTGACTGTGGCTGTGGCTCCTGCTGTGGCTTCTCCTGCGCCTGCCGCAGCTTCCAGGCCATCACGTTGCGCAGCTCCTGCGGCGAGGCATAGATCTTGGCATTGGCCGAAGGATTGAAGCTGCTCTGGACGCCATCGATGGCCGCTGAGGTGACTGCGTCGTTCTCCGCACGCTTCTTCAGCTTCTGCTGCAGCGATATCGTGCTCTCGTACTCCGAGACACTGCTGCGAGTTTCCACCTTCACCACCTGGCCCACTGGCGGCGGCGGCGGTGGGTGATTGGGTGGTGGCAGAACGGCACCAGCTGCACCCGCCCCACCTTTGCTCTCCTTGTCGCCCGTCGTGTTGAGGCGCTGCAGCGAGGCGTGCAACGTGGCCACGTCGTCCTGCGAGTGATGGCCTTTGCCTGCGGCCTGCCAGATGGACGAGGCCGAGCCGTGCAGCTGCGGTCCGTGCAGATCCGGCGTCGAGTGAAAGCGCTTCAGATCCCGACCGCTGCCTGCGGCCGCCCCACCCACGGTGGGCGTGGCCACGGGTTTGCCACGCAGCGTGCCGCTGCCGTGCTTGGTTCGCGCCGTCTTCTGGCGCTTCATTTCGGCCACGCTGCCGTAGACCTGTGGTCCTGTGCGCATTGGCGATCCGTTGGCGCCAGGAGGCGTGGCAGCACCACTGTCCGTGCCCGACTGGAACCGCGAGCTGGTCATCATGGTAGCGTAACGACTGGCATTGCTAGCGCCGCCCTCGCCCTGCTGCCGCTGGAAGAGCTCCTCCAGCTCGGCGGCGGTGATACGGCTCGATGTGGGCCGCGCCTTGATGCTGGCCGTGCGCAGCTGCACCGGCGTGCCCGGATGTGTGGGCGTGGGCGTGGCGATCGACTCGACCGAATTGGACTTGGCATGCGGCACCTGCTCCTCCTGCTCCTTCTCGCCCCCATTTTCCAGGCCCGCCACCATCGACTTGGCCCTGGCCCGGCCCACGCTCAGCGTAGTCTTTGGATCGCGGCGCGGTGGCATCGGCGCCATTCGAACACTGCCGCCGCCGGCCGAGCCGCTGCCGCCGGCATGGCTGCCCGGACCCATGGACATCTTGCGAGGCAGCGTAGCGCATTGGCGATGTGCGCTCTGCGGCGTGCTGGGTCCGCTGGACAGATGCTGGCTGCCGGCGCGGGCACCGCTGGGCAGGTACTGGGCGCTGGCCTGCATCTGAAGCGGAAACTGGGGCGAGACGACGGTCATGTTGACCAGGGCGCCGGCGGAGCGTATCATCTCGACGACCTGCTCATGCGAAGCGGCGCTCACATCCTCTCCGTTGATGGTGAGTAGAAAGTCCCCGGGACGCAGTCCAGCCATGTCGGCCACACCGCCCGGATCCACGTCGTCCAAGTACTGCAGCGCCGGGAAGCGCTCCGAGGGACGCAGTTGCATCAGCTGAGAGCTGGCCTTAGCGCCGCGCAAAATGAAGCCGAAGCCACGTTTAGCCCGGTGCAACACGACTGAGCGGGGCGCGTTGTAGGCGCTGGAAATATATTCAGAGTTGAATAAAACACGGAATCTATCTGGCGAGGATTGAGAGTGAACTTACTTCTTCTTGATGCGTGGCGCTGTGGCGCTGCTGTACTGTCCAATCGTATTGTTGACCATGTCCTCGGGCTGCTGCTGCCCCTGCTGCTGCTGCTGGCAGGAGCCGTTGCTGGTCATGGAGAGCGAGGGCGATTGATGCGGCTGCTGGAGCAGCGTACTGGAGCTGCCCGAGTGGCCGCCCAGGCTCAGCTGTGGGGAGCCCTGGTAGGAGCCTGGCTGCACCTGTTGGGCCTGCAGCACCTGATGCTGCTGCTGCTGCTGTTGGTGTTGGTGTTGGTGTTGCTGTGGGGCCATGCCCGTGCTGGCGGTCATCACGTTGGTGATGTGCTTCTGGCGCAGATTAACCTCCTGGACGCAATCGGCGGGGAAGAAGCCCGACTGGTTGGTGCCGCGCACATAGCCCTCGAGCAGGCCGCAATCGGTGCTGCCCACCACCTCGATCACGTCGCCCGGCTGGAGGCGTATGTGACCCACCGTGTTGCCCGCATAGGGCTCCATGCACACCACCGTGGTGCTGGGATGTCCAATGGAGCAGGCGGCCGAGTCCGAGTTGGTGCCCACGCCCGACGAGTCGCTGATGATGTCGCTGGTGTCTCCCAGCGACTTATCTGTTGGGAATGCAAGAGTGGAGACGCAAGTTAATCGATGCCTCAGTGGGGCAAGGGACCTGGAGCTGGCTAGCTCAGCAGAGACAGAGACAACATCGAGGCGAGGATGGCGATTGCATGCGTATGCTATGACTAGTGGCTGGGCTTCAAGAGAAACAGAGCGACAGAGAGAGGTAGAGAAAGATAGAGAGAGAGAGACAGCACGAGAAAGCGTTGCATGTATGATTGAAAGAGTTGCGCATCACAAAGAACTAGGACTCACAGTTAGAAAATGAGTACTGATTGGACTTTGAACAATAGTTTAAGAATCTCGAGAGAGATATGATATATCATCTTGTTTGGGGTGAATATTGGTAGATAGAAAGTGCATTTTATTATATATAAATTGTAGATTTATTTCCTTTGGAAAAGTAGAAAAGCGCAGATGGAGCACTTGGAGATATCACGAAATATTCAGTATATGATATGAATTCAATTTAGTAAAATTGCAGAGTCGTTTCAATTTAAGGAATTTTGTCAAAATTGTAGCCGGTGTCCAAAATATAAAAAACATTCATTTGTATACAAATATTAATGCAAATTTATACGCACGAGATATTTTTTAATAATTGTAGATAGAAACTTTAGCTCTATTATTCGGACGGACGAACAGTGGGACATGGCTGAATCCAGTCAGCAAAAAAAGAAATATTCTTCATGGTGTCTGCCTATGCCTGTTGCATACATTTTCCCAAAACCATATGCACTACTTTCCAATTTTCAGTAGGTTCAGTGTACAACATAACTTGAAGAAATTATTATTAGAGCTTCTTTTGTACAGTTCCATCTTAAACGGTAGCGACTGTAACCCATCTGGTTCCGGCTTATTATAGATCTGCTTACTTAGTAAATCATATGCGAACGATCACAACTTATCGATAACTGAGCCAGCATGGCAGTGCAATCGGTTTGAAGAAGTGCTTATATAAATAGATATTGAATATAATAAATTGTGGTTTGAGAATATGGACTTAATCGATAATTTAACAGACATGCAGTCGTGGTATTTGGTTTATATATAGAAAGTTAACTAAGTCTTTATTGGGCTAGTTCTAAGAAACATGCTTAAGCTATGGCAATTGTTATACTTAACCTCTGGCTGACCTCATATATGTAGACATAGTGAATATGTATAGTATAATGAAATCAAAACATATGATCGTCGGTTTCAATGTATGGTAATCAAAAACTTATAAACTTAAAGCGAACATAGGGTAAAGGCGAAATCAAAGTAATTCTCATTACCTGTCACAATGCTGATGTCGTCTTCGTGCGAGCGATGTCCCGACGAGCCCTCGGATAGACTCGAGCTGGCCGAGCTGTAGGCGCCCAGCATGTGCTCCGATGGACAGGGCGAGGGCGGGCCGTGCAACTGCAGATGCGGCTGCTGGTGCTGGTGCTGGTGCTGGTGGTGCAAGTGCTGCTGCACGTGCTGATGGCTGTGGGGCTGTTGGTGGTTCGGATGGGTCAAATGGTGGTGTGGCGGCTGCAGCTGCTGCAGCTCACGTCGCGTGAGCGTGCCCATCGGCCCATTGCCGCCATTCACACAGACCGGCTGCTGGCCACCCTGCCCCGGCACAGCGCCTGCACCACCGAGCCCACCGGCAGCCGCTGCCAGCAGCGCAGCGCCAGCGGCCCCATTGGCGCTCAGCCAGCCGATGCCCGAACGCCGTTTCGGATTGTAGCGTGGCGGTCCCCGGAAGGGTACTGCGATTGTGGATTAAGGATAGTTTGCGATTTATACGTGTGTATTTGTATGTGTATGTTGTTATTGTAATAATTGTTGTTGTTGTTATTATTGTAGTTGTTGTTGTGGGAGGAGTTTAGTCAGTCAGCTTAACTCGTGTGTGGCGGCTTGGAGATTAGCTAAGTTAGGGAGGGGCTCTATTGCATATTGCCGTTAGCTATGGTTACGTATTTTTGTCACATTACGTGGCCGAGTTCCATCCGGACTGCGGTTTATTAATGGCTTATGAGGGCAGAGCCAGGCCAGAGTTGAGCAAGCATTGCTCAGCCAATAACAGCTGTTAACTAACATAGCGGTAAAGTTCTGGAAGAATGCCACTGCTCACCTCTAACTTTAATCTCTACTCAATCTTCAATTTGGGGTTCGGTTTACAAATCAAAATACGTAGTAGTGAGATGAGAAATGATAAGGATAGACCACTTCCTAGGGGCTCTAACACTTAAGATCGGTACACCAAACGCTCTGTTACTTACTGTACTTACTGCTCTGATGTATATACACGCACGCATATATACATATTTATATATTTATGCATGTAATTGACCATATTGTAAAGCAAAATGGAGCATTCTAAGAATGTTGGCATAAAATGAAAACTGATTTAAATGCAATGAGAATAATTCGATTACTATGTAGATAAATCGATAACAATAATTAAGTAACGTTCAACAAAACAGCCAAGAGAGACACAAACAGAGAAACAGAGATACATACATATATAGATAGAGAAGAATGATATGAGAAAGAGTCAAACGAGTACGAGCAAAAATTGAAACGAATTACAGTTACGATTAAGTACTATTTGTATATGCAAAGAGAGAGAAAAACGTGTCAAGCAAATGCAAGGCAGGTACATATATGTACATACATATATATATATATGTATATATGTATATGCATATATATGTTATATATAGAGTTGTATAAATAGCGTTTGTATATTTGTATAGGATCAACATTTTATATTACATTGAGATATGATGGATGTATGTATGAAATATGATTTAGATTTGAGAAGACCTATATGATGAAATGATTGATTTATATATGTATATATGATTTTTGATATGATCTGTTTGGGTGTCTTTGAGAACTGAATATTGGGATGGCGGGACTAAATGTGATTAAAACAGAGTATTCAATAAACTAAGTATTGATTGGAATCGATCTAGCTATAGATTGAGTAGAGGATTAAGTTGAGCAAAATCAAAAGAATTGGAACTAAATTGTGACAAAAATGGGATTAACTGAGGGTTGTACTGGACGAGAGATGAGTAAAAGGTACGATATGGCAATGTCAATGTCGAGTACGAGTCAAATGGGATTGGTCGACGAGTATCGGAAACGTTGACATCAATCACTCTGTAATTCAGTCAATCATACAAATATATGGGACTACCAGTATAATTTCAAATTCACAGATTAATTGATCAACGTTTCCCACTTTGTGTGAGTGCGAATGAATTGTTGTATGACTGTGATGAGCTCTCTTGCACTCACCTATATCCTCCGATTTGTAGTTCTCGATGATCTCAGCTAGTTCCAAGTTGCCAGCGATGACCGCAACCTAAGGTAGACAGAGTTTTATTAGCCGACCGTGAAACCAGAAGCAAAAGCATTCAATTCGTATAGACTACAGCAAAACTACGTGAAGAAGTACCAGCTATATCTACGAGTACATTATATTACGAGTATATTACGTTGCATTACGTTACGTTACGTTGTTTGTAGCCTAAAAGTGTTTTATGTTATTGAATTTGGATTGGTTTTGTTTTAAATACCTGATAGGGAGTTTGGTTGGCAAAGTTCTGGGCACCGCGTTGTGCGCCGCGAAAGAGAAGCATTCTAGCACAAGCCTCTTGGTTGTTAACAGCGCAAACATGCAACGGGCTGTTACCGGACGCATTGCGTCCATCCATGTCAGCACCGTAGAACAACAAGTGTTCCAAGTGCTGCACCAGGCCGTGCCGACAGGCCTAATCACAGTTTACAATAGTTAGGGCAAGCGTTTAAAGTTAGACAGAAGAGAAGTAAAAATCAATTAGCAAATACGTTTCTTAACTCTCCCAGCACCTTCGCACCAAAGTATCTCTCAATTTTGGATAGGCAGCGGGGTCATTCACAAGAACCGAAAGTGAGCTCAGTCGTATAGAGAAGATGTTAGCAACCATTTGGACCCGTCACCGACTTACCTGGTGCACCTCGTTCCAGCCCTGGCTGTCCTGTATGCCCAGCGTGGCGTGGTCATGCAGCAGGCTCTCCGTAATCTTTGCGTCGCATTTGCGCGTTATTGAGATGTACAGAGGCGTTATGCCACGCCCGTCACGATAATTGGGCGAGGCGCCAAGCTCCAGAAGCGTGCTGCAAGAATTGAATATGGATTAGCATAAAATCGCACACAATTGAATCAAATTTAAACTCCATTTATTGAAAGCCTGTGGAGACCCACCTGACCGCCTCGAGCGAATCGTGTTCGACAGCCCGATGGAGCGCTGTGGTGCCATCCTTGGTGCGGTAGTCCAGCAGAGCACCGCCATTGACCAGAGCAATGAGCAGCTTGTTGGGCTTCTTAGCACCAGTAGCCACCGAGAGCGGCGTCTCGCCGCTTTCCGAGCAGTGAAAATTTGGGTCCAGGCCCTTGGCACACATCTTGGCTATCTTCTCCACATGGCCCCCATTGATGCAGTCCAAGAAGCGACGGAGGTTGGCGCGCGTGTGCAGCGCCTTCAGCTGGCGCTCGTCCAGTGTGAGCATTTTATACACGCGACGCTTGTACTTGAGCTGCAACGGACAGCAGAGAGAATAGGAGAAGTTGGGGTCAGTCAAGTCCTTTATATACATGTAATGCTTGATGGATGCAACTCACCTCAAGGTAGCCGACGGGTCCATTGAATGGATAGTCGCCCAAGCGTCGCTCCTCGTCCAGAAACTTGCCCGCTTTCCCGTTCGAGGGTGGTGCAAAGAGGCCATAGTTGAAGCTCTCCTTCAGCTCCTGCAAGAGGGAAAGGGAAAGGAGAGAGGATGAGTTATATTCCGTGAGTCTGACAGCTTTGAGTGCTGGCCTCTGCCTCGTCCATCAGGTGTGCCATTCACGTGCTCAAGTTGTTCATTTTTCACACGCACAACCTCTCTCTCACACACACACACAATGCCACCCACACATGCACAGAAAAGACTTCCTGCTTACGTTGGGTGAAGCGCCCGATGCGGGCGGATTCACAATGCTGCCGCTAATGAGCGCGTGACAACAGCGCCATCTAGCGATTGCCAATGCATTCATACGTACATACACTGTTTGTTGTGAAATATGGTATATGGGTTCTAGGCACACATAAATTACAATTAGAGACTTCTTAAAGTAGGACAGATGCATCAGTTAAATATTGCCGTCATAAGTTCCCTTTTAATTGCAAACAGGGAATGGCGCAGTCGCTTATGCCCGTCTGCAAAGTTCTCATTTGTCTGCCGTTGCTTTAAGTGGCAATTTCTTCTTTTAATTATACAAAAAAAAATGCTCCGGCACTAACAAGCAACAGAGCCAACTTCCGTAACGTTTTCCTCTGCAGCCGAGGGAACTCTTTCCCCACTCCATCCACACACATATATATACAGGCATATGTATGTGTGTATGCGCCCTGAAGTCTCAAGTGTATAACTGGTGACATTGCCAGTGCATTAATTATGCAAAGTGCGTGCTATGTGCACACATGTGTGCACCCAGAATTGGGTTCGGATTAGAATTTGGGGATCTGTTACCCTTGCGGAGAGCTCACAGTTCCTAATGCGACAAATGTGGCTATTAAATAGGACACATTCAGTGCTAGAAAGCCGTTTGTCAAAATTAATATGAAGGGTTTTTAAAAAATTACATTAATATGAAAGTAGAAAAACTCAACTTGTTCGTTTCAAGGGGATACTTGAGGGCTTTTATGTTTTTCATGGATCTCTAAATGAGCAAAAGACAAGTTTGAAAGCTGAAAGCTAAAAGCTTATGAATTACATCATATTATCGACCTACTCGCTTGGTAGCATACTACCAAAGTTCATATTTGTAGTTTAATATTCTCTTTAATTATTAAATTGGACAAATATTGCAGTTAACTTGATTATCATTATTATATTTAAATAAATGTGAAATATTCCTGGCTTCTTCAGAGAACCCGATACGAATATAGAACATTTGAAGTATATTTATATTTCAGCAAATGCTGGTCAATAAGCCTCCTCAACTATTTAATACGTAAAACTAGCCTCCCCATGTACCTCGCCAGCCGTAAGAGTTATTTCCGGCTTTCAATTGTTGTTATGGAACTAAAAACCTCAAATATGCAGCTCAGGCGCCACCCTCGCTCTGGCAGCATAAACATAAATTTCCACCACACAAACTACGACGCCCCCTGATACTCCTGCTACTCCTGCTACAACTCCCACTGCTCTAGCTGCTGCTACTCCTGCTGCACACGTTAACTTTCGTGCGCCAAATGGGTTTTACGGCCTCCCTTGCTCTCGCCCATGCTTCTTCTTCATGCTTTTTAGCCCCGGGCAACTCGCTCTTGGCTACCCCCGCAATGTGTGCAAATGCAAATTGCAGACACGTCTCGCCGCCCCAAGGCTAAAGAATCCGGCTTTCCATGGGATGGGGATATTGTGCGCTCCGACCTGGGGGAGGCTCGTTTTCTGGGCCTGCTTAAAGTCAACTTGTTGGCGCAAATTGCATTTTTATGAGTTTTGATTTCGATTCTCCAATCCAATCTGGCTGTGGCTCTGGTTCTGGCTCTGGCCCTGGCAATGGCCCCCAGAGCGAGGCTAAAAACTAATTTAGAATATCTGCTTGTATTGTAGCGCAGTTGCAGCCCGTAAATTCCATTTGCCTGCAATGAAATTGGGGCACACGATGTTGTATGCCGCATCGCTTTTTATATTTATTTCGCATTCGACGTATTTGGTGTTTTAGTGGAAGACCATAAATCAATGCAAATTGCCAAAAAACGAAGACTGACCAAAAACAACGAAGATTGAATACCCTGCAATGGAATATGTGGCACATTGTCGGAGTAGAAGCAAAAACCAGAGCAAGTTCGCTTCGATTTTCCTCAGCTGTTTTTTATTCTCTTTTCTACTCAAGAGCAAATGTCAATGCGATGCGCACTTGCAGCAAATAAGCGACTTCCTGTTCCAATAAGAAAAGGCAACGCACAATGGCAACGGCAACGGCAACAACAGCAACAACAACAACAACAACAAACAAAAACAACAACGGCAACAGCAAAAGGCATTCATTGATAAATTGTCAAACAGTAGTTGTTGTCGAGGCTGTTGCAATTGTTAGCAAAGGCAGACAGTTAGATAGTAAGACGGACGGATTGCCAGAGAGGCAGAGAGACAGACAGACGGACGTACGTACGTACGGACAGTCCGGTCAGCAGGTAAACATAAACAGAAACACAAGCACACTGCCAACAAAAAGTAAATAGCCAGCCAGTTGGCCAAGTCTCTAGCAATTGGGTCGCCACAATTGGCGGCCATCTGTTGCAGTTGCAGTTGGTGCTGTTGTTGCTGCTGCTGCAGTTGCTCGTAATCTCATTCTATTGCAGCAATTAGAGTCGCTGTTGCATTCGCCGTCTCGCGCCACGGCCTGTGTCTTGTGTCTTGTGGCAGGCTTTACATTTATGGTCTCATTAGTGTCAGCATTTGCGCTTTGTCTTAGTTTCTGTATTTTGGCTTTTTGGCAGTTGCCGCCACAGTTTGACAGCCACTGCAATGGCCAACCAACTTCAGTTTCATTTAGTCTGCTGTACAGACTCCCACTGCCAAGAAAGGGTATCGAGTTACAAACAAAATCGACCAGCGGCCGGAATTAACCAAACTATAACGGAAAAGATGTTGCCAGCACAGTGGGCCAGGAAAGTATATGCACGAAGCAAACTATTTGATTGATTGGAATGATACCCACAAATTCTGTATACCTTTTTAAACAATTCTTCTGTATAATATTATCAAAATATCAAATATGGTATTTAAATTAAATATTCCAATATTTTCAAATTAGTTTAATTTTCTTCAATAAAAAATCATAAATATCTATTTCTCTTTTTATGCATGCCCCCGAATGCCTCCTCTATCGAACACTTCGTGTTTTGGGTATATTCCCAGAAGAAATGTTTTGCAAAAATACGACTAAGTATATTTTAAAAATATTCTTATATTTTTTAATATTATCACTCATTAATACTCTTTGTGATTATGCATGTCGCTTATCTCTTATGAAATATTTATTTTCAATTTAAATATGCTATCGCACTACTAGTTTCAAGTATATGTATATGTCCGTCATTGCTATTGCTATTGCTCTCGACCCAAAGAGCTGCTCTTATCGGATATCTCTGTGCTTTCCCTTCATTTGCTCGCTTTTGTTTATCAATTTCCGCTGCCAAAAGAATTTAACTGCGAACTTGCCCGCACAATGCACTTGTGCGAATTTCATAATAATAATAGTCGGGAAATATTCAAGCTGTCAATAAATTAAAATAATTATGCTGGGCGAGAGCTAGCCAACTGGCTTGGAGCGACGAAGGTCAATTAAGATCTGTTGAATTATTGAATAGTAGAAAATGTTGAATATTTATTTTTATTTATGATGCGATCTTTTATGGCTGTGATGGCAGGCAGCCATTATCTAATTATATAGTAGACTCTCTTCACACTGATTATCATAATTCTGTGCAGCAAAAGCCTTTTGATGGCCAACTGTCATTGGTTAACGCTAGCATTGGCTTTGGCTTTGGCTTTGGCATTGGCTAAGGCAAAGGCTCAGAGCCGAGGGCGCATTTAACGCTTCGCTCTGCAATATTTTGCGTCTGCTGCAACGTCTCAAGTTGCAGCCCAAGCGGCATCAACATCAATTTATGTAATCTGAACAATACACAGAACCGAACAGAGGAACCGAACCGAACGCCAGCCAGGGGGGAGCACATGCCAGGCACATCATCTTATAAATTTTGCTCGTTGCCAAAGATGCCTGTGGTTAACCGCAAAGCAAAGACAGCAACGAGCAACGAGCAACGAGCTCGGCGAGTGGAGAGGAGAGGCAAGGGGGCATTGGAGGCACTTTGAATTAGAGTAGGATCTGGGGCCAAACAATGCGCTCGTCCAGCCAGAGCCACAGTCACAGAGCGTTCGATCAGAACTAAAGAGGAGCGAACGAGCTGCTTCACCCGTGACACGACTTGCACGACTTGAGAATACGAAGCTGTTAATGTCAATATGAAAATTCGTTTAAGATTATGATGATGATAATATTAAAATATGATCAGCAAATGAAATATACATATGAATAATATATACCCATGATACCACAGTCATGTCATGTGGATAGTTAAGGCTGGTAATTAAGAAATAAAATGAAATGCCTATAAAGACTATTTTTTCTCAACTGCTCGCCCACAAATTCCCTACAAGCCCATCTCTAACTGAATCGCTTAGGCGACTAGAGCTCCAGCCCCAACAGCATCCTCTCGTGCTGTGGCCTGGCCCGGCCTGGTCCTCCATGTTCAGTTGTGTCTGTCGCGCCATAAAAACTGGTTTTGTTTTCGGTTTCGGCGCTTTGACTTTAATTGAGTTTTGTTTGGCTGTTTTCTTTGGTTGTTTGGCTGTTTGGCTGTTGGTTGTTAGCTGAGCGCATTCTTGACCAGCTTTTTGGCCAAGTTCAATTGGATCCGTGGTGGCGGCTCTGAGGTGTGGGCGTGGCAGTTCAGTTGACACTCGTGCAGGGCGAGCGAGCGAATTTGGTTGATTTTAATTTATGCGTACATTGGCCTCGCGATTCCTGACATTTCTTTCGGCTTGATTGCATTTTTGGCAGCAACAGCAACAGCTACAGCTACGGTTTCTGTTTCAGTTGATGCTGCATTTGTAGCTTTTGCATCATCCGGCTCCAACTGGAGGTCAATGACGCGCCGCCGCCTGCAGGAGACAAGCAGCAGCCGCCTTAAAGCCAAACAGAACACTAGACAGCGCACAATGCATTGCAACAACAACAATAACAACAGCAACAACAACAACAAACCTTTTACAAGCAAAGCAGCCGCCTAGCTGCTGATGTAAGGATGGGCCTGGCCCTGTCGCTCCTTGTTGTTCAAGGGGCAGGGCAGCTCAGGGCTGTACTCTGCCCTGGCTGGGCTGGCTGGGCTCGCTGCGCCTGTCTTTCTTGCCTTTTGCTTATCATAAAAAACTAGTTTCGCGTTGCAACATGCAGCATACGGCATGCAGCTTCGCCTGTCATGCCACCTACAGCAGCAGGGCAGCAGAGGAGCTACGTCGTCTTCTGACTGCCAGAAGAAAGTGTTGCAAGACGCTTTGACTAGTAAATTGGAGGCCGCTCTGCAGAGGCGCTGACTAAACATTTATCAGTGGAGTCTTTGGTGCATTGAACTCCCCTTCCACCAGAATGTGTGCATATACGTACACTTGGAGAAAAATATATCAACTAGTGCATATTCCAATTGGATTGTGAATTCCAAATTGGATTTCCATATTTCAAGATTCATTCCCATTTTATTTTTAATCCATTTATTTTTAATCTTAAAGCAAACCAACTAATGTGACATTAATCACATGTTCTTGAAGTACTCTCTCTATTTACCCACAGCCAACAGTTTTACAAAGGAAGTATTTTGTGCTGAACTCTCAAGCACGATTCCTATTTTAAGGAATTGTGAATCGCAGCAGAAGTAACACTCGCGTTCTTTGAGTGTACGCATGCAATTTACTTGAAGCCCAGAGCTGTGGGCGTGTCAGTCGCCCAGCCGCCCATTCGCCATTCATATTTTTACACTCGACTGCATTCAGACAAACATCTCCTCATCACGCCTGTCGCGCTGCTGCCGCAGAGAAGTTTCTCCTCTATCTGCCGCCAAGTCTGTCCTCCTGTCTGTTGTCCTCGGGCCAAAGGACATTGACAGCAGCCGTCGAAAGGTAAACTAAAAGTGCAGCAAGTAGTTACCAAAGGATGCGGACAGCATGGCATTCACCTAGCCATCAGCCATGAGCCATGAGCCACGAGCTAAGAGCCATGAGCCACGAGCCATGGGCCACGCGCTGTGAATGCAATTCCATGTGACAAGCATTGCAATAAACAAGAGAAGAGAATGTCACGCGAGAGGGAGTGAGAGGGAAGGGAAGAGGCAGAGCAGGAATGGAGAAAGGCTGCACAGTAGAGCGGGTGCTAGATTGGCAGACCTTTCAGAGATTAACTGTTGATGCCTGACAATGACATCGACTACCGTTTCAACTGTTCACACAAAAGCTTTTAAGCGGATAAGCAAGAATGAAAGCCAGAGTGCCGAACCTTGAATACCCTGAAGTTACCAGTTCTTGTAAAGACTATCGTTAGTATGGAGACCTATAGATGGCAATTAGGATATGATTCATAGAAATGGAGACTTTTCACTATATTATGGATATATAGATAGTAGGTAGAGACTTTATACTAGATATTTCTGTGGCTCATACAATAGAGTCTACCTACTGTATAAAAAATTTATAGGATTACATATAAGCAACAATGAGTAAGCTAGTTCGAATATTGTTTGATATAGTTGTATATATGTATGTTTGATATAGTTGTATATATGAATAAAGTTCCTCATTTTTCCATGCCCTATTACATAACATTAAATAAAATCTCAGCTAACACAGTTCGTTCCTTTAAATATGAATTCATCAAATAGTTTCAATGAAATTTGAGCTACCAGCAACTTTAAAAGTTCCCCCCTGGAAGTTCTCTCTATGGTTTCCCATGCCGCCAAGGCAGGTCTTCAAATCCAATATGTATTTTAGCTTCAAAGGTAAAACCTAAACAAATTTCTAGTCTGTTTTCTAACATTAGACAAACCGAAAAAGGAAAAAAAAACGAAATAAAATCAATATTTACACAACACATAAAAAATGCTGCTACAACAACAACAAGCTGACACACGCACATATATAACGGTTCTGATTGTTGACTGCGCCGCACGACAAATCTGAAAGGCGAACAGGAGCTGGAGCTAGAGCTGGCACTGAAACTGGAACTGGAACTGGCACTAAACTGGAACTGGAGCTGGAACCGGGATGGTAACACCGGAATTACGTTACGAATTTGTCTAGGCTTTCGTCTTCTACAACAGCAATAATAGTACAACAACAACAGCAACAGAAACGAAACAGACGACAATAAACAGGGACAAAAGCTGCCCATTTGGCTGGAGTCAAGGCAAGTGAAGAGAGGTGAAGGGCGAGAGCGAAGGGCGGGGGACAAAGGGATGTGAATAAATTTCAAGATATGCGTCGTTCTTGTCGCTGTGCTTGTTCTTTCAGAGCTGCCACTGCTGTCGCGGGGTTAAAGTACCGTTGAAATGCTTTCAGCATTTTTCATATTCATAACCCAACAGCAGAGCGCAAGAGCGAGAGAGACAGACAGAGACAGAAACAGACACAGACACAGAGAGGTGAGGCAATAGGCGAGGGGTGGGTTGCATTTGAAGCAAACAAACAGAAAATAAATAAAAGGCGTAAAGACGTAAAAGCAAAATAGAAAATACAAGAAACCAGAAGCAAAACGCCCAGAGCAGCTCCAAGGGATGGTCACGGCATTGCGCCAGGGCTAAACAACCAACCACAAACACTGCCCGCCCACCCCTTACCCCTCTCTGCTCGCGTGGGTGCAATGGCATGTGCCCAAGCCGCATTTGGATAAGGGAAGTTCAGTTCGAGCTGTGAATGGAAATGCCTTCAGCATTAACTGCGGCTGCTGCTGCTGCTGTTGCTTTTGCTGCTGCTGCTGCTGCCGTTGCCCAGTGAAAGGCCGCTGCGACTTTCCATGTTGCCTCTGTGGCCTGTTTCTATGTCAAAGTCATTGGCCAATGGTCAATGTGGAACAATGAAATGGTACACACGAAGCAGCACTAAAAGACTTGGCGGTCGACTATGATACACTATGGACAGAATTCTATAGACAGGCATTTATTTTGAAGGATATTTTAGACTGAAACAGTTGAACAAAACAAGTATTTTAGTATTCATAGGGGACTATAAGACTTATATACATAGTATGAGAATATTTCTCTTACTTCTAGTCTTCTGTTATGCCCAATGTGGTATCTGTAAGAATTAGACCACACAAGTTATCAGTATGATATCGAATATAATGCTTAAACAAAAACATAGCCTCTGCCTTTTCTCTTAAAGCAAAATTTTAACACAATGAGAAATCTGCAAAGGCAGAAAAGCTCACTCAGCTGTTGAATTTCAATGCCAGAGTATCTTGTCTGAGCTACCTTATGCTCTCATGAATACAGGGTATTCAGAAGAGTAGCTAAGCGACAAGACACGGCTCAGCATGTCCAAAGCGATTGCATGATTGCTCTTCCACAACTACTCATGACTCGCGCTAATCGATTTGATGGCAAACGTGCAGCGCGATTGCAGCGTCAAAGACGATCGCCAATGCACATCGATCGACAGTTGTTGGCACTCGCCACTCGCCACTTGGCACTTGCAACTGGCCACATTGGTTCTGACCACTTGACTTTCTACCGTTCTGTGCTCTGCTATTTATGTCAGACGTGTGGCTGACCCGCCCGGCCCGTTGGGTTGTCAACGCAGCCGGCGTTGATTTGTTGAGCAAACTTTTCCATTTGCTGCCGTGCACAGGCGGGCATTAGACATTAAATTAATTATGGCCAACCGTGAAAACCATTTAGCAACTTTTCTACCCGCCCTCTTGCCGCCCACACCCCGCTCAATTACCCACCCAGCTCATTTGCGACCCCAACGTGGAAACTAACTACCCTTCTCAGCAGTCGAGCAAGCAGAAAATTAAACATTTTTTTTTCGTTTTATTTTGATTAAACTCTTGAAATGCGCAAATGAAATCATGAAGGAATGCTGCCAGCGCCTTATGCAGCCGAATTAAAGTAAATAAACGCAAAGCTGTTCTTTAAGCTCAGAGTCTTAAGCATTTGTCTGCCGAGTAATCCAGTCCATTTGTGAACAACTCGAGATTTGCTCTGATTAGGCCAACCGCAAAAGCATTTGTCCGATGCACCAGAAGTTCGTTAGCCGCTGGTGTTGCAAGCCTATCGCCTGCTCGTGGATGCCGCAAACAGACGGGCCCGTAAACAAACGAAGCTTCCGTCTGGTTGCACTTCAACACGCTGCAGGCGCTGACCCACATAGGCAGCGCGCTGCTCATAAAAAGCGCCCCAGGAAACGAGTGAGCGAGCGACCGATGGGGCGATGGGGCGACGGGCCGGACGAGGTGTTGCATTCAACAAACAGTGATTGCAACGACGTGTCACCAGCAGGCAGCAATTATGTGCCATCGATGGCAAATCAAACCGAGCTGAGTTGCCCTTAAGCTGCCGTTGCCGTTGCCGCTGCCGCTGACACCGCCGTCCCTTCACGGCCCCGCCCCCGATCGATTGGCGGCCTCCCATGAGGTGTCGAATGACAGCGAGTTGCAATGGCAGTTGCAGTTACAGTCTCTTTCTCACTCTCGCTCTCCCTCTCTCTGTCTCTCTCATACCCATTTACTATGTCCATCAACTTGGCCATCGGCTGTCGCTCATTATGAAATTAAAGACGACGACGCATTGCCGACAGTTATTATAACGAAAAGTTACTTTAAACAAAAAATCTCTTCAAGATTGCGTATACGTCGCGTGTGTCGCATTGAACAGCAATTACCCGTCGGCGCAAAGTTGTTAAAGCGCCAGCAGGAGACGTCGATTGTGGTGGATAACAGGGGCAGGGGCAGGGGCAGGAGCAGGGGCAGCGGTAGCGGTAGCGGCATGAAGTCGATTCGAGGCAATGCACACATAGTGAACATTCAATTCTGCACAGTTTCAGGTGTGAAAAAACAAACCCAGATACTCATTTATAACTATAAAAAAATTCAGATAAATTGCAAAGAAAACAAGAATTTCTATAGAGACTAGTAAATACCCTTGAAAATAATAGATATATGTGAGAAATGCATTGAATCGTAAGATTTTCAATACATATTTCTACAATACGGTATGATTCTTTACAATAAAAATGTGTACAAAATATAAACTCTACAGATATTTATAGATTTTGAATATATGATGGAACTACATTTACATTATTAAATATAAATATATATTATTGAATACAATTATTTATGTTTGATATAATATATATAATAATAAATATAGTAATCTATATTTGAACATGTCTAACTCTTCACCTGGAATGTGGGTTAATATGTGATCAACTCCCATTTTTATAGTAGGTGGCAGGGTATGCAATTTGCTGATAGACACATGTGGCGTGTGGCAGGCGGCATGTGGGGTCTGGACTGTTGTTGGCACCGCTGATAAAAGCCACCTGGCTGCCATTTGATTGTACGCTTGCCACTTTAACAACCCAGCCAGCCAGCCAGCCAGCCAGCCAGCCGGCTAACGTGGCCTAAACGAATGGGTAGCTGCCTTTGCCAGCTGCTACCGAAGTTTGTGGCTCTTTCTTCGAAAATTCCTTTCGGTTTAGTTGAGTTGAGTCCCAATTCACGCAGTTGCCTCAATTTGAATCTGTGCGCCACTTGGCCCGTTTCGCTATTGGCGAATCTCGGGGAAATGCGAATTGCGAAATGCGAAATGGAGAAGGCGAATGCTTAACCGAAAAATAGAAGCAGAGAAACAAAAATAAAAACGAAGAAAATGTTCAAACAAATTCACGTAGCGCAAATTTGTAGCACAGAACTTAACGGTAAATGTAAAAAGGGTGGCCGCAAAAGGTAAAAGCAACTTGGGATGCGAAATTTATGCCCGTTCCACACCGGAGGCAGCTGCCAAGCTTTTTCCAGCTCTTGCTCTCGTAGTTGTTGTTGTTGTTGCTGCTGCTGTCTCTGGTCGATGCAGTTAGAAAACTGACCGCAGCCATATTTGACAACGGCTACAGCTACGGAACGTGCTCAGCTCTTGGCTCTCAGCTCAGAGCTCACAGCGAGGAAGCTAGCAGCTTGTCCGCCCCATTGGTGACCGTGGCCAATCTGCAATCCCGTTCTCAACCTAAGTCCCATATCCATTCCCATTCCCATTCCCAGTCCCGTTCCCGTTCCGCATTAAATCAATCGCCAGCGCATAACAGTTTCAAGAACTTTTTTATATACATTTGTTTTTCGTTTTTGTTTCGTTTTGCCAACCGTCAATTGAGGCACTCTAAACGGGAGTGGAAATGGCAAATAGACCATTTGCGGTGCCCTTTTGGCTACACAAGAAAGGCGCACTGGAGGGGGCAGCATCATCCATTACATAGCTGCAAGCTGCAACTGCAACTGCGACGAATCCATTAACAAGTGACAATCAGAGCTTGCATAATATTCAGCTAGAACTGGCATTGTCTCTGATGGAGGCAGGAATAGCCACAGCCATGTTTTTGGATTGGCCACGCAAGCGCCGGGCTCAGTGAGATATATTGGAGCTAAGTATGTTCACAAGGCCTTGGATGACAATAAGTACAAACTTAATTTGTAATGCTTTATAAACACCATATCCAGGGAATAAGTAAGAAAATAGCTTCTGCTGCACGGAATAAAAAATAATCTTTTAAATAACGAATCCAATTATAGCGACTCTCAAAGGACCGTTATATTGGGAAAACGCCTTAATCATATGAGTTTACCCATCTAAGTTTGTCTAGGGACTAGAATTTTTATTGCAATAACCGTAAGAACGCTATAAGCGGAGTCGTTATAGCCGTATACCTATTCTTCTTTAATTTATCTAAAAATTCTATTCTATGGTATGCTCCCAGTAGTTGATTATTTTGTGGTCATTCTATGTTTGTTTTATATGCATTAGATTTTATAGAATATTCTTTGGGAATATCTTGTGGTTGGCTTTTCTTTTCTTGCATTATATCATATGCCAAGGCATAACGTTATATCAGACATCCTTTACATTAAATAATAGTAAATTGGTTCAGTTGCATTGATACATACATATGATACTATGTTGATTTTCGGCACATATCGGTAGGATATCTGCTAATATGTACTTCACTTATTAAATGAACTTTTTATCAACGTATCGGAATGTCTCTTGTGGATGTAAGCTGACTTCCATAGAACATTAAGGAGTCCTTGCGTAACACCACAGTAGATTTGGTAAGTGGCATGTGCTATCAGCTGGCTATCGATGGCGCACAGCTGGCTCGAAGCCAACTTTTGTGTGTGGTGCAGCAACAACAAATGCAGACACCAATACCAACACACAAATACAAATGCAATCCGCATGCAATTTGGCAGGCCGTGCACGAAATATCACAGCTCGTAAATCGACAGCGCAGCTGAGCTGCCTCCCCAGCCGACTAACCCGAAGCCGCGACTGCCTTTGACTACTCTGATGTGTCCTCTGCGCTGGAGCGGGGGGCGTTTTTGGGGCGTCGGCTGGCGCGCAAATTATGCCACCAAGCGGCAACAAATGAAATGAGCACCCAAACCAAAAAAGCCAAAAAATAAACTAAGAGAAAAATCTTTGGATTGTTTTTCATGCATTGCCAAATTGGCCTGGCCTGAGCTTGAGATGCAGCCTTGCAGCCAGCCGCTTGCCTCTTGCCACTTGCAAGTTGCCCGTTTCCATGTTGCCTTGTTGCCTTGTTGCACGTGCGCCTCGCGTCGGCCTGGCCAGCAAACGGGTTTTGCGCTTTGGGCTTTGCGCGCACTTTAATTTGCCAAAGTGGCAGCAGCAGCAACGACTAAAGATAACCAAAGCCGCACATTGGAGACGGCAACTGGGACTACTAAGAGCAAGTCTACGTCTGTCTGTGTGCTGAAGGACATTTGGCGTCTGGGCAAATGAGCTAGAAAAATTGCGAAAATGCAGCCGCAACAAAGTCGAAAAACGCAGCGCACAAATTGCGGCCAAGCTTTGACTGCCAGGCCAAAAGGTAAGCAAACCAAATGCGCAGCACTCAAACAACATAAGACTGTTCAAAGAGTTTGGTCAACTGGCAGATGCCCTGTCGCATCCATAAATATGCAAAATTCTATTGACTGCAGTGGTGCAGTAAAAAGTGGAACTAAAAATCTAGGCAGGAATAGGGTAGACCTAACATTCAGCTATACCATTTCTGAGCACCTTGAGTATGGACTAATATGCCAGCTTCTACACACATGCTGTGGGTATCTATCTCTGCAAAAGGAGGCTAAAAAGAAAGGCATCTCTGCAAAACTCTGGCTAAGTATCTGCGGCTTGTTTAGCTGCCGGCTGAAAGTTGTTGTGTTTGCTGTTGGTGGATGCGCTTGTGCTAAAGTCAATTTTACAAGCAATGAACTCGAGAGATATCGCGAAAGCAATTCCCCTGCCTCGGCCAGCATCTCGCGCTGCTTGGCTGTTGCCAACGCCCGCGGACTTAGCTGGCGTCAAAGTTTTCTACTAGGGCCGGGACACGCCCACTAAATTACTGGCATATTCGCAACGGCTACAATAACAAGCACAAGCAAAGCCCCCGAAGGATGGGTGGCGGGTGGCGGGTGGAGGGCAGAGCATGCTCGGTGTCATTTGCTGCTTTGGCACGGTATTAAAATAGCTGAAGTGGAGCACACATAGGAGAGAGAGAGAGTGTGGGAGCAAAGGGCAAGCCGAAGGTGGGAGACGAAGCGAACATTGCGTGCTGCAGTGGGTATTAGTGGGCAGCAGTGGGGGGTCTTCCAGGCAAGCCAAATGTAAACAGTTACAGAACGATCCATAGCCCAGTCACACCAGCGTCTGTCTGTCTGTCCGTGTCTCTCTGTCTGTCTGTCTCAATTCTCAATTCTCTGTATGAGTCCATGAAGTGTTCGGGCTGCCCACGCTTTTTGACACTCTCTGGACATGCGATAGGCCTGAAATGTTCCGTTCCACTCAATGAATGTGCCATAAAACCGGGCATTCAGCTCTGCGCTGCGTGGGTCGAAAGTCTTCACAAGCTTGATTCGAACGCGTTATGAATTCTCTCTCTTTCTCCCTCGACCATGTACTCACAATCGCAATCAATTAACGAATACACTCAGCATTCAATTAAAGATGACGTGTCTTACCTGCAATTAGAAGGAATGCGAAAAAAAAAGAAGATTAGTAAGCACATGAGAAAATTTATGAAATCTTCAAATCGGCAATATTAATGATAATAATTGGTTAGCTTTAACTTAAAGCGAAATTAAGTTTGACATTTCAATATAATTGTCAGTTCTCTCTATTCTCTCTTATTTCTAGGAAAACAACTAATGATTATGGCACTCTTTCAGAGTTTAACCTCCAGTTAAATTTTTTTAACATATCTATTTTATTCATTTAGCTTTAACGTCTATTAATTTACCTTTCCTGCTCAATTTGGTTATATTATACATTAGTATTTATTATAATTTATCATCAGTTTTAGTTTGAAATGAGAAATAAATTTTAATTCAATGAAAAGACTGTAATTAAATTCAATGTGTTTTGTTTGCTCCACTGAGCTCAACATTTACATAAATCTAAGCCCGCCTTGGATTTATCTCCAAGTTAAATTTGACACGAATATTTTTATTAATTTACGCAAATTTATATTTCCAGCGGAATTCTTTACTTGGGCAGCCTCGGTGGTTTATTTTAATGCTGGTCGGGCATTCAAGCGCTCATATTATTATTATTATTGCTATATCCGTTCATAGACAGATCTCAACTTAGCTTCGGGGCCGAGCATAAGCCCGCTGCAGCATTCATTAGCTGGTGGCACAATTCTGCATAAATGTGTACGTATCTTAAATATGTTTATATAGATATAAATATATATAGATATGTTTATATAGATATACATATGTATATATACATTTTAAAACAAATTGACGCAAACTAATGAATAATAATCCACAGAATGCTCGCCAACTCACACTCGGCTATGTACACACACTCGAATACACTCACACTCACTTATCTGGTAACCGGAAATGCTTCATTGTTGTTTCAAAAACAACAACAAGAGCCGTGAACCGGGCTTTACAAGCGTTGGGCGTCGGAAATTGAAAAGCAACCCAAAACCAACATCAAATTTAAATGGGAAAAATTTGTGCAAAAATAAAAGAGAGAAAAATAAACTAAAAAGAGCCATTAAAAATTTAGTTGGAGGGCAGCTCACATGTGTGTGTGAGTGTGTGCTAATGTGTGTATGTGCTTGTGTAATTGAACTTGTGATGCTCAATTTACGCCCGCAGCTAAACATCAACACACACTCGAGCAACACACACAGTCGAACGACTTTGGCGCGTTTGAAAACGCGCCACAACAGTTTGACAGTCATTGTGGCAGCTATTGGCTTTGTTGTCTACGCCAAAATAACAGCAATTATTTGCCATTGTGCCAACTGTAAATGGTCCCGCCTCCTCCACAGCCCACACGCTTTAATCGCTTCGCCTTGTTTTTTCCGCTTTGCGCTTTTGTTTGGGCCAATTATTTACCTTTATGCAATTTTCGCTAGCAGCTAACAAAAACCGCATTGACATTCGGGCCACAAAAACCCAAACCGTTCACAGTCAAGGTCATTTGTAGGGCTTCGCATAGGTCAGCCGCTTAACGCTGACCTCTAATGTTATTTACGATTACTGTGAATATTCATATTCATAAACCGGATCAAATAATTCGCAATTTTATTGCGCATTCAATTAACAGTTAAAAAACATTGCGAACAGAGCTTCGCTTTTGTTCCACGAATTCGGCGAAATTCCGTTGCAAATTAACACCCAACCAAATTTATTGTTAATTGATCGTAAAGCCATTCATGAGCGACAAATAAACAGAGTGTCACAAGCAAAGCCCAGGCACGGGATCTGAGCCCTGTTCAAAATAACATTATTGGCCCGCGAGGCTTACTGTAAATTGTGTTGTTTCACTTTGTCATTTGCATAACTCACAAGGCTGACAGCCGTGGCCAGAAGAGCTTTTCCATTTTTGGCCTAAATTATATTGTTGATAACAGCAGATGTCATGGCTGTTATCAGGCGAAACGTAACTGTCAAATGCAGAGCAAGAATCACAAAGGGCAGGTATAAAATTTAGAAGTCTAACATGAAACATCTGACTATGCAATACCCTTAAAAGAGTGTTTAGAAAAGATTTCTTTTTTAAGGGCAAAAATTCCTATTCAATAAGAGAGTTATTTTACTGAAAGAACTTGAACTAATAGTCCTCATTCTTAATCCACAAACATAGGGTATATTAAACATGAACAACACCACTTGGATGCCCACTGTCAGTGAGAAGTGGACTTGGCAGACGGAGACACTACACCACTCTCTATTTCCGTCTCTCTCTCTCTCTCTCTCTCTCTCTATCTATCTGCACGCTCCATTTGTTGTGCCTGAAGTGCTAAAAATCTTTGCATTTTAATTGAATTACAAACGGTCCAGGCTGCCAACCAGCAGGACAAGCGGGGGTCAGTGGCTGGGGCCGAGGCGGGCTGGGGAGGAAGGGGGCGGGTCCTGGTCGCGTGTGCTGCCTGCCATAAATTTGTAACTGTTTGCTGTACTTGACACATTTCATAGTTTGGTGCTGGAGCTGGAGCCGAGTGCAGTTGGCTCCAGTTCACTGTCTGCACGCACACACATACAGTACGAATGTATGTATGTATGTATATGTGTGTATGTGTGTATTCTGTTACATGCGCAACAATTTGAATAAATATTTACGTAGGTGTTTTCGCTCAGTTGTTCGCCTGTCGCGACTTTGGGCATTCGTGTAAATTAAAATTAAACTTAAATTAACAACTAAATAAATAACCCGAGTGATAAACAAGTGGGACGATGGTAGGCAGGTGGCCACTGATATATACTACAGGCAACATAATCTAGGGTAATCTGTTCATAATAAAACAGTTGAAATATTATAAACACTTTGTTAAGTGTTTCATAATATTGCCTAATAGTATTTTGATAATGTATCCGAAATAAATTTAAAGAAAAAGAACTTAAATAACAAAGTGTTTTGTGAGAATTTATAACTGATAGTTTCAATCAATAAAAATTATCTAAATACTTAGATAGGTGAATTGTTGAACTACTGAGTATAATGGTATATAAACTCAAATATAAACCATTTCGGACTTGGTAAAATTAACCAGAATATGATGTGGTTGATAATGTCTAAAAAAAAAAAGAGTTTAACTTAAATATAAATAGTTTAAGAAGAATATAAGCATTGTTGTGGCTTTGAATTAATAAATATATATTAATATTCACAGTATATATTTCATCTGATATTATTTATAATAATTAGCTATAATATTCGCATAGTTAATGTAATAAACTAAAAGCTAAAACGCCTCAGATGATTTGTTACTATTTATTTATGTAGTGGATGTATAAATTTATATATAATATGTGTGTGCATTCAAGATAGAAAATAGCCAAACACCAACCTTAAACCAAAAAGCCACCTATTTTCCATTGTTATTGTTGTTGTTGTTGTTATCGTTGTTGCAGTTGTTGTTTTATTGTGGTTGAGCGTTCGCATTGCATTAAATGTGCATTGGTTGGATTTTGCATTAAGCGTTAGGCGATGGCCCGACGAAAGTGCAAGCGACCATTAAACGTCATTAAGTATCGCATATTGTGCACAATAAAGTATCAATATCGTTTGCAAATAAATAATCCACACACACAAAGACACACATTTGTGGGTGTGCGTGTGAGTGTATGTATGTGTATGTGGGTTTTGTTAGAGTAATGTTACGTCATTTGGCCAGCAATTTTTCATCCATTTTCATTTCGATTTCAATTTTCATACAATTGCAAATGGCGGCCAGGCGGGTCAAGCGTTCAATGAAACAGAAAACATTGCGCATACGCCGCATGTGACAGCATTGGTTCATCAGTGATTGTTGTTGATGTTGTTGTTGACGGTGTTCACATGGTAGTTGTTATTATAATTAATTGTTGGCGTTAAATGCGTTTGGCGCAGGACATTGTTTGTGTTGCGTTGTGTTTTTGTTTGATATTAAACGAGAAGTGCGGCCAGCAGCAACACGGCAGCAAAAAGAAAAGTGCGTGGAAACAAAACATTTTCATTATGATTAATAATAAAGCGTGATGTTCTTGTTGTTGTTGTTGTTGTTTAATTATTGTTGTTGCTGTCATGCCATGTTCATCGGGTTGGGCTTACGTATGCATATGCACTGGCATTTACATGTTTAGCATACATACATATATATACATATATATTTAAAATATCACGCATACGCAATGGCTGACAATGCGAATGTCTAACATGCTTTCATTGTGGCTGCTTTATGAGTTACAAACACATTTTTATACATGTATGTAAATGTATGTGTATGTGTATGTGTGTGTGTGGGCGTGTGTTTGTATGAATATGCAAATTATATTTTCAGAACATGCTGTGAAAAAGTCGCAGTTCAAAAGGATTGCGCACGTCAAATAAATAACTTTTTTAATCAGATTGTAAGCTGAAACACGCAAATATCCAAATTAACTAAAAAAATTCAAGTAAAACACAAAAATACAATGATTTAAGTTCAAATGAAACTGAAATTGGAACATTTCTCAAGAAGGATAAAAAAACTAAAGATAAATACAACATTTATTGGACTTTTGCAAACATAGGCATGTTTCTTTTATGCTCTCTATGTTCACACATACTTATCGAGGCAATTTATGGGCATGTACTGCACTCTGCTTATAAATCAGAACTCTTTCTATCTAATGGCAATCATCAACTATGTTTGCGCTATAAAACCTTATCACTTCATTTGCCTGACAAGCACAATCCCCCGCCAAACCAAAAATATTCTCTTATCTAGCCGACAAAAAAACAGCTCCGAAATTAGGAGCAGAGGCAGAAACTAAAGAGTTTCCACGGCACCCCAATCGGGCGTGGTTATCAGTGCCATCTTTATTGTGCCAAGGCGATGTAAGTGAATGTTCAGTACAAAAGCTGTGCAATTGAATAGGCGAAAGCCGAGCGGGAAGTGGAGGGAGGGACGACAGCAGCGACAAAGGACGCAGAACTATGCCATACTCCAAATCAGGCACGTCGCAGAACTCGCTTTGAATAATGAACAAGTGCGAGAAGTGATCCACAATGCTCGAATACTGCATACACTTCAAATGCTTGACAATTACTATAAAAATACAATGGATATATTAATTAATGGACTTATAAACAAATTTAACTGTCATCTACCTAAAATCCATATAAATATTATCTTGTTATAATATATATGTGTTCCACCACCTTTGACATGTTTGTTGCCCGCATTGCCAAAGTTATGAAAAAACTTTTTCAATTGACATGTCACATAACTGTGATACCCTCTCTGCAAGGGTATAAAAGAGCTTAAGGACGAGGCGGCAGCTTCAGCCAAGTGCCAAGTTAAGTTGACATACAAATTAACGGTTCAATAGAGAGCTATACACACACACACATCTAAGAACAAACTCACACACATTCACCCACACACATACGCGTCGTGCTGTCGCACTTAAATGTATCTCAAACGGGGTCTCTCTGGCACTTGGCTTCGGCTTCTGGCTTAAGCTCTGGGCCAAAAATGATGTCGTGCGTGCCCAAACTATGCGCTGTCATTAAATCTAACGAGCTTCTAGAGAGCGGGCGTGGCATAGGGCTTGAACGAGCAACTGCGTTCGGGTACATGCAAAACGTCGGCGCTCGAGCGAACGCTCAACTGGAAATTCAGAATTGAGAAAAGCCAAAATGTTGGGCTGCCAACGTGGCTTTCATTTAAGCTCTGGCATTAGCCAGCCGAAGCATTAGCCTTGTCTTAATTACATACATATGTATATCTGCATGTTGGCTGCTTAGTCTTCTTCAACTATTTCAAAGGAAGCCATTATTTATGCCATAATAATAGGCAGGCCAAATTACAGACACAGATTTATGGGCCAATCGAAAGGGACAAACATTTAAATTGATTTAAGTTTGGCCATAAAACGATGCGATTCGGCACAAATAAATGGCCAAATGGCTGTAGATTTAAGGGAAACTTGTTAAGAGAAAAGGAGATTGAAAGTTCTGACTTCAACATCCGCAACTTTAAATGCCTTGACATGCATGAGAACGGCATCTATACAAAGTTAAGTACTATAAAGTCAAATTTATATAGCTTCTTCGACGACACAGTTTGTTGCAAAGCTACAATGCCCTGATTGTAAGTGTATAGCTGCCTCCGCACTCGCTCAATCCATTCTTTCCTCCTTCTGAAAGAGCTCTGTCAGCCACTCGCTCTTGCTTCATTTTCAATAGTGCTCAAAAGCTTAAGAGCCAATCAATTCCCAGCGAGGCGCGCTGCATTTCTCACTTTCGCTTCACTCTCCAGGGACAACTTGAGGGGAAGTGAGGAGCATTTGTAAACTCTATTATACTCTCGCATAACACAAAGTTTATTATAAGAATATGCACAGCTTTAGCTAAGAAATCACTTCCTTCTCAGTTTATCAAATACCTCTTGCCTTTTAGAGCATTCGCCGCATTACCTGCATACATTAGCGCACATGTTTTCATAGTGATGCCAAATCGAAGTTCAGGCCAAAACAGATGGCTGGAATCAATTAAAGCTGCGCATTACATGCAAAACAACTTAGAGCAAACCGGTAAGCTCTATGCGGCCCGCCCACCTACAAAGCGAAACAGAAACAAATTGGACGAACGAGAAAAAATAAACCTCCATGCGGAGATTAATTTGATTAGCAGGCGGAAATCAACAGACGCAAAAGCTGGCCAAGAGCGAACGCATGGCCCACACGTAGTGCTCAGTCGAGCACTTACAGACAGAGCATTGATCGGTCGACTGACTGCCTAAGTGATTGATTGATGAAGTGAGCCCTAATTGGAGTTTACGCAAGTGCGCAGTCAAAGTCAATTCCTGTGCTACTCATCGAATTTACGGCGACGATTGCAAATAGTCCCAGGTGATAACGCAAAGACTGTCTTTCAGTCAAGTGGACGATAAGAGGACGACCGATAATGCCCAGCTGCTACACTGAAACAATATGAATTGGCGAAGTCAGAAATTGAATCCGAGCTAAAGTGACTCAAATTTGGCAACCATAACAGAACACTCTACAGTATGCCAAGCTTTTCGCCGAGTGTAACGCTCATCGACCTCTGCGAGCCCATAAAATGTGAAAATAATGCCCGCTCAACAGATATTTGTCTTTGATTTGAAAATAGCCTCTTATAAAGCTGCTATCCAAACAATTGGGGCTCAGCAGAGCTGGGCAGCTGGTGAATTGCAAATATTTGTGCGTTGATAGCACCTTTCGCACTTTCGGAATTGAAGCACACATTCAATAAATAACTCTGCAAATTGCGTGCGAGCATTATGAATTCTTGTTTATGGCAGTTGTAAGTGCCTCGGCCAACAAAGGCGATAAGATACTCACGTCTAACAAGTATATATAAATACTTTTATGTGCACAAAGAGAGGGAGGGAGAGGGAGAGAGAAGCGGCGCCCTAGGCGGAAGTATTTAATTCAAATCCATCATGAGTCGATTGTGAAATGTTGAAACACACGCGACGCCAATTACATTTAATGTGATTTAAAGCTCGCTTAAGGAACGAAAGACATTAATACATTTTCGAGCGTAAATGTTTCTTTTAGTTATAACTGAAGTTTGCATAATTTTCGCCGATTTGCCAACCAGTTATCGCTAGACATCATAATTTTACATAATTTCTGAACTAAATTTGCGAGTTTGACTCGACAGGGTTTTCGCTTCACCACTTTATCTGCAGCTATGATGTCAAGTATCAAGAATCTTATCTGATTCATAAATCGACTTATCTTTCTGGGCTTATAAATGTCTCGGAGAAATTCCAAGGCATTGATTCATACATATGTGTTAAGCGGCTATTGACCTTCCCATGTCGCAAAACTGTTGGCAACTAAATGAGGCTACAAGTGAAAAGTTCCAATTCGACAACTTGCCAATCTCACGTTCGCTCTACAGCCAGTATTTCGGCCATGTCATGACTTGAGCCACGCTCACGACACTCACGCGTCTCATATGTGCGGCTGGACACCCACATGCCGTTATGCTAAACTAGCGTTTGGCTCTCAGCTCAGCTCTGCAATGCACTTGACACAGACACCCAAAAAAAAAAGAGATAAACGAAACCCCCGCACCCCCCTCAAACACAAATAAATGCAACGCCCGCCTCGAATTGTGTCTGTCAAAAGCTGTCGTTGTCGTTCTTGTTGCTCTTGTCGCTGTTTTATTGAGTGAACCCGGTCCATGCAATTAGCTGGAGGTCGTTTGTTCAGCCAACGTGTTGGCTCAATGTGTTAGTCGTTGTTGACGTCGAAGTGGAATTGGGTGCGGAGCGGTCCCAGCCGACAGGCAGGCGGCGGGTCGACAATGTTTTGGCCACAATTTGTTAAACAAATTGTTATTAAACTATTCAAAGTTCGCCAATTGATTGGCCATTGTGTCAAGTTAATTGCAAATCACTGACGAAAAAAGCTCCACAACAAAAATATAGCAACTGCAGCAGGTTTGTTCCTGGACCCTTTTCCAAACTGGTTTCATTTTGATTGACTAGACTAGATTTTCTTTTTTCTTTGTTTTTCGATTTTGTTTTTGCTTTTGTTTTGGGACAGACTGTCATTCAATTGTCAATATCTGCGCGGCTCGATCGCTGATCGTCACGACTTGCTGCCTTTTGGCTGTCTCGCGCGCACTCGGAATTGGTTTTGCATTGAACTTCAATTGAAATTCGCGCCAGCCTGGGCCTCGGCCACGGCCATGGGCGTGGCAATTGGCAACTGGCAACTGGCAACTGGCGCACGTGGCAACTGAGAGCTGAGCTTCATAATTCAGAAGAAAGTTGAGCTATATACAAAGCGAGCTCAAATTAATTGAGTGGAAAATGCATTTGCCATAGACTTTCAAAAGGTGAGAGTTCTAATCGAGTGTGGCGCGGATAATATTTTAATTTAACTCTGAGATATATAAATAGCAGGCATTTAGATAATACATATGTCGAGTCCTTTATATCTAAGCAATCAGAGAATTTGTGGCAATAAATTATCAACAAAATGCTGAAAAAATTTTTGTGCTGCATTAAACTGCGCATCGGCTGCATCATAATAGCCGTGACCATGATATTAATGTACGGCTCCACTCTGATACTCATGGCGCTCTTTTTAAACAACAAGGTGTCAGGTAAGCGTTCGCCATGTCCTTTAAGCACAGATGCGACAGGACCTTCAACTCTCGTCTGTTTAACTCATAGAAGCGTTATTCAACCCATATCTGGACAGGGAAGTACAGTTGCGTGTGCTCATAGTATCTTCAATTTTTGTATCGAGCGCTATCCTCTTTCTCGTTGGCGTGTTAATTGTAAGAAATATAATCCATATTGTAGTTGCATTCTTGCTCTTATCTGTTTTTCTTTATTATTTGTATCTGTTATTTTTTATCTGTATCTGCTTCTGCTTCTGATTGTGCCCCAATATCTCTGTAAATATTTACAAGTTTCTTGTAATTGAAGCTTCTGTGTATACAGCTGAGTATCAGTATATATGTTATTTAAAGACTCGCTGCTTTTTGTGTAAATGTTTGTTTAAAACTGCCCATGACAATAACTGTTATTACTTTCTGCCATTTTCGTTGTTTTATAGATTAGATGTATTGATATCGGCATCTACATTCCTGTGTATATGATTTGTAAATCTAACAATATTTGTTTTTTAACTTCTTTCTCAATTTCCACCTGCAGAAAAATATGTTTTTTCGTAATTCCCTGGCTATTTTTCGCTTGTACCCACATCGTTGCTATGCTCGTCACATTGGTTTTGTTTATTAGCTTCGTTGGACCTTTCTTTATCATACTTTTGTTGGTATTTGCACTGGGTGAGTAAACGAACTAGATGCCTAATTTAACATAATTTGATCAAATGAATCATTTCCATGGCAGTTATTTACACATATTTATGGGTTGTCGTTCTATCATATTTTTTTGTACTGGTTTACCATTGATGTTTCCATTTTCAATCCGTTATCATATTTTACTCAACTTTGCTCAGCATTCAGAGTCAGAAAACTTTAGGCACTTTCAAAATCAGTAATCTTAAAATTTTCATATGTTCATCCAAATCGGAAAATGACCACTAAGACCTGTTGCTTCTGCGTGCCCTTGCCCACTTGTAGCTTGGGTATCGGAATATTCTTCATCTGTTTTTTCTTCTGCGAAATGGCTTTCCTCGGTCAAAAAGGCATTTTTATCTGTAAGTGTATCTGATCCTCCCCCTACGTATATATCTATATATAGCATGTTAATTTATGCTCTATACCCTGTAGACTCGAAAGCCGATATTTGGGATTATGTGCAGTCGGCTATTTTAACGGTCGGCATTATCTCCTGCATTATTTTGATCTTTGGGGTCTACAAGGTAAGGCGTGTCTTTTTACCTATAATATTCGTAAGATATGCTTTACAATAACCGACTAATGTCAGCAAAAGCGATGTGCCTTTCTTTTCTGGGTAGTCATTTCTGCGTTCATTTTCATATTATACATGGCAATGTTCATTATCGATTTGGTCGCTTATAAATATATACTGACGGGCATACTAATCCAACTGGCTATAATAAGTAAGTCGTTCTATTACCTTATTATCTATTATCTTATTATATTTAGCCCATTATCAGTAATTTTAGCTATTTCTATTATGGTTGTGTACTCCAACTACACTTACATGAAAAACGAAGGACTATAAATTTGTCGATATTTTTCCAAACATTTTTTACATTTTTATGTAAGATTGTCAATGACATAAAACGAGTACGAAAGACTTTTGTTACTTTAATGTATACAGTTGGCTGTTTACAAGTTGTAGTAACATTCAGAACATGAGCATTTTCATTTGAGAAAAGAAACACAGGCGTTAACTGTGTGTATTTACTAAAAGATAATACTTGGATTTTCATCCAAATATTCCAAGTTTATTTCAAAATTAAGCGTCGACCGAGAGAGCCCGAGATAATACACTAATTAGTTCGCAATTCAATTGTAACCACCATGGCTTGTCGCTGCAAGTACTTCATCAAGATACTGAACAAATGCTGCTTCTGCTTCTCGCTGCGCACAGGCACGCTGCTACTGGGCTGCATATTCCTGACCTGGTTCGTCTATCTATGCCTGGGCAGTGCCTTCATGATGGAGTGCATCTTCCCCAACGAATACCAGCGGGAGACAATAGGTCCCCCGGCAGCACCAAAGACTACCATGGTCTTTTCGTTCTTCGGTATCATTGCATCCGCAATGGTCTGCATGGGCGTGCACAATGTGAGTATACGATTGGGAAAGGCACAGCTATATAATTCCTCTACTATTTAAATCCGACTTTCACAGAATAACGAGCTGCTATTCGTACCATTTCTGGTGCTAACTCCGATCTATATTTTTGTCCACGTACTGGCCATGATTATCTACAACTTTGTCTGGGTCATAATTGCCCTCTTTATTATCACAATAGGTAAGCGCACGAAGCAAAGTCCTTCCAATTCAGGTAGTACTAATTCCGACTCACTTTACGCAGTTCTGTTAATCTATTCATGGATTATAATCTATTCGTACTTCTCGGAACTGCGCTATGCCTACGATGATGAGCTACCCCATACGTATATCTGAAAAGTGAATAACTAAATTCTTCCGTTTGAGCGGGTTCCTTTCTGGTATGGTTTTGATGTAATACAAATTAAGCGTGTGAACTTACAGACAGTTAACTATCAGAAGTAAAACAGATAGATAATTGAGTTACTAAACAATAGACTTCATTGTTGTCATACACTGTTACGCTCGGGAATCAATATATTACAAGACAGCAAGGCTACTGGTTGATTCTTCTGGCAAATGTACAAAATACTTATTCGGGAACTCTCGGAAATACTTCGACTGGGTTTTAGGGCGGTTTCTTTTACAACTTTCTATTTACACGACTTTCTGGCGTCATGCTTGATGCGTCGCATGCGGGTTGATCTGCTTGTCTATATAATATGAGGGGAGCAACTGAAGTTCGAACTCACCTTTGGTAAAGAGGCCAACACCTGCTGCTTGACATCCCAGACGAGTCGCTCCGATGGGAACTGCAGACACTTGTAGACATTCAGCTCCGGCACGTGGATGCGCACCAGTAGCCAGCCATCCCGTGGCTCCGGCGGCGGCTCATCGTCAAACGCACCCGGCCCGGACGTGCTGTCCATGTTGGCCGGGTTCTGTTTGACTTTGGGCGTGGGTGGGTGATACGTCGTAATTTTGACGGCTTTTCGCGCACAGCGTCACAGTGAACAAACAAAAAGTTACCTGTGGCTCCAGGCAAGTTGTTCGATTTTTCGTTTTCTAGTTTTGTCAGATTACTTCTATTTGCAGTTCGTATTTTTTGTTAGTATCTCGAAAATGTTCTCAATAGGACATTTATTTGATTGAGCTGACCATTGGCATTAGCTGAAAATTGTTTCGCGTGGACATTTCCTTATGGCGCTTCCATTCACTTGACAGTTTTACAATTGGAAAGTACATCATGCTGAAAAGAGAAGGAAAAAGTATATAGATAAGAGCATTGTAAAACTGATAAAGAAACGTGCATGAGCTGATAAAGATAAAGACTTTCGATTACTTATAGTTTTATGATATATTGGGCATTCACAATTACAGATCGTGAATTTACACACTTTTTCTCCAAGTGTAGCCGGTCTTGGAGCTCAGTCCGTATCAGCTGTGAGTGCTTAAGTAACCACACAAGACGTCAAATGCGTTGTCGTTTGACGCAAAAAAACTTAATTTGTAAATTGGTTTACTTTTCTCAGCGCTCTCGCTCTCGCCGTCGCTCCCCCGCTCTGGGCCAGTCGGGCAGTCTGTCAATCGGTCGCTGTCATTGTGTCAGTCGCACAAACACTTCCCCAAAAGCCCCATAAATTGCCAAGGCGGGCAAAAAGCAGGCACATTCAACATTCAACATTCAACATTCAACGCTCAGCATTCGCAGTTGTTGTTGTTGCTGCTGCTGATTACTCTCTGATATTGACATTTTATGGCTGCAGCAGTTGCAGTCGCAGTTGCTGCAATTATGCACAAATTAAATTCACACGCTAACCTCAAAAGCCAGAAAAACTGGAAGGCAATTTATTTATTTATTATTTTTTTTAATACCTTTAAAATGTGTGTCAATGCACTCACAGTGTATTAGTAATTGGCCGATACTTTATAAGAAAAGTTGCGGGTGATAATAGATTACCTCAAATACCATCTTTAACTGGAGCAAAAGTCAGCAACCCTATATATGTGTCTAATTGACTCATTGGATAATTAATACATAAAAACAATAAAAAAAAAAAAAACAGTGCAGACGAAGTACATTAATATAAAGGGCAACTGAAACTTATTTTCTTTACAAATCTCTACAGCTAAATTATTAGTTCTTGGAACTCTTGGAAATGGAACATTTAATTATCTGGCTCGTAAATCGCTAAATTGCGCCCAAATGTTTCAGATAGTCTCAGTCGACCTATTTCTAGAACAGAAATAAGTCATGTTCAAGAACCTTCAAGTAGAAAGCAAATTTGAAAGTGAGCCGAGCTGTTTTTTAAACAGTAGGAAACAGAAAAAAAAAAACACACACACACACAACATACACGCTTTTACCTAGGTTCAGTCACCCAAAGAAACACAAGCACGACAGTTGAAAAGATGTCACGGTCAAGAAACTGTGTTTACTTTGCCGAAATACATAAATTAAATATACAATACATATTTAAACAAGTGGGCTGAAAACAAAAGCCACTCACCTTGGCCACCCACCTGTCAATCAAAATAGCAATACAAAAACCCAAGTGAAAATTATCAATAGCCCAGCAATTTGAAAATTTCGGACGCAGCTATCAAACATGGCCAAGGCAACGCCAAAGGCAAAGGCAAAGCCTACGGCGAGGCAATTGATATGCCTAATGAGCTAGCATTAAGGGGCCGTCGCGATCCGCTGTCCCTCTCTCGCTCTGATAAACTGATAAGAGTTTCGGGGCGACAAAGTAAACACAACTTTTAATTAGCAGCACTTGTCACATCACGCATTACGCATACGCCACGTGGACGCTAAAGTCGTTCAGCTTAATTAAAAAATCAGTCGGCCCAGCGCGACGATATCTATGCAATAATCTTTTTATGTGGCACAAGCTTATCAGCTTCAGCATTAGATGCGAAGGAAGTTAAAATTTGATTGTGACTCTGAGACGGCCTTTTACTATTGTGTGGAATTTAATTGCCGAAGAAAATAAATGTCCATTGAATTGATGTTCATTAAATGTTCAAACTTTTTGGCTAATCTTCTTGTATTGCCTTTAATTTGTATTGAAACTATGTATTCATATATTCATAAAATTTCAACAAGTCATAAATATATTTCCCGCTTCTGAAACTTTCCAGCCTCTAAGAAAACTCCAGGCCAGAACTAATGCTAGCATCCGATATTAACCGGATTATCATTTATATTTATTTTCGATTTGGCAATAAACTTGATTCCGTTCTATGGCTAAGCACATGAATATATCGCCCGGCGGCTCTGATTGCAGCAGCATTTAAAGTTTGACAAAGGAAATCCTCTATCTATCTCTCTTTCTCTCTCGCTCGCTATCTTTCTGTATTTTCATTTTCTTTCTCTGGCAGCCGAAATTGAATCGAATTTCAGCGAAAAATCTCCGAGCTTAGTGCAAAGTTTAGCGCTGACATTTGCTGCACTTTTTATGGCCATTCGCTCGCTTTTAATTGGAAAAGTTGCTAACCCCACGTTTGCTTTTCCCATCCACGCCCACCTACCATCAACCATGCCACGCCCGTCTCCCAGCTGTCCAACTTGGCCAATATATTTTTTTAATCACAATTTAAAGTGCGCTGTGCTGATTTATTAATAGCGCAGAGCAGCAACAACTCAATTATTGCAATTATGGTGCGAACTGCAACACCAACAAAGCGACCAAGGCAACAACAAGCAACAACCAACAAACAACAACAATGCCACATTATGGCAATTTCCACGACAACTAAGTGCTGTGATTTTTCACTTAAAGCGCATAATTTTGCACAAATCCATTTCGGTTCGGATCCCCTTTGCCACGTTGACTTTGATTGAAAAATTATGTTTGACCTTTGCGCTTTGACATGCGCGCAAATCAGAATTTATGTTTGCTCTGCTTCGCCCTTCCGCCGCCCCCATTATTCTCACACTCGCCCACTCCCTCGAAGCGCTGGTCACTTCGCCCCAATTGCTTTGCTTGTGCCTGACAGCTGTCAGTTAGTTATATTTGTTTCGACCGCCAGGTGGCGCAGCAGGCAATTCTCTCGCCCTCATCCCCCAGCTAAACTGACAGTTATTTGCTCTTCACGCCTGACAAGTCGCTTTCGTGTCGTCGAGAGGGATTTCCAATTCATGATTTTGTGAAAATGTAAACCCTAAACAAGAAACCAAACAAAGTTTTGGAACAGTGAAGATTCTCCGACTAAGAAATACCGTGTCCAGCAAAAATTTGCATTTACTTTGAGACTTTTCAAGAGAGATAGTAAATCTGAAACTACTCGCAGTGACATATCAGTTTCTATGAAATTTGTAAATACTTTTCCTACTACTTTTACAATTCTTTTTAGCCATCTTCAATATTTACAGCGTATCTTTATACGAGTCTTGCTGTATCAACCAACTTTGTGCATGTCAGTCTTACATATCTAAGCCATACTTATGGTACAGACTTTACAACTAAGTTGTAAAAGTTACGGTCAGGTTGTAAAACACGCTAAGCTCTTAAATTTGAGACAACCTCAACGCCCACTTGAGCAGCATCTGAGCTGTGAATGCATTCAAGTGCGCCCGCTTGTCGCGCAGTTCAGCTTAAGTATTTGTGACACTTTCTGTCAGCCAACGAAATTTGCCAAAAAGTCTGCAGAACAAAGTCTGAAGAGTGCCTTACCCTGGCCTAATGCCCCCTTCGCCACCCCCCACACACAATATGCAGCTGCGGCTGTTCAGGGCACTCTCGAAAGACACTCGACTGAAATTATGCCACATCGAATGGATTTTTGTGGAAATTAGTTCCCTGACTGACTAACTGGCTGACTGACTGACTGATAGACTGCTGGACTGACTGATGGCAGCCCAAGGGGCTCAGCCTGATTTCTGGGTCACTGTGCAACACTAAATGTCACGAGAGTGTGTGCCACAGTCAGCACAGTCAGCAGTCAGCAGTGAGCAGTGAGCAGCGCATGCATATTTTAAATTGCGTACAGCTTTAAAGTAAATTACTTTTGTCATTTTAATGACGATGCTTTAAATGAGGCTGCTGCTGCTGCTGCTGCTGCAGGGGTTGGCCACCAATCTTCTCGGATGTTGCGCATTGTTTGCCTTGGCAACGCGGCACCAAATTGCCAACAAATAACTGCAACAAGACAGCCACGCCCATCCACCCACGACTTAATAAATGCACAGCCGTTTTTGTCGAGTAGCTGCATAGTGGAACAGGCATTGAAAAACTGAGGCTCTACATAGAACACTATTTTCTGTCTTTAATGAAATCTTATAGTATTCACAGTTTAGTTTAGTCTCCTTTTGAGCTACGAATGGTAAGCTCTTATATTAGATCTACGCAACAGAAAGACCTAAAGTCAAATGACTGAAATGTAAGGCTCCCTTTGGTCTTTAATTAGTTTTAATTTAAGATTAATAACTATAGTCTCTCTATTATATACTTGCTTAGGCAAACCGCTCTGTAATATTGGCTTTTGGTATGGACTATGCCGTGGCGTAAAATACTTTAAACGCCCCTGGTTTACTTTCTCACCTGCATGTTTTGTCATATTGCCCCACTGTGCCGTTGGCTGCTTTATAAATCGAATCGCCATTTTGTTTACGCGAGCATTCTGTGGTGCACTGGTGTGTGCACCGGAAACGGAAATGCGCACATAATTCTGTTAGAAAACGTGGCGCTGGCTACTGAGGAGCCAAACGCTATGCTCGCTTCTCATCTGGAATTCGAGCAATGCGCCCACTTTAATTAAATAATATTAAATGCAATTTCGCTGTGAGCCTTTCATCCGAACAGTAACTGGAAACTGGGATTGGATTTTGTGCTGTAAACACACAGCAAAACATGTCGCTCAACTTTATGGCAATGTCAAAGTTTCTTGGCTAATTTATTTTACTATTTTTTGTATTTTCATTCAAGGCAGCTGCCAATGAGAAAAGGAAACAACAACAGCAGCACAGCAGCAGCAGCGGCAGCAGCGCGCAGCAAAATAAATCTAAAGAAATACAAAAAAAGAACCCAAAACTTGTTTTCCAGTCACGTTCATTTTCAATCAAGTAGCATCATTATATGCCGAACAAACTGCAGAGCGATAGGCAGAGAGAGAGAGAGAGAGAGAGAGAGAGAGAGAAGGCAGCGGTATCGTCTCAGAAAGAGAGCGAGCAACACTAATACAATAAGAAAATTAACTCTGACCCATGCGGTTAGCCAAGCCAGCGGCCACACATATGTGGCCCCAGCGCTAGTTGCCCTCAACCCTTCTGCCCTTCTGCCCGTCAGTCCGAAGTCCCTCGAGCTGAATTCTTTGTCTAGCTGAGCTGCCTGTGGGGAATGCCAGAATTCTTTTTGGATTGATTACAGTTTAGTTGATGGCAGGAACCACAGCAAATTACGCTAAGCTCGAGATACAAAACCGCACTCGATTTCCTCCTCAGTTTGCATCAAACAAAAAACTCGCTTCTGCCACTGACAACTCGGGCTTCTATTCATTGAAATTGTTTGATTGTTGTTTCGCCTGTTTCGAATAAAAGCGTTCAAAAAGTTTCGACATAGAATGGGGCAAACTTTTCTGTCGGTAGATTTGCTTTTCCAAAAAAATGCTAACCAATAAACTAGATGCGGTGTGATGTTCCAGCCAAAATTTAAGCCACAAGCAAAATAATAAAATACGTGGTTTTAGTTAAAAATTAAAAGTGGTGTCGAGAGAAAGTATTTATAAAATTTGTAAATATAATTTATAAATAAGAAGCAATACATGTATTTAACTAAATTTTAAGTACCTTTCAATGGGATCAACTAAATGGAATGAACGAGAAAGATTATTTTAGGAAAGGAGAGAAAGAAAAACAGAAAGATAAATACATTGAGAAATAGAGAGAATATAAAAATAGAGTCAGTCAAAAAATAATCAAATCCAATGTTTAAATATTATGTACGAATATAAAATCGAATTTGATGTTAACAAGAATCTAATTTAGAGCAACATTTTGTAACTGCGAAATAAAATGCCAATTGGATTAAATGTACAACCAATTGGATTTCGAAACTTGAGGTGAGCTTTATGGCGGAATCGCTCTACCTGGGGACTGGAGACTCACACACGAATTTCTTACTAATTTCAGCAACCGAATTACGTCACTGTGTACAAAATACGCCATTAAGTCAGAGACAGAGCAACAAGATATTGAAATATATATATATGTACATATGTATATAGTATAGTATGGCTCATATGTTAGCTTGTTGCTGCAATCAATGGAAATAAATTAAAATGCCGATTAAAAAAGAACAAAACTCTATGCAAATGTGGCGACTGCTTCGACCGGTTTAAGTGCAGTTCAGCTAAAAACAAACGACAGACAGTCAACACACACACACACACAACAGTCGCCAAAACATTAAGAGAAATATATAATAAATGAAATCAAAGCCCATTAAAATGCGAAAAAAATAAATAAACAACAAAGCTGTTTATTAAAAACTTCATGTTACATTTTGCCAAGCAACTTGACCCGCTGTGCAGTGCTGCTCAAACTGTAGAGGGCAATTTGAATGGGCGTCAAGCAGTTTAATAGAAAACTGCTGTGGAGCTGATAAAAACTCAATTCCTCGCAGTTTCTTAATTTCTATTTAACGTGCAAATATTTTCCCTGTCAATTTAAGCGATAAACGTAATTTATTTGGCTTGCAGCAACAGCCACGGCAACAACAACGGCAACAACAACGAAAAACTCTTCGACAAGGCTAATTTCATATTTTGCGTCTGGCACTGGCCCTCTCGCTACAGCGTTCACCCTACACAAAACTGGCTGCAGGGCCATCAATCATACGCCATGTGAACAGCAGACGCCGCAGCAAAACCAGCAAAAACGCAAACGACAACGCAACTCAATGCACAGTCGCCCGCACCTCCCCCTAAAAAGCGCTCTGCATAGTGTTGCGTCTATAGATCTGTGGGTGGCTACACACAACACACAACACACACACACAGCTCTCAGACACAAACACACACACACACACACACATCGAGCACACGTGTGCTATGCTGAAGAACGCCCACAGCCGAATGAAAATTGCATGCCAATTGGCAGCAACGGCTAACAAATTTTCGCGCTAGCAGAAATAACAGCAAATGTCTTTACTTGCGGGCAAATTAACGTGCAGCCAATTGAAATACACCGCAGCTGAGCGGGCCATTGGACAAACTGAATGAATGAGTGACTGGTTGGTTGACTTGCGTTTGAGCATCAATAGGCAGGGTCCGAGCTGTATAATCTATATAGCAATCCATATAGTAATTATCTCGCGGATTGAATGACGACAGTAATATATACAGTTGTTAGCTCAAATGAAATGTTGCTGGGATAGCACGAATAAGCTCTGTTGAAGTGTGGAAAAGAGCGCGCGATTTAATGAATGCATTTTATTTACTTTTCCTGCATAACAATATATTGGTAACTGAGTCGTTTATAATGACATGTATCTATCTTAGGTGGGTTTGCACTATTTTAATTTATGTATTGAATCTTTTATATTTGAATATATTTATGTGACATTCATTACACAGGCAAATAAATGTAAAATTAATAAATCTTTAAGATGGAAAATTGTTATATATGAATTTAAGACATGCAAATCTTTATTGAACTTATTCTAATGCAAATTTTGAAAAAAAAAAAAAAAATTATAGCTTCAGTAAGGAAAGTGAAGGGCTCCTTAGCACATCTTAGAGGCATGAGTTAAATATATGTCACATAACTAAAGAAATTTAGGCAAATGGCCCATAACCCATTGTGAAAATTCATTTCATATTAGTCCAAGCTAGAAAATAGGCTATCAACTATCAGCAAACTGTTCTGTTTACGTGCCATAATTAACGGCTTTAATAATTAAATATAAGAAGCAATATTTGTAAATATTTAGAATCGGGAAACTACGTGATCGTCAGCTATATAATCAACCAGAAGTCAGCTAAAACCCTAATTTACCTTATTAGAAGTGTAATTGAAAGCAGTTTATAACAAACGAGTTTTTTCCCCTGAAACGTATTAATATATAGTGAATACAAGCAGCTGAAGTAAACAATTGTTGATACCATACTAAAAACAAACAAGTATAGGGTATCTGTAAGGCAACAGGCGCCTGTACTGGCATTAGTTTAGCCAGGCTTTTCTTATTTATAGCCACAGTCGCGTTGTCAGTTCGTAATCAGCGTGTTTGTTGTCGTTCCCAATTGACACCGAACAACTTTATAAAGTCACCTCGCTCAGTGCCATGGTAGCCCAGTCGCTCAACCGCTCAATCGCTCAATCACTCAATCTTCTCAATGGGCTTGAGGAGCAGTTCGACTAGTGTTATGTAAATGTTTGTTGAGTGAGGCACATCTTGGCTTAGCAAAAGTGTTAGCCACAAGCTGTGTGTGACAGGCACAGCCTCAGCCACAGCATCAGCCACATAGACAATAATTAACAGCTAGCACACACACACACGCACACCCATACACAGTTACACAGTCGCACACATTCAACACTTGACGTGTGTAATTAGGCTGCAATGACTGCCGAATATGGCTAGGCAAAAAGCGCACTCGTAAACGCTTTTGGCCAACTTTTCAGTTTTTACAGCCGGCCAAATGTGGCCAACAAATGATTTTTAATAGCTTTGACACTCATTAAACTCAAATTACATGCATTTTGATTACGCAGGTTTTGCATTTTGGGCTCAAGTTAAGCCGCTTATTTTTACTATTTCTTCACAAGTCGAAGCTACGTCTCCCCATATGGCTGAAACTCTAGCTACTATATGGCCATAAGACCCAAACGGTAAAATGTCGAGTTACTCTCACACATTATGGTCATTATAAATGAATTTCGATGGGACCAGTTGTGTGGCCAAAGCCGGCCAAGAGACAGACTCTTGGCTGGCTGGCTGGCAAGCTGGCTTTTCCCTCTTTAAGGAAACTCACAAGTGTCTAGAAAATTGAATATATTGAGTTTGTGATATTCTAAAAGACGTTTGGGGTCAATTCTTGAATAGACTTTGACAATATTTATTTATTCTAGTTGATGTGGCGCGCTCAAGTATGATTTTCTTCTATTTAAGGCAAATCACAAATGTCTTAAAATTAAATATTTTGGAATTGATAGGGGAGTGCACATATTATATTTTTTTATTTTCTAAGCGAGTCAACAATCACAGTGAGCATTCGACCTATAACTGAAGTTTGCATATAAAACATGAATGTATAAATATTTATATGATAACCGCTAAGATCTGTTCTAGTATCTATCTAGCTTCAACAATGCTGTTAATATAGCTAACGTAGTCTGCCTAACTGTTTCAGTTTCTTCATTAGCATCTAAAATATAGGCCATACACCCAAAGTTATTCCTTGAATTTTGCCATAGCTAGGCTATGCCATTTAACTCAGAATCAGTCAATTAGATATGTAATCTAATCAGATAGAGATTCATTCTTGATATGTTTATGCATAGCCTATATTTTTCGGCATCTGCCTTTTATTTCTAAAAAATAGAACCTATTTAAATACCCTATAAAAATAACAAGAAACAATTTCTGGTTATAAATTCGTGTGGTTTAATTAGCTTTTAATTGGCTCAAATCTGTTCCATAGCGCAGCCCTTGCCCCCTCGCGGGCTCATTGAACTTGTTTACATAAAAATTGAATCGTTTTTCGCGAGCAAAAACACGAAGAAGAATACAAAAACAAAAAGAAACTCATTAAATCAACTTTAAGTTCTCATAGAGGGGGAGACAAATGCCGAGGCGATTCTCACAAGCTGTCAGCGACAAGTTATCGACGAAAGAGGAGGCCAAGGGGGCGCAGAGCAGGGCGAAGGCGATTAAGATGCAGTGCGTAGAATTAATTACGCATTTCATTGTAGTTTTTAATGTGCTGTTGCCGCTGGGCCCATTAACTTTGACTGGGCCAAGTCGCATTTAAAAAAGCACTGACCCCTGCGCCGGCCCAGCCCCCTCCTCCCTGATGTGGGCATTACGTGTCCGTCTTTGTTTATGTCTTGCCTCCTCTTCTGTACTTTTTGCTTATAACCCTGAACTTGACATTTATGAACTCTCTGTGCTGGAACCGGCCACTTGGCAGCTGCTCTCTGCATTTATCGCTCGTGTCGCGGCCATGTGCTAAGTTCTTTTTAATTACCCCCCTTGACAGCGACATGCCGCCGCCTCTTTCTCTGCTTTGTAGACGCATTAAGGTGTGCAACTCGCTGTAGTTTTTGTGTGCCGTCGTAAACTTCTTTTTAGTACCCATTGCGATTTGGTACGTGCCCGCGGGCATGGAAATGCAATCTTGCCACGTCCAGCGTCCTCACACAAACGCCGAGATTCTATTAGGCTCTGAAGAGCTCTTTATAGACTTACTAAACTCGCTCGACTCTTAGGGCCAAGAAACGGTAGCTATATACGCGACAAACGGCACGCCCCCAAAGTCAAACAATGAGCTCTAGTTCTTGGCAAAATGCAACAAGCTACAGAGATGTCACGAGCGAGACATGTTTACGGCCAGTTAGGGACTGGCCCAACGAAGGGTAAGCCATTGAAGTTGTAGCTCAGTTATTTTCAACACAACATAATTCGGACTAAATGTTTGCCCACTACTTATTGTACTCCATTGAATTCTCTAGAGGAGTAGTAGAAGAAAGAAACTCAACTATGATCTTCAATCTGGGAATCAATATCAATTTGATCATGTTGTTCATCACAATGCACAATCAATGAATCAGAATATATAAGAAATTCTAGCTCATCCTTCGGTTCTGCCTAGGGTTAAAGAACTTTTCTATGGATTCAGCTTCAGATCGGCCTCATATGACTAGAATTTTTATTATTTTCCTGCATTTTTAGCAGTCAAGCTCAGCTTCAGCTGACAGTCATAAAGTTCCATCTAGCCGTCAGTCATGGGGCTGACAAATGTTTATGAGCCAACAGCGTCTAAATTATGACCCGAGCAAGCGACAAATTGTCAACTGCGATTATCGTCACAAATTTTTCCATTACACGTGAAAGGGGAATGGGAAATTGTAGATGGTAAATGCAAAACGATGACACAAAGAAGCAGCTGTAAAATTGATGGGGCTTCTGCTGCTCAGGGGCTTGGCGAAGAACCGTTGCGATGGACCAACGCAAACTCAACTCAAGCCACATGACGCAGAGCATTCGCAACACTCAAACCTGTCGTCAAGTCGAAGGCCCAGCAAATGGAATAGAATAGAGCTCCGCACTGGCTGATGAAGGCTCTTGGCATAAATCTTGATATCGGTACATTATTAACGTCAATTAATTCTAACTGTTGGTATGCCACACGGTATGCTGCCCGCTGGGGTGGTCATTAAACAGTAGCCAAGCCATCCCAGGGCGGGGCAGAGCAAAGCCACAGACCGAGGCCGCTATAGCGAGAGTGAAGAGGCGCTGCCACTGCTGTGATGGATAACTGCCGTGAAGGCCAAGAGTTCTAGCCTCGCTAGAGAGGAGCTTAACGGGCGAGTAGAGCTCGCGTGAGCAGATAGCAAAAGATATTTGCTTTTTTATGTAAATTCTATGAAAACAAACAAATTTCTGCACTACTCTTTACTCCTCGAATGATTAACTCCTTGGCTCAATTCCTTTACTCTTTGCTTGCATCATTTATCTTCGACTCTCCTAATCTTCTACTATCCACTCTTTAAGTCCTCTACTCCTTTACTCGCCTATTCTTGTACTCCCCTATTCCTCTACTCCTTCACAGCCTCTACCACTGTCGTGATTCTTTCGTGCCTGCTATGTGCTCATCTCTAGCCATCAACAGCTGTAATTGTTTGTTTGGTATTTTTGTTGCATTTGCTGCACTTGGTGTTGTTGTTGTTGTTGTTGTTGTCAACCTGTTTACCAGTCGCTTCCGCAGCAGCAACAGCAACAGTGGGCAAAGCGGCCAAGTACCCCAGCATTTGTCCAAGTGTATTAGAATTGGCTTCAAGTATTTGCCTTGTCTGTGCTGGCATTTTGTGCCGCCACGTTGGGCCGCAGCACGATTCCAAAAGCCGATTAATATCAGCCTCACGTGAGTGCACGCTTTGTTGTAGCTCTCTTCCTCCTCTGGTTGCAGTTGCAACTGTTGCCTTCATCGCTTTTTACAGTTGCTTCTGCTTTGGAAAATTGCTTTGAACTTGAAAATTTCCCACGTGACAGTGACAGTCGTTGCTACCACAGCCCCTACCTTCCCATCCCCTCGCCACTTAGTCTTTGCTCCTCTGTCAGCCATCGCTCAGCATGTTTTGGTGCCACATGTGCGCCTTTTGTTTTTTTTTTTTTACTTGTTTTTTTCTGCATACACACAACAACCCCTCCCCCTCCCGTGCCCCTTGCACGTTTGCAGTTGCCCTCCGGCTGCACTTTGCATATCATCGTCAACATGTCGCCTCCGCTAACGGGTCGCCTCTCGATTGTTGTTGTCTTCGTTGCTGTTGACTCTCTGCGGCAGATCTTCAGGTCTCATATTTGCCCAACGTTTTGTGGCAAGGTGGCGAGCGTGTTGCATTCGGTAACATTTAATTGGATGGATTTCGTGTGGCATATCGCTCCGCATCCATCGCCGATTGCTGGGCCCATTGAGGACCGTTTAGCAAATTGTAATTCTCAATATATCGTGAGCGCAATTTCAGTTTTATTTACACATACATACATATATAAATGCAATTTTTATTATAATTGTGGGAACACAACAGATGATGGCGCTCAATAAAACTATAAGAGAAGGGACTTTACTTGCACAGTTTGAACAGCACTTTATAGGAAAACGTGTGCCTACTAGACCAGTTCCTCTCAAACTGCCGGATACAATCAATATACTCCCTTTCACTTTGTAAGCAGGGTAAACTAATTTTAAATTCATTTAAAGAAAACTCTATGAGCGTTTATCTACAATTTGTCCAAGCGATTTAATCGTTAATTTAATGTATTTATGAGTTTTCTCATTGGCATTAAAATGCAATTTGTACAATGACAACTGTTGGCCAACATCTGCACCACCAGCCAATTGCACCACTTTCGCCCACTCAACAGCTCAACTTCCGTAACGTGAAAGCCGCTCACAAGCCTCCACTCTTAGCCACTTGGCCACTTGGCCTGGCCATATTTTTCCCGAGCTACAGAAGGAAAACAACTTGAGTGGGTGGCCTGCTTTATATACCAGCTAGATGAATAGACTTGGCTCCCATAAATCCATAAATAATAAGTTTGCCGACAACTTCTTCAGGAGCATCTGCACTGAGAGAAAGCCCAAAGGTTCTAAATTCGACTACAATAGATCGAGTATTAAGGAAAACTGTAGAACACTGAAAGATTGTCTATTTTCCATCATAATTTGAAAATTTCTTCTTTCAGCCTTTTCTCTCAGTGTTCTCCACCGCACACAATTAAAAATGGATCCACTTTAAATAACTTGAGTTCAGGCTGCATAAACTACTCCCTTGCCAGTCAACTTTAATAGTACAACCTTCTACAAGCACCACCAGCCCCCGGCATAGTCCTCCATTTGCTCTTTCATAAATTTTTTAGCAATCGCTAACCTAATTACAGTTTCGCCAAAACATATTTACAGTGCGCTCGTTGCAGACAAAGGCGTAGAGAAGCGACTCGTTCCAGAGCCTTTAAATGCCCCCAAAGCGTTTTCCTTCTCTCTTACTTGTATCTTTTAATTTTTCGCCATTTGGAGCTGTAACGGTGATTAGACTTAAAGTTCTGTACACCTTAGCTTCTGGCGCGTCATTCCTGGCACCTGTTCGTAACTCAAACCAATTGAAAGATAGTTCGTGTGGGCGGCATCTGCTGGCAACATTCCTCACTCACAATTACGTAAAGTTTGCTTTGAAAATAGCGCAGTTGCTGCTGCAAGTCTTCGATGCCCTGTAACTCGAATGGACGGGGTATTTGATATAAGACTATAACACAATATTATAAATGATATTTAAATTTTAATAAATTTTAATGGATTTAAGTTAAGTAAGTCCATGGCAAACAAAATGTAAATGAATAAATGGTATAAAACTTGAATCTTGATGATACAATCAAATGAATATATTCTATAAAATTTAACTTCCAAATTTATATAACTCCACTGATTCATAAACGTGTTTTCATTGATTAGATAAATATATCTTAAAGTCGGAATATTCAAGGGAAAATTTGTGTAATAAATCAAAGCTTTGATTTTGATTGCCATTCTAATTATATCCTATTTTCGTACTCATCATCTATTCAACATTTCATCTGTGTCATCTCCCATATCATATTTATCGATAACAATTTACAGTTCTATATTTAAAGTACAAAGTTGCAAAATATCATTTATTATCATCAGCTATTCATCTTATCTACACGATCTGATTTCTCCACTTAACTGTAGGGAATCTCTCTGTCAAGCACTCCCGTTTATTACCTTCCATTTGTTCGTGCTGTCTGTGCATCTCCTCGCCTGTAGCAAGTGAATCGAAGCGCCAGTCGCTTGTTCGTCTCGTCTCTTCACGTCTCGTCTTGTTTCGTCTATTCGCTTCCTACACGCATTCATTACACGCTGTTGTTTTTATTGTTCTTGCTGCTGCTGCTGCTGCTGCTGCTGCTGCTCTTGTTCTATTTTGTATCTGGCCACTTGTATCGTGTATTGTAGTTATCTGCAATTGTAGCGGCAGCTACACTCCACTTTCACACAAACACACATGCAGAGCACTCATGGCCAATTGTCTGCATTTGCTGCTGCCTCTGTCTTAGCCATGTGAAACTCAGTCATTAATTTGGACGCCGTTTTAGCTGGTGGCATGCAGCAAACCAAACCAAACCAAGCAGCCAGGCAAGCAACCAAGCAAGCAAGTAAGCTAGCTTAGATTTTTCTTTGCTCATATTTTGCATGCTCCTCAGCTGGGTTCTGGCTGCATTTCCATTTGCTGCCATTTCCTTTTGTCTTGCACAATTATGCATTATCTTTTTGCATCTGAGAGACTTGGCTGTCGCGCTTCAAGCTTTGCATTTAATTACTCTGCGCATTTCTCAAATTTCACTCGGGCTGTCCCGTTGCCAAGCTCCTGCGCTCTCAGGTGTCGTGGCACAAACACACACACACACAGGCACACATTATCATTATCATCGTGCCTGAGCACCTACATTATGCTCATTATATATTTCACTTTGCATGCTATTCCCTCTCTCTCTCTCTCTCTCTCTCTCTCTCTCTCTCTCTCTCTCTCTCTCTCTCTCGCTCTGTCACACTCTCTATCTATCTCTTCACTATTTCTCCTTGGCATTCAGCCTGGGAAAGTTCTGCTGCTGACATCGTTCTGTGATTTTTATAGCTATTTGATGTTTGCCTGAAGGGAACGAGTTGCGCTAAATGGTGATTTAAGCAATCACTGCGATCATCATTAAATAATCACAGCTTGAATCTACACAAGTATTTTTAGCGGAAAAGTTTAGGATCTTTCTAAAGTACTTGGCATTTAAAAGGCAACGAATTTTGGTTGCATAAATTCGAGTTATAATTACCAAGCTGCTAGCAAACTAGACTTTACAATAATCCACAAGCTGAATCATGTCCGAAGTTTTCAGAAACATAAAGTTACTCTGTTTATATACATAGGAGGTAGGCACAATACATTTATTTGCAGGAAAATAACAAAAGACTAGTAAAGCACAAAGTTCTCAAATAAAATTCAGATTTGTGCAAGTCGGATTTCAAAATAGTTAGAAAAGCTAGCAAAGTTAGCTAATAAGCAGCCAGTTGAAACAGCCCAATTGCGAATAAACTTTTCAACATGTATTTTCTTGTAACTACCAAAAAGAAGAAGAAGAAGAAGTAAGTAAATAGATAACTAAAACCAGTTGTTTGGTAAGTTTTGGCAGGGGCTCACGAAACGGCCAGCATTCAGCTTAACGGATGGGATGACACACAGGGGAGCTATGGCCACACGATTTGCTGATAGATGACTTTTTGCTTAGATCGAGCCAATTACTGGCCAGTTTAAACTGTTTTTCCACTTTTAATTATGCGCGACTTGAGCAACGCGATTCCAAGTTGCAGCTGGCGGTCGCTGCTGGACAACAGCAACAGCAACAGCAGCAGCAGCAGCGGCGGCGACTGCAACAGCCGTAAAAAGCCATAAAGAGTCTACGCCAAAAGGGGCTGGGAAGCTGCGCATGCAAAATGTCTTGGCAGGTTGCATTTTGTGTGTGCCTTAATTAATTTTGATTGCAGCCAGCAACAAGAGCAACCTGCTAGATGCAAACTTCAGCGGAAATGTTCATCACACGCCGCACACTCCACAAACAGCCTTAGACGAAGAGGAAATGTCAGAAAGATGCACGACTACACGAGTCCACATTGCTGAACTAATACATACCCTATAACTAGGTACATAACTGAAATCAAATGTATTCTCTGTAGTTTTATATTCCTACTCTCAACGTAGCTCTAGGTCTAGCTTTAGGTTGATTTATCTCCTGCTGAAGCTAGCTGCTATATACCCCATTCTAATCACTTTATAGCCTATAGGGTATTCGAAAATATGCTAACCGCTTAAAGCTTCTCAGCTATCTAATTAATTAAATTAAATGAGAGGCCGCCAAAGCGCTGAGTGGATATTCAAACGAATCGGATGCACTCTTGGACTCTGCCATTAGAGGCCATATAGAGATCTAAGCTCTCTGTTGAGTGGAGCCCAGGCAGCAGCAGGCACGCCTCGATGCAATTTGGCCTTAATGGCAACAAATCACACAAGTTAACATAATAGAATTATTAGCTGGCATCGCGATTCAAGCGGCATTTGTCTAAATAACTAGCCATAACTTTGGCCCGCATGTCACATCACATTCGCATTAGCTATCACATTTGCTCGATTTGACAAACGTCAACTGGCCACCCCACCAACTGCCCCACCCACCGCTCAGCTCGCCCTAAGCTTATTTATGGGCATGAGCCGCAATTCGAATGCCAAAACAGTTGCCCAAAACTTGTACCTCCATGGCCCCTGGCAATGCCCCAAGCGGTTGACGTGGATGCCGATGCCCGTTAATATCCATGTCTCTGGCGACGCATAATTCATGTTTGGTCTACGCCACGGGGCAAACAACGCAGCACAGTGGGACGAAACAGGAAAAAATAACAAGGCAATTGCTCAAACTTGAACAGGTTAAGTTAACTTCTTCTTTTTCCTTGAAAAACGATACACAACTAGCATGATATTTCTAATATTTACGAGTTGGCTAGCTGGTCGTGGCCAATGTCATAATTATTTTATTTACTAGTTCAGTTGGTTCATCAGCTCACCATTTGCTCAACTGTGTATTCGTTAATGATCGATAACTCAATAGCTCAATTGAACTTAGTGCTCGTGAAACGTTTGAGCACTCATTCCTGACCTTTTGAATAATTGAGTAGATAGATAGAACTTTTCACTGAATGATATCATTTGATTGACACGAATATTACAACTTTATATTTTTAAATATTTATACACAAATATATATATATGTATACTCTAGGGACTTCTTTTTAAGTTTTATACCATATTTCATATATTTGTTAATTTTCTGTGTTATACTGGCTATTGTATATTCTATATTTGTTTCACGTTTACATTTTAAATTTTATATTTATATATTTTATATTTAACATTTTTCTCATTTCCTCATAATTTTCTATACATTCCTTGGTTCCACTGTCTCTATTATTGTACACTGCATTACAGCTTGCGCTGCTGGACACTCTGGCCGTTGCTTTTGCCTCTTGCTCTTTGCAGCATTACGAAAATATGTGCTGAAATATTAAAACACCTTCATCTCTGTAGTTGGGCAAGCTTTTCAAAAATCGACGCTCATTTATTAACGTATTATAAAGCCATTTGGAAGGAGACTGAGCTCTGCCCTCTTCTCTCTGCGCTCTGCGCTCTGCGCTTTGGCCATCGGGCTGTTAAGTTGGCAGAGCCTAGGCTTAGTTTATAATTTAATTAGCTTTGTCGTCGCTGGCTTATCGTTGGAAATCCAGCTCGTTAATTAAAGGAGAGCCCCTTCAGGCCCATCTATGACTCCTCGCAGCACGTTTACGTAACGAGTTCAAAGTGAAGTGGAGTCCGAATTGTGCAGGTGGGTCACAGTTATCCTGGTCATGGCAGGGTTAATTGTCTGCCCTTTACGGCCAGTCACGAACTGAATTCGGCAATCAATTTCAATTTGAGAGGAACGCTCCCACCAGAGCCTTTCTAACAGGAAATCCGTTGCGGCCACTGAAAACATTTATTTGGGGTCAAGCTGCGAAAATGACCCACTAATTTATATGAATAGATTTCACAGCACCCATTTCGCACCCAAAGATGAGTGGTCAAACGTTTTATGCAAATATATCTTGAATGCAGACACAAAGCCCCAAATTCAGAGAAACACGTTTCGGACAAAGGGGCTGCCAGGGGGCTTAATTAACAACCCAAATAAAAGTTTAAGCTGCGAATGTATGCGAGTCGAACGTGTTCGTGATTTTCAGAAAAAAAAACAACAAAAATAACAACAAAGAGACAAAAGACAGCCAAGACGACCTTGTCAAATTAGTGCCAAAAACGCCAAAAATGCCAAAAATGCCAAAATAACTCGTTCCAAAAACGCGACAAATCATAAAATAATATAAATGGGAGAGACATTTGGAGATGGTTTTTGAAATGCGCCGCGTCTATAAAAGCGTTTAACAAAAACAACAAAATTTAGCAATTGGAATGCATAAAAAGTGGCTCAGAGTGTGTCTAAAAAAATGTTGACACCGGCAAAACTGTGCAAACTGATTCCGCTTCATTGTTGTCATCGCAACTGGTTTCAGGGCGAACAATAGAAACGGTAGCTGTTATGGTAATCTTAAATGGTTCTTTTAATTTACATGAAGATATACGTAAGTTAAATTAATTAAAATGTGCGCATATAGTAGATAAGACTTTGCTTTATAATTAGGTATCAATAAGACAATGGGTAATATTAACAGTAATGTCTTGCCCATTCTTAGATAATTGACTTTCAAGATCATTTAGAATTCTCTATAAACCATTTGTATAATATTACGTACATATATACATAGGATATTTCCCAAAATTCTCTTCACTATAATGCACTTCATTTTTCACTCTGTCTAATTTATGAGCCAATAATCGAGTGACAATTTTGTAGTTCAATAAATTTTATCTTAAAATCGGTCCCAAATTTACCCCACCCTCGCTAATTGACAACACTTAGCTCCCCGCTGGTGGGGGCTGCACGAGCCAAGCGAATTCATTTTGGCCACTTTAAGTAGCCATTAGAGCCACTTTCAGTTCTAGCTGCTCGCCAGCCAAGCGTAAACGGCACAAATAGTTGATTGTCTGGGCCTGGGCAGCGCCTGGCTTTCAGTTTCCCAGAAGACAAACATACAGCAAGACATCGCTGACGAATGCTAATTCTGAGCACACATAAATCAATGGCTAAGAGAGCCTTCAGCTCTCACTGTTTGTCTGTCAGCTGGCACGTGAGAAATCTTCCGTAGCGAAATGCTAATTGAAACCAACTCAAACATTTGCCACCTAAACTGATCTATGACCTGTGAGCATGAGTGTGGCCCGGCATACATAGGCCCATCCGACGAAAGATGTGGAGCAAGCCGTATGATTTGCCATCGGACTATACGATATTGCCTATTAACTATTAACTAGAGCATGAGAAGACAGATAATAGCTGACATTAGTCGCCCCTTATGGATAGTGAAAGTTACACTCAGCGAAAAGCTGTAATACTTTATCCACAAGAGTTGCAATAGGAATAAATCAAATACAAATTTATTCCGAAATTCTTGTAATAATTTTATTCTGTAATAATCTCTGCTCTGAAAGCATGCTAATTTTATTCTAATTCATATTTAGATACTTTTCCTTTGGGAAGTCGTAAAAATTCCTGTAATTAGCATTTTTTTGTTAAATCATAAAGCTAAGCAAACAAAACCCAGAAACGTGTTGAATTCAGAATATGAATTGCTGAATTGCTGAATTCTTCTTCATCTTCTATTTTTCGAGTGTAGCAAATGGAGGTTATCACCAGAGCTAATCACGTTAATAACCGCTTTTCTACCAATTGGTATATATAATGATATCAGGCCTAATGAAAAGCGTCACTCGTGGCCATTGCATGTTTGCGGCATATTAGGCACAGGAAATGTTTTCCACTAAGAAAGTGTCGAAACATAAAACTAGAGCGAGAGACAAACAGAGGATAGTTCATTCTAAGGCCAGTCCCCATTCGAAAGGTCATTAGCTTCGCTCCTAAATAATAGCCAAAAGTGAGCCGCGTATTGCGTATTGCATTCTATAGAGACATTAACAAATTGGACATCATAAAGTGCGGTCTCATGTTTCCAGCCGAACTAAACAAAAAGCAAAGCCCCGTCTTTGCTGCCGTCTGCCCCTTTGGCAATTTCTGCAAACAAAGGCAAAAGTTTCTTATTTGTATGGATTTTGTGCTTTTTACCCGAACTTTTGTTTACCATTTGGCAACGTTTTTAACGCATTCTGCGCTTTTTAATAAATGAGCCATATTTATTTATGCCTGGCCCACAATTTGGCCGGCTTATATCGTGGATAATTCCGTTGAAAAAGACCGTTTATTTACCTGAAAGAGATAGAAAAATCGGCAATTAGTACAGAAAAAGTCTCAAGTGTTTTCAAATGGCTGAAACTCGATTTATTTGCTTAAATACAAACAAATAGTGAAGATAATATTTCAAGTATCAGAGGCGAAGAGCGCTATAAATAACTGTTAGCAAAGGCTTTCCAATAATTCGAATTAACCGAGAGAGATACATTCAATACAATATAAACATATTAATCTATCGATTCTAAGAACAATTATCCTAAATATTATTATTTTTCCACTTATCGATAACTATTAATTATAGACCTTATTTTAACTTATCGATAACACTTATCGACATTCACAACACGTTTCCACCCACCCATTGCTACTTTATAAATATTTCTCATCTCATATCATAGAAATTACTCGATAACTGACGATTAAAGCCCCTCGCTTCACAATTGATAATGAAATTTAGATTTTTATCGCAGCTACATCTGTATTTGAAGTGGAACCTCTGCGAAATGTAAACAAAAACCAACTCTGACCCGTCGCTTTGAACCCTCTTCAGGGCTTTCAGGGCTGCGGCCCGTTCCATTGGCCACTTACAAACTGGCACCAGAGCACGTACAGCAAAGAGCCGAGCAGAGCAAAACTCACATCGCCACGGCAAATTGCTTGGTATCCTCCGCAGTTATGCAGACATGCTGCCATGCTGCCCCTGGTAACCCTTGGCCGGGCTCTCCTTCAGACACCCACAATTACAGAACAGACTCGTTTCCATGGCCGGGTCGCTTGTCGACAGTCGAACGACTGTTTGTACAGGCGCTTTCCACGCTCTGCTCTATTCATGTTCTACGCTCTATTGCTAGATGCTACTCTTCTAACCGAACCGACCCTACTCTATCCCACCCGGGATCTGCCCCTCCCTCTAGCCCTGACTGCCTGCTTTACACGGCTTTTGTCGCCAGCCGTTTGCTTCGCTTGGTTTTGCCTGGCTCTCTTTTTATTCTCTGCTGGGCATGTTAATGACCCTTTGCTGCCTAGAGATTTGTATTTACATATGTATCTGTAGCTGTGTGCCTGTGTGCCCCTGTGCCTTCCTGTCTCTGTGTAGGCCGGTGCCACTGCCTGTCAAACTGTGCCCCTTTTGCAGAACGCCTCGTTGGCAGCCGCCTCGCGTCGCTTTTAATTTAGGCGTCTGCGCATAAAATTGCAACAGCATCCACATCATCAACAACAAGAACAACGAGCACAACCGCATTGGACGCCCCTTTTTTTGCTAATTTATAAAAATAATTCTTGCAGCGAATGCCCCTCAATGCCGCATCTGTGATGCTCGTGTGAAACTGCATTACAAGTTTGCTCTCAACTCAGCTTCGTTTTGCCTCTGAACTTGACATCAACATCAGCCAGCCAGCCAGCTAGCCAGCCATCCACGGCAGACACGAAGGCGGAGGCGGAGGCTAGTGGGTCGAAGCCGAAACCAAAGCTCTTCGTCAACAAACACATTCAAACCAATCCAAACACAAATGCTGTATCTCAAGTGGCCTGCTGCGATTTCATAAGTCAAACTCTGATCGAGCGATATCTTACGCCAAATAAGTGCTTCAAATACACCTTTTCTTTATTATGGCATTAAGAGCAATATACCCTGTATAAGCTTAAGTTTGAAAGGCATATTGCGGGGTATCTTGTTGTTAGTTATTTACATAAATATAATAATTCAAGCAAAAGCCTTTATGATTCAAGAGCAAGTAGACTGGATGACATCGTAAGCTGATGATATTTCGTACTTGCTACATCTATTAATATACCCCATAAATTTCAACTTATTCAACAAATAACAGGGTATATTTATAACAAGATAGACCCGTGCTGCAAACATTTGCAATTGCGAGACTTCATGTCGACACTTCAGACTCTGGGCATCCGTTGAGCTGCTTGTTAATCCTCTCCCCGCTTTCCCTCTCTCTCTCTCTGTCTATCTCTCTCTCTCTTACTCGCTGTCTTTCTCTCAGAGGGTTTTGGCGTGGGCGACTCACTGACTGACTGACTGACTGACTGCATCCAAGCGCAATCCAAGTGAGTTTCAAATGTGCCCACACATGGCTAAACTTGAGCGAGTTTCATAGCTCTAGTATCCATAGCAACAACAGCAACAACAACAGCAACAGCAACAGCATTGAAATCATTACCCAACCAGATTCAGATTCAGATTCAGTTCCAGATACAAAACAAACTTCAAATACAACTTCACACGCAAATTTTGAACAAGGCAACTGGCATGTTAATTGGAAACTGCATTTGCTTCTGACAATTATTTTAGGTGACTTCCAAGAGTCGATTCAATTTGTTGATTGTCGATTGCTCGACGCAAGCAACACTCAAGCACTCGCACTCACATTAATATCAAGTATATTTTGTGAGTGTTGTCCGAACACTGATTCGCGGTGGCAAACTGCACGACTAGAAGACACTCTATTTGCTTCAGTAATCATCCACATTTAATCTTCTCTTGACTAGCAAACAGTCTGCATGAGTGTCTGTCTAGCTCTCTTTTCCTCCTTCTCGATTCATGTCAGGTTAAACTCCTTATTGCTTATCTTCTGTTACTGACAAGTCGAACAGACTCATTACAAAAAAGTAAAGCTATTAAACCAGCGCTTGAAATGCCAGCAACTGTATCTCTTCGCTCTCTTTTCTATACCTGTTATCCTGCTTGTCAACAATTCTGATTGTTCCCCGATCACACCATGTTATCCTGTCCATTTATTATCTTCGCTTTGATCCCGTTTTCGGCACTAGACACTCTGCACGATATGTCAACATCGTTCTGCACTCTGTTTGCTAATCCTCAGCTCAGCTCTAACACACCCACTCTCTCTCTCTCTCTCTCTCTCGCTCTCACACACAGCTAGACTTAAATACCATTTAAGCAACTCTGCCGCTCACTAAGCCACAAAACACTTCACTAAATTCGCTGGTCGTAGTGCATTCTGGCATGCTGCCTGCAAACCCGGTTCTGTTTTCATTCTTTCTCACACAGAGGCCGGGTTAAAGGCCTTTCCTTTCCCCATTTCACGCATTTTAAAGAACCTGCCAGGCATTTAAGCCACTCATATAATTATTTTCCAGCTCTTTTTCTTTTTCTTTGCCTTTTCCCCGCTTTCTGTTTCACATTCATCAACGACTGCATTTTTATGTTTTACTGACTTCACTTGAGGCAACTTTTCAAAAGCACTAAATGAGAAAAAGGAAAAAAAATACTAAAATTTAAATAAATGTGTGTATAGCTTTTCGCAGCAATTCCGAAGCTTTCAAACTGTGTGCAACATTTTTGGCCTGTCAATTTTAATTAATGCAAATTGAAACGTGCACACAGAGTGTGTGAGTATGTGAATGTGTATGTGTATGTCTCCCTGTGTATATGTATGTATACACACTCCCCTACAGAGGCAATCACGCATCGTTGTGAATTTGCCTTATCGACATAATTATGCAATTTCGACAATTGAATGAAGCCGAGCCGACTGTCTGCTCAGTTTAATGTTAGTTAGTTAGCTGGTGTCGGAATATACATATATATGTATATATATTTATATAGAAAGAGATTTTGCGACACATATTGCATAATTAAAATGCACATCAGCTACGGCAGCGGCAGCAGCGGCAGCAGCTGCTGCTGCTGCAATTTGGATTCGATTCAATAAGCAAATATCCTTTTTGTATACCGGTTTAATTGCATTGACATCCATGCAACGCAATTGACAACAAAGTGATTACAACAAATTACGCTGCAGACATGGAGCTAATATTCGTTATTATAATAACACAAGTCGGAGCCGCCCAATCAGCGGTTCATTTGTTGTTGCTTCGGCTCGGTGGTGACTTGAAAGAAAATATGAGGAGAGATACGAAAAACAAAAAGAGCCCAGCTTGAACATAAATAACTAAAATGAATTTCAATATAAAACGGAATGTAAATGCTGAGCCATCAAAGTCCACAAAAAACGCCACCAGCTGAGCCCCAAGAAAGAAAAGGCAACAACATCAGCAAATATATGTAGATACAGATACATTCAGAGACACAGATACAGCTACAAATTCGGACTTGGATGATGCGAACAATACTCGTACAAAGCGAAAACGAAACGAAAACGAAAAATGTGGCTTTAAGCTGGAAAACTGGGCACAAGACCCGAACAAAATATGCGCAATATGCAAAAGTCTCAAAATAACACACACAAAAGAAACGAAACGAAACGAAACGAAATGAAATGAAAGCAAGAAAGCCATAAGGCAGGTGAGCAGATGAACACAGGTGAGGGGGGCACATGAGGTAAGCAGCAACTGGCAGTAGCTGCAGCCAGAAGAGAATAATCAGATGCGGAAAGAAGGGAAATCAATAAAAATTGAGTAAAAAAAAAACACAATAAATCATAAGAAAGAAATTACTTAGGCTGCATGAGAAATGAATTGGGAATTCTCTTAAAGAGCGTGTGAGAAAAGCAAGCAAAACGAACCCGCACATAGCCAACTACATGAGCAAGAAGAGCACACAGAGCACAAGAGCGAAGCAACGAGGTAAACAATGAATAATGTGAAAACAAAGGCAAAGCAATAATGAGGCTAAGAATAAAGGGATCTCTATATATAGGCAAAATATGGAGATGAACAATTAGGCAGCATGGTTAGGCAGGTAAACAGAACAGGAAAAAACGCATTAAGGAAAAACAAAGAGCGTGTGCTTGTATAATAGATTACACAATAAATTAATAAATATACCAAATGTATTATATTTAAGGTATTTTTACAATAAATTTAATACTCATTAAAATATTGAATTCGTTTGAATTAAAATTAACCAAATAATAAATACACCATTTTACTTTTTATAATAAAATTAATAAAATCAAGTATTTATTTTAACGCATTTAAAATTGAACTTAAAATTATGAGATGATTATAAAATGATACAATGTACAATAATAAATAAACTAATTTACTTGATGTAACATTTTTAAATATCGCTGCATTAAATAATGATAATTATATGTAGCCAATTCTGTTACAATTAAATTAAGAGTCGAGCCTCACGAATTGCCAATTTTGATTGAAGTAAAAGTTCTTTTGCATTGCGACCTTCTTCTGGTTCGTTCAACTCGAGACAGACAAATTGAATTTGGCTGTCTGTGCATCAATTGGAACATACACGCACACAGTCACACACGCACACACACACAGACCATTAAGCAAAAGGTGTTGTCATAAAACGTTGTGCTAACGGTATTCGAACATGTAAGTGAGGCGCTAAGCGTCAAACGGTTCTTCTAATGGGCCACAAGAACACATTACACACATTACGTGTAAAGATGAAGCAGTCAAAAATTGATTTCAAACAGAATGTTGGCCCCTACGGCGGACGCCAGATTCATGCCAAAAAAAAAAAAAGAAACGAAAAACAGACGTGGAAAACCGGTTACCGACCTTTAGGAAAGTTGTTTTTTTTTTTTTAAGTCCAACACGAGTTGATTTTTTATATTTTTTGTCTGACTACTTTTACGCGTTAATTGTTTTGATTAAAGATTCGTGGTGAACGCAATTTGAGCATTGAACTTGTTTTTATTTTTCTGCCGAGGGCAACCCTGCCGAAAGCTGAATGTCCGGTAAGCCATATTGAGTGCCATGAAACAGATGTATAGTTGTTTTATATCATCAATCGAATGGTGTAGCATATATTAGACAACGGCTAAACAACTCTGGGAGTAGGATGAGGAGCCAATACCGTAGATCTACGCATGCAGTTGGCTTCGCTTTCATCTTGCGTTCGTAACTTATGTCATCAGCCAAATGGCGTATAACATGGGAATCTAATTAAATAGCAGCTCTGCTAAAAGCTTTTGAGATACCTGTTATAGATATAATGAAGTAAATGTCAAACAGATCATCAATCAACCGAACGGCAACCCTGGCCAAATTGCTGTATCGACAGGTAATCCAAACCACACAATTTACATTTATTTCCTAACTCATAGAATTGAACAATCAGTGATTCGATATTTAGCCTAGCTTCCACCTGTTTTACATAATTTTTAGCTCTAATCACACATCACATGATTCTTAGTATTATTATCATATTGATGTTGGCAACCCTGTTTTAAGCCGCACTCAACTTTATTTTGGTCTTACTTATGTCATCAATCAAATGTGCCACCGTTTGTCAATCAATGTGTACGAAATCTCAAAAAACACAATTATTAAATAATTACGTATTGGACATTAATTGTCGACATTTTTATTTTCATTTGGCCACAGCAGCAACAGCTCAGAGTTTTATGGGGGAATGCACAAAAATGGATGTACGAAAATTTGTGCAACGCCTACGAGCTACCAATAGCGAAATCAATAAAAGGCCAAGCCAACTCGCATTTTTTGACAATCGAAATTGAGCTGAGGTTTCTAGACATAGTGGGAATACACAGAGACAAATTGAAGCGTATTTCATAGGTTCGCCCTGTTACATTACAAAATGGAAGCACTCTCTTCTCTCAGTGCAGTTGCATTACATTTATTTATTTTGTACGGGGTTTTTTGTTTTGTTTGTGATTTTGGCTCGTGTTTCGGTTTATTTTTGCATTTGTCAACTGAAATAAAGTGCACAGCTTTTCTTTTTCATTTCTCACTGTTTTTGTAATGTTTGTATTTAGTTTATGTTTGGACTTTAGTGCTTGGCTTATAATTTCGTTGAAAACGGTTTTGCCGACAGTTGTGAATCTGGGAAATTTAAGCTCAACTCGGCTCAACTGGCTCGGCCGGCGCCTTGTTAGAAAAATAATACACACATGCCAGTATAAACAAATATATATCTATGTATGTCTGTGTGCATGTATGGTTGTCGCCTAGACTCGTATGTATTTCGATTTCATTCAAGGGGCATGCATCAAACGGCAGCCATTTTAAAACGCTGAGTGCCTCAAAGCGAGGCAACACAAAAAAAGTAAATACATATATACAAACATATATATATACATATATATGTATATGCACAAATATGTACATACACATGTTGTATATAGGCGCAGTACACGTGCGAGGGCAGCTTAGTCCGTATTCGTGCCTAGAATGCTGGCATGGATAATCATTGTCAACGTGGATGGAAAGTTTCATTATTGAATGGTTGATTCGTTTACATTAATAATAATGGCAGCTGTCAGCAGGTTTCCAACTTGTTAATATGATTTACCTTTAAGTGAGCAAAGTAAAGTTTCATTCCGCGAACAAGGGAATACAAAATATCCAATTATAGTTTAACAAAGTTCACATATCCATACTTTCCCACAAAAAATGTTCTCCATGTTTTCAAACATTCGTTAGAATCTATAATAACTTAATACTGTAAACAACTTAATACTGTAAACAAGTCAATAATCAGCATTAAGTAATTTGATTTCGATTTCTCAAAAAATTAGCCCATAAAAAGACCAGATGTAAATTGAATCTCTCGCCATTAGAAATTTGTGATTGTGATTCCAAATGATTCGTTTTTCATTACCCAAAGAACTGCCCTCATATCTATCTCTACCGAAATTCAAGCAAAAGGTTTCTCTGCTGAGTACCTTTTATTGTATGCCACGCCGCTAAGGCAAATATTTGAGGCCTGTTTCAACAACGGAGCGAACACCAAAGATGATGATGATGATGATGATGATGATGATGATGGTAATGGTAATGATGAGTATGATGATAATGAGACAAGGCCAGCGTCAGCTTCTCTTTGGAATCCACTGTTTCATTCATTTGCGCTTTTGTTTGAAGATTTTGACGCACTTGTCGCTTGAGTGTGCGATTGTAGGAATTGGTAAATAACACACACACACACACACACACATATATATACATATACATGTCTGCATTCATATATATTTATTTATTTAAACAGCCATATAGATTTGCATTTGTGAACTTGTTCTTTAACAAAGTTCTTCTTTACACAATTGTTTTATTGTTTTATTCGTTTATTTCAATCTGAAAGGTATCTAAATGCTAATCCAAGCGGATGTTTTGATAGATAAAAAGATATAGATACAAGTGCTCCTTGAAGGCCTTTCACGTAGTGCATAATCAGACAACTTGATGAAAGCCAAAGGCCTAAACAAGCAGCCTTGTTAGCAGGCCGAAAGCAAAATACCATCGCACTCACACAAGCACACAGACGAGCACACACAGACACGTAACAACACACATAATTATGTGCGCGTAAATGCCTAAATGTGTATTTTTCCTGTATTTGTAACTGCGTGTGTGCATCTGTATCTGATTACTTATGTATGTGGCCTGTTGGCTGTGGCTGTGGCTGTGGCTGTGCCCGGGCTCAAATTGCCAGGGCCCATAAGCAGTCAGCCGCGTGATTTGCATTTTAATGCGAGTGTGTGTGTGTGTGTGTGTGTGTGTGTTTGTCTCTGCGAGTGTCTATGTGCACAAATATGCCCCGTGGTTCTGTTTCAGCCTGCTCCATTCCCAGTCTCTCAGCGTCTTCGGCGCCTGTGGGGAACTGGTAACCATGCCCAATGGCCCAGTAGCGATTTTTCGTTGTACACGAGAAAAACAGAAGAGAAACTGTAAGAATAATTCCATGTAACTTAAATTTTAACAACTTTTCCAATTCAATTGAACATTGGGAAACTGTTTTATGCTCGATCCGCCTTCTATTTTACTTGAATAGAAAAGTTTTAATGCGCTCTAATCTTCTTTTATCAACTGTTTCTCAGTAGAACTTTTTATTGTTTAATTTGTCTTTATTGAATCATTTTATATGGAATTTATTCGCTTCATTTCAAATTCAACTAGGCTCGTGTTTGATATACATAACTTCAATAATTCTCTTTTCCATTTCGATTCGCTATCAAAGACCCGTCAAAATTTCGTTCAGTGTATAGAGCACACTTGTGCTCGCAACATATTTTGTGACTTGCCTAATGCTATATGGAATTTGATTACAATGTAAGCCCCAACAATAATAATGACAACAACAACTGCAACAACAACAACAACAACAACGGCAACAGCAAAAACAATAATAAATGTGGTTTTCATAATTTGCCACAAAATGCTGAAAGCAAAAGCCAAAATCCAAACTCAGACTCGAAATTCCGAATCCAATTTGATCTCGATGAACAAAATTTTGTTAAATGAGCTGCAAAATAATTGCCAGCCGAAGGCATAGACTTGTTTGTAAAGTTTGACAAGCACTGCATGGGACGGAGCGGCTTGGGGTGGGTGATGCAGAGCAGCCCCCACTGCCCCTCTCCCGATGTATATCATTATCATGCAGCTGCGAATTACGCAATTTGCTATTTAATTTTGTGAAAATATTTTTGCTCCGGCGGCTCAGAAGTTTGCCTTTTAATTAAACTCCTGGCCATGCCCCTGTGCCTATCTCTGCCTCCGCCGCAGCGCCCGCTCCACTCGCACTGATTGATTACAGTTAGTTGGGCCAACTGTTGCTCAACTGTTTGCATTTTATAACTAAGCCACGCCCCAGACTCTGTCACGCCCTTTGTCGCGCCCGTAGAACTAAGCAAGAGCTATTCCTTCCGCCGGAGCCCGTTAATATTCTATTAACTTCTTTTTCCATCGTGATGCTAAACGGGTTTTCTATTTTTATGCTGCGTTGCTATGCTGCTTGCTGCTTGCTGCTTGTTGCTTGTTGCTTGATTTTCTTGCTGTTGTTATTTTCTTTCTTTCATCTCCTATCGTCAATCTTGAGAATTGTTGCCAATGCGGAAGCTCCCTAGCACTTATTAAACTTCATTCCCTCGGCTGGTCTGGCCCATTATCTCGTCCCATTCCATCGGCCGCCTCGTTTGCGGAGCTTGTGGCTCCTGATTGTTACACCGTTTGATTGATTGATTGACTGTCGCTCAGTTTGTCGCAAAAGCAGCACAGCCTTCGTCTCGCTGCTCTCGGTGTTCCCCCTCTTCATTTTCTTAAATGATTTTTAACTTTATAACATGGTATTACACTGTGAAAAATTCTTTTCAAATTGAATAACAGAAATAAGAATACAGTCAGCAAGAGAAATGAAATTGTTTTCTTTCTAAAATTCTATCAGCTTAAACCAAGTCAGCCATTTTTTGCAGTGTTTCAGACGACATTCTTTTCCTACATATTTATTGATGGTCTTTTGTTGAGGGGTGTTGTGGTCATGGTTACCTTACTCAATTTCTTGATCGCTCTCTGTGCCAATTCTTTTTTCTCTATTTTGTCACGCAGGCTTACAGTAAATATATAAGCCAATTTATTTGTGTTTTCTTATATTATTTTTCTTGTTGTCGTCGCCGGTTCCATCAAAAATTCATCATGGTTTGTTTGCTTATTTCTTGGAATTTTATTTTTGCTTATCTGGGACAGCATTTTGCTAGCGTCATTTGTTTTAAGTGGGTTTTGTTGATCCGTTGATCCATCATCAATTTCGCTTGCGTCCTTCATAAATCTATTCATCTCGCATACCCTGCCTCTTGTCCCCCGCACACACTCGCTCCTTCTCTTTCTCTCTCATAGTCTAACTTCGCCTAGCTCACCATGTGACCACGCCCTGAGACAATATTCAAATTCCAATGCATCGACAAACGCTTCGCTTTCATTTTGGCCATTGATTTTGTTTTCAATTTCATTTAATTTCTTTGAGCTCGTCTTTCTTTATTTTTTTTTTCTTTGGCCATAAAAGCTTTTTTAACATTTAATTTTAATTCAGTGTCATTTGGTTGTAGTTTTTTTCTGTTTACTTTCTAAACAAAATGCTTTTTGCCGGGAAAATTCATCAGCAAGTTTTATATAATTTATTATGTTTTCTGTTTCCCTTCTTTTTGATGTGCTTGATTTAGCCACATTTCGTTGCCATTTTTCTTAAGTTGGCTTTCTTCTGTGCTTAATTCAGGCGCATTTGGCGTTCCACGGCGCTCAGCAATTAGCGTAATTTAGTTGCACTTAGCCAAACGGAAATGAAATTAAAAGTTTTTCCCTCTCGCTTTGAGGAGAGGGAAAAAACGTTGCAAGTGCTTTGAAAATATTATTACAATAGTTTTTGTTTTTCTCTTATTTTTCCTTTTCTTTGCGGCTTGTGGTTGGATTTTCTCTCTGCCTGCGTCTGCTCTTTGGGAATTGTATCGCTCAAAAAGGCCAATTAATTTATTAATTATTATTATTATTTCCCTATTCACTAAATTTTGCTGGCTAGCAGAAAACTTTGATTGAATCTTCCTCCCTCTAGCCATATAAAGTTGACCCTCGACTCACGACTAACTTGCGCGCTAAACTTTTGTAGTAAGCCCTGCTTAGCCGTAGCTAAGCTTATTGGCCTGCCTAAGTTGGCTAACTTTGCGCTAACTTGGCTTAAAGGCGCTACCACGCCCAATTCACATTGCTTAACGCATTGCGTGCTTTAGGTTCTAATAGGAGGCCTCTCACACTCCGCAGGTGAGCGTCAGCGTCTCATCCACTTCAAAGTTTATTTCATTTACACTTGGAGAAAAAGTTTGTTTGAAGTAGAAAAGTATGGCAACACTTTCTTCTTTCCTTGCATTGACATTTTTACTATTTCTTTTATATTTCATTTCAGTATTTTCATGATTTAAAATTTTTTTACTTACAAAACTTTTTGTTTCTGTCTATAGTTTCTTGCTTCTTCTTTTTCTTTTTCTGTGCTTTCTTCGAGTGTAGTGAACAACGTTGCCCTGGCCAAGACTGCGTGTCGTGCACCATTTGAATTCCCTTTTCGAGTTTTGGCAAATGAAAATGTTGATTTGCCCGCATTGAGGAACATTTCTCCTGTCTTTTAATGAGCTACATAAACTTTAATGTTTGCTAACTAATGTTGTTGTTGTTGTCCTTGTTGTAATAACACCAATACCAATCGATTCGATTATAATAACTGTGGCCAACAGGCATTTAGGTCACATTTATTAAATTCACACATTAATTTCCCTGCGAGGACCAGGCATAACATCCGGTAATGGTATTCGGTTATTAAAATTCCTGGGAAAATCAATACACGAAACAAGCAAAATAAACAAATATATTAAAAGCACACATAAAAGGCAACCGCATATTTCCATATGCATTTCTGCAAAAAACTATTCGACAAACGAAAACAAACAACAAATTTGCAACAGCACGAGTTATGCCACAACGCCCACGCTCGGGGCACTTTAGTCAGCCGTATTTATCTACAATTTAGTACAAGTGTTGATAGATTATTCGTATAAATATTATATAAATATATAAGTATATATATATATATGTATCATTTCATGCAAAAAATTAAAGCCCCGAATGAGATTAGGGTTTCCTTGAATTAAAAAATTAAAAATAAGACCGAGGCAGAGGAAGCTTATCGAGTTGAGTCACTTATATATAGTGGGCCGATAGCCGGCCCACACTTGCATTTAAACAATCATAAAACTATGTCACACGAGGCCTGAAGACAGTTATGTAAAGAACCGTATCTAAGCGAATTGTTCTGGTCGAGAGTGCTTCACGTCAAGTTACCCTGTTACCCTCGCGCGCCAATATACTGGGGCATATTGCTACTTATCTATGAACATGGAAAAAATCATGAGAATCGCATACAAAGGCTATATCATAGAAAATACTCATATACATATATAAATAAAGTCAGAAACGCAAAGTAGGGATACCCACAGAAAGCAAATGAATAAGGCAAGCTGTTAGACAAAGGAGAGAGAGAGAGAGAGAGAGAGAGAGAGAGAGAGAGAGCTAGAGAGAGAGATATATATATATAGAGAGAGAGGGATATACATATATATATATATAGAGAGAGAGAGGAAGTGAGGCAATACAATTAAATTTTAAATTAAAGTCATGAGAACCGATGAGAAGGGCGATGCTGAGAATTCAAAATTTACAAATTATTTTAATGATTAACTAGATCACAGATAGAGATACAAATCATATTAGTAAACAAGAGAAACCATTTTATATATAGACAAATAATATAATTAATTAAATCACAATCTCATTAAAAAACCATTATTTATTTTAACACAAATTAACGAAACCTATTTCACCCATTTCCAAAATGGCACAGGGTATAAGGCACAGTTAATGGCCAGCACAAGCGGGCCACAACAAAAGACAACATTAATTACGACATTCGTTTAATGGCTGTAATTGTAATGGCCGTTAATCTTGTTGACTTTAATATTAGATATGGGCGCATGAAAAGCTTTCAACTAACTTGCCTGCAATTGGTTAAATTACAACAATTGCTGGCATACATATGTACATATATAAAGAGAATATATATTATGGATCTGGAACTGGGTTCGAAGCATCAGCCGAAGGTCATTTCTTGTTTCTGCTTTTTTCCCACAACGCGAATGCGAGCTGCTGTTGCTGAGATTTCTTTCTTTTCATCTCTTGCTCTCATTCATAATGCAAAAGCTCCATTCTGTGCATCATTTATGCGGTAAGAGCTTGCCACGCCCACACCGACACACGCACACTTTCAGCGAACTACGCACTTAAAAGCTGCGCCTGCTTCGCATATTATTATCCTTGTGCCAGATTGATTTCAAAAGCACGTAGTTGCAGTTGCCTTGGGTACACTTATAATGCAGAATATGGTGGAAATAGCTGAATAATATTCGTGAATTTATGTATACAGTTATCTCAGCGCTGTCATCATAGCCTAATCTATTATTTCAACTGAGACAGGGTATACCAAAGTCGTGACATATCTGTGCCTGGGCACTGCTGGTTCTTAGTTGTTGTTCGTTGTTTCCCTTATTGATTTTTCTTTTTGCGCACAGCAATAAAACAAAATAATAAAAAAAAAGAGGAAGCAAAAGGAAAACCAAAACAAAGAAAATGTTTTTTAATTGCATTATGCAGGGCATTTCCCAACAAGTGGGCGGGGAACGGGCCAGAGGACGACTTAATTTCATTTGCTGCGCCGGGCAGGATGCATGTGGTATCTGGCTGTGGGCAAGGGCGCCAGGGGCGTGGTGGATATCTGTGTGCGGTTGTGGGGCTCGGCATTGTGGACTTAATAGTTCGAACTTTGCTTTACACTGATTTACACACACTGCGAGCGACAGAGAGAGAGAGAGAGAGAGAGAGAGAGAGAGAGAGAGAGCGAGATAATGGAACCTGATGGCTTTTCACATTTCCGTTCATTTTCATTTATATTGTTGCAGGCCTTTCCTGACTATGTATTTTCTAGGTATTTCTTTGTGTGTGTGCGTGTGCATACACATACATACACATTTGGGAAGTAGAAATTAGTTCAAGGATTTCCCAACTTTTTGGGATGTTCTATATATATATATACTGTGTACACAATAATTACCTTTTAGAGCCCACACAATAGCAAATCCAGCTCAAAGCGTATCCCAACTTTGTTAGCATGAAAAACCGATGTAAAGTAGCCAAGCCGCAGGCTCGACTAGCAGATATCCTCTACCATGTGGTCATGGGCGCTAAAAGCTCATAATTAAGCATTTCTACACTTAAGTTAGTATGAATCTAAAAAATATATTTTGTTAGTCATTGTAATCTGTCTGTCGAAAATTATTATTTTTACTTTATATAACTCCCTCTACCCTGCACAGCCACAATGCTGTAACAGCTTATCTTTATAGCATTCCTTCCGAATATCTGAAACGCTATGCTATCCACATCTGTTTTCGTTGCATTCTTTCACTGAGCACCGAGCCAATAACTAAATACATATGTATATACATCTCATATTATATAAAATTCTACGTCTACTAAGAGCACCCTTCTTCACTAAATATCCTCGAACGCCTTGCTGCCTTTATCATTTCTTTAGCACTCATTGCTCCACTTCCAGTCCCAGTTCATAAATCAGCTTGTCCTTCGGCAGGGGCATCATCCATTTGGTAAGCCAGGTAGAGCAAGGCAAGGCCAGCGCCCCCATCGGCTAAGCCACAGCGAAATAAATCGTTGATGTGGCACGTGGCGCATTTGGTTATCGCAGCTATCGCCGTGCGCCGACTGGCAACAGCCACTGTCCGACCGAGAACTATTAACAAATATACGGCCAATAAACTAAATGCTCAGCATCTGACAGTTCAATTAACTTCACAGACTTCACAGACTTCCCAGATGCAACGCTATATAAAGGATTCTTCCAGAAGCGCACATAAAAATGCTAATCATCTGCTCATTAAATGCGCATCAGGCAACGCAATGCTGGCTCCAAGGCTCCTGTTAATGACAATACACCAGCCGAAAGGTCCACGCCCACGCCCACGACCACTAGCAACACCCCAGCTGCGACAGTTGGCCCGGGCCAAGCTGCTGCTGCTGCTGCTACAGCTACAGCTGTTGGCTGAAAGTTGAGCAAAAATTTGGCAAGAAAAAAACAAAAACGGAGCATGAGCAGGAGAAGGCAGAGCAAAGCAGGCGGAAGGACAACTGAGGGACGTTCTCGGTAGCTGTTGTCCCTGTGCAGACATCTAAACTGTCTGTGAAGCGGGCCTCAGCTAGCAAAATATATAGATACATAACTGAAGGCGCCTGCTGTCAAATCATCTGTTTAAATCGATTTTCCTTTCCTTGTGCGTGAGTGTGTCTGTGTGTATGTGTGTATGTGTGTTTGGGTGTGCCTTAATGTGCGTTCTCTTCCCTTTTTTTCGTTCAGTGAGAAAGTGGAAGCTGCGACCCAACAAAACTTTTGGCTGCAAAACTTTTGTTTGGCTGATGAATGCAGCTTGCTTGAAAAAAAATAAATAAAACGAAGAAAATAAAGAAGCCCAAGTATGATTAGCCATTGAAAATATAAAAATGCAGAAAACCAGAAAAGAAAAGCCGCACAAGAAAATGGCAAAAGAAAAATAAGTTCAGTCGTAAAAAATTGTGCTTAAGCTTGAATAAGTTGAGCGAAAAGAAAATTATTCATCAAAATGGCAAGGATAAGAAATGAAAAGCAGAAAAGGATGAGAAAAAAATAAATGAATATATAAATCTTGATCTTGGCTACTCTCAGGTCAAGCATTAACACTAATTGAAGTTGGCGAACGAAATCAGAAAAGGAAAATTCTTAGACTGTGTTAGAATAAGGAAACGGATTAAAAGGAACGTCCTAGCTTGCATAACTTAAGCTAATGTAGATTTTCAATCACTTTATTAACTAATCAATCAATCAAGTAGTCAATTTTAATGTGTGTATTCAAAAATGTATTTATTATAATTTATTCTTATTCATCTATTACTGTGATTTTAATTGCATCATCAAATATTTGTTCTTATTTTATTTTACTTTTTTTATTAAATATACTATTATTTTTTTTCTGATTGAATTTATAATTTAAGCTTTAAGAAAAATCTATTTAATTTTGTATTATTTTATAATATACAAAGTACACAATTTTTTTATATTTTCTTAGTATATATTACTCATATTTTTAAATACTTTACTCTATATACTATTTAGTTTGTTTTTATGAGTATAATACTCTATTATTATATACTCTATTATTATTATATTATATATATATATATTTTTTTTTTTTTTTTTTCATTTTTTGAAATTATGGAAATATTAGAAGCTTAGGCTATTTGCTAATCATTCTATATATGGTAGCCGTTAAACCGACACGATGCTTCAAATCCCAAATGAAATCAAGCTATTTCAACAGCTTTGGGACGTCTACCCTAATTGACCCCAAAGCAAAAACAGCGCCGCGAATTGCCTAAAAGCTAAATATATAGAAGAAGAAAAAGAAGAAGAAGAGAAACTGAACACCTAAACAAATCGCAGATCGAATCGTAGATCTGCAGCCGCCTACGGCCGACAATTTTCGCTCATTAAATAAATCAAAATGTGTTGACCATAAAAGTCAAATTTTTGCTTCCTTTTTGGTTGTGTTTTTATACCCTGAACCCATTGAAAATGGGAAATCAGGGTATAATGGTTTTGTTAAAAGTA
>NW_022045885.1:778365-862959 GCF_001654015.2 Drosophila navojoa
GGGTTCAGGGAATCTCGTAGTCGAGCAGTCTCGACTAGAGCTTTCTTTCTTGTTTGTTATTGTAGCTGCAATTTAAATAATCAATTTATGCAAATTTGGAGAAATGATCCGAAATTATAGTTGGCCAAAACAAAACGAGAAACAAAATAAATCTAAAAACAATGTCAATTTGTGGGCCGACAAAATATTCGAGTGACTCAAAAGTGGCTGACAAGAGCTTTTGGAGCATTTGGACGCGAATTTCAGATTTAGTTTAGATTGCAATGTCCAAAATATTTCAAGTATTCTCCAATTCTAGGATGAGGAAAACGAGGAGAAATCTATTTAGCTAAAACTCATTTGTTAGTTTATTTAACTATAGCTCGAGAAATCTTACCAGAGAATAGTTTAACTTACATAACTGTACACGGGTCAATAATGCATACTGTATTCACTGATTCGATCTGATCTGATCAAAGATGATCTGCGCTTCGAGCAGTACGTGTCATATGAAAAGACAGTAATTAAAATTCCCGGGCGAGGCTGCAACGAGCGTTACGTGACCCGGGCACATGCTAAAAAATTGTAGTTAATGCCTATCTGATGAAAAGCTCAAAATAATAACAACTCGTATTAAAATCCAAATACTACGAGCAAACACGCAAAATTTTCAATATCGTAGTTATGCAAGCGAAACAGCGGGGGAGAAGCATGTATTACCATAAAACGAAATGCGAAAGATGAGGCCAGCTCGTGCCATAACAAAGATCCAAAAGTACAGTGAATATTATGAAAAAGAACTGCTGCTTAAAGCATATTTTTGTTGCATAATTTAAATATTTTATTTTAGTATTTGTTATTATTTTTGTAATATTGCTATGTTAAATGCCTTTTTTTTAAACAGCTGAGCTGTTCAAAGAGACCTGACTGTACCACTAATATGAGTTACTTTTATTTGCCGCTATCAATTTAAATGCTGATAGGGAACAGTTTCTATTTCTCGACTGGCTGCTCTCGCAACAATATAATTTGCTGTATATTTTATAATCACATGCGAAGGTCGCAGCTGAAGAGCAATAAAAAATTGTTGTTGCTGCTGCGATAAGGCTAAACATGAATGATCACCAATATGAAAATGAACAGACATACAATAACATTCATATTAAACTATCATACAAGTGCAGATGTAATACATGTATGTATGTATATGCATGTTACATTGTTTTTATTTTTTGAAAGTCTTATACGATTTATGCATTTAACATAGGCGTAGCTGGAATACTGACCTTTTACTTAGTTGTTGTCTGTGCAGCTGATGTTGTTGTAGTTGTTGTTGTATTGCACAGCTTGTTTACTTTTTGCTTTGTGTTGCTCTTCTTTCGTCGTTGTTGTTATTGTTTTTATCGGCATTCGGTAGATTTTTCGTCAAGTTTTCGTTCTCGTTCTCGCATAGTAGGTTTTTGGTATTTTTGGCCTAAAAGGACGAAACTTTGTGCGCTCTCTCACTCGCTCTCTCTCTCTCTCTCTCTCTCCTTCTCTGTGTTTGTAGCCCGCGCACACTCAGCAAATTGATTTTCACTTTTGGCCAAGACTGTCAAAAAAATAACACACACACAAACACATACAGTCGCAACACAGGAATTTTCACTTGTGCCACTTTTTTCGCTGTTTTGTTTTGCTGTTGTAGTTTTTGTTGCATGCGTTGTTTTAGTTGTTGCTGTTATTGAACAGGTTTGTATTGGCTATACAAATTCTTCACCTGGGCCCAAAAAAATCAAAGTAACAGCAGCGAAGCCGGCAGCGGCTGCGGTAGCGGCAACAACAAATTCCAACTGCCTTTTCCTGCTGCCTTTTCTTTGCACAAATACAGCCACACAGAAACGGACACACACGCACACTCACTAACACAAACAAATACACAGAAAGCAACAAAAATTCTTTCGCTGCATTTGGTTTTGCCTCCTTTACTTTGCTTTTGCGTTTGAGTTTTTGATTTTGTTGTTGTTGTACTACTGCTGATGCTGCTGCAGAGGCGAACCGGTTTTGTTTTTGCACTTCACTTTGTATTTGTTGGCTTTGCCTGATGGTGCTGTTGCGCTGCAGCATGCAGTTGACAACAATTCAGAGATTGATAAAACTAAATTGAAATTTAATTTTCATTGCAAATAAACCCGCTACAGTTGCACTCGGCGGTTTTTCTCTTTGATTCCCATGCGTATGCACCGTTATTCCGTTTTCGATTTGCTTCTCCTTTGCACACCTACACGAAATCACCTCTTTTTCTATTGCTGTTTCACTCGCACTCGATATTTAGCCGCTCACATCGCCACGACGCGCTAACACCAACCGTTCTAAGTCGAAGTCGTATGCAGACTAATCGCTGCTCTTATACCTGTGATGTAAAGTACCGCTGCTAAACTCAAAATGCCTGTGCCGCGTTAACAGCAAATTTCTCTCATACTCGCGAGTCGAAACTCTCGACGTACTTAACAGTGGCAGAGCGCACGTTAGATAACATTTCTGCTAGCCCACTGATTCTCTTTTAATTTCTCAATAATTTATTAAATACACGAATTTAAAAATGTATTAAATATAGTTTATTGTGAACCTTACTAGTAGTCTATATACAAAGGCACATTCACTCAGTACCCAATAAATATATCTAAGATAAATTGTATTTCAATTCATTTACAAATAAATTAAGTTTTCTCCATTTGGTAACAAAAAAGTATGAATTTTACTTTTGAGTTATTCGTCAACAGTCCATATAAAAGTTAGTTACCGCTTCCAAAACTTGAAGTATTTCCACTTTTCAAATGGGCTCTAAAATTGATTTCATTTAGTTCATTCTTGCTTATAAATTATATATACTTATTTACTATTATTGACATATTTTCTATTGCTGACAACATTTTTGTCCACTGTTTTCGATCGTTGGAAGATGTGTACTCTCTATCCCACACAGATTAGTAAAATACATGGCCTCTGCTCCGATTTATGTCTACATGAGATGTTCTTTGATTGAAGAAATGGTCAACGCAGAGCGGGATCTATCTATTGCACAGATTCTTATTTTCCATTCTCTGTATTTTTTATATTCACCTGCTCATTCCACGTGTCTCTGCTCAGTTATTTCTCAATCAAGAATTGAATCATTCGTTCGTTTTAATATTAATTTCATTCGATTAAATATTACTTGCTCCGCTGTTGTGATTCATTTGTAGACCGAATATATCTTTGCCCTGTGTTGTGTTTGCTTTTTCCAACTAAATGCAGCTGCACCTCATTATGAATGCCTCCAATTCCGGTTGCCAGAATATAGATCTAAAATTAATACCAGATTAGAAATGTATTGAAAGATAAGGGCTTTTACTATTTGTATATCTTTCCATGATGTCTCACATGTGAAGATCGCTCGGTGGCTTGCGCTATGTGCAGTGATGTTACAGGTTCTGTTTAACCACCTCTGCGGGCAAGAGTTCCACAGGAATCAGGCGGAAGGCTTCGCCCTCCAGCGAGACATTGCAATACATTTCGCCTGGTCTGGGCTTCGCTTGCGGACTCAATGGCGTCACCAATTGCAGCACTGTTACTGGTCCCACAATCAATTGCTCCTTCTCCTGCTGCTGATTACTTTCCACAAGCTTGTCCTTCGTTAGTTTCGGCTGATCCGTTGGTCGTTTTTGCTCCATTGACTCTTCCATTGACTCTTGATCCGGGTTTAACTCTTCATCTGGCTTTTCGAAGTCCTCGTAGGCGAGAACTTTAATAGTGTGTTTGTTTATATCCTCCGTCGGATGCTTTTTGCTCATATGGCGCTTTAGATGGGCACGCGTGGCTGCCGCGTATGCACAACAGGGGCAAGGAAATCTTTTGGAGCGCCAGTGCTCCTTGCTGTGGGTCTTTTCGTGGCGCTGCAGATTGTAGAGCCGTTTACTCGAATACGAGCATTTGGGCACAGTGCAGCGAAATACAATGGAAAACTTCTTGTTTTTCATAACTTCCATCATTCAATTGCAATTGAAATGCGTAAATTTAGGTAAATTTAACTTTTATTATGATGCGCAGGCGATAGATAGTCATCCGATAACTGGTGGTGGCCAACCGATAAATCGCTCACACTGCATTCACACACCTGTTATTTATACCACAAAATTTCTCAAATATAAATTAAAGTTAAATTTAAAAAAACTATTAATTTGAATCTACATTAATTTTGTTTTTATATATATTTTTAAATTGTCATATATCAAAAAACTAAATTATAAAATACTGAAAAATACCGAACTTATTTTTGAATTGGTGTTTTACAGTCTGTTAGGAATGTGTGCATGTAATTTGCGCAGATAAACTCTTCACTGTTAATTTTTCTCTGCTTATGCTAAGACAGAATCTCTTAAGCTGTTGAATGCTACGCCGTTTACTTATTTTAACTGAGTAGCTGTTATTATTTGTGTTATTACAATGTTGTCACTGTTTTTAACTCTTATATGCTGTTATTGATAAATACGCGAAGCATCTATTACATTGTTAACAGTCTGTCAAAATAAATAACTGTGCTGGCTGCCTTCGCTGCTCTTTGATTGGCCACTTTTTCATCGAGCGCAAATAACATCGAAGTGGTCACAGTCCCAGTCCCATCCAACACCCACAAGTTCTGGGTCACTTGGGCACTTCTTGCCTTTACCTTTAAGGCTGTGTTCCGCAACAGCTGTTGCTCGGGTGCGGCGGCCGCCTTCGATTGCATTCGCCTCCTGTTATTGGGTGACAAAAAGAAAGCATTAAAAACATTTGTTGCCGGCCATTAGCCGCTTTTCTGTAACGGCTAAACTATTCCATTTCTTCGGGCGTCTTTTGTTATTGTGTGGGGTAGAAGGGTGAGCTCTTTAATGTACATAATATTTTCTATTCAATATTACTGTCTTCTTACAATATATTTAATTTAATACTTTGCTTGACATTTAAAATGTATTTTATATTATTATTTTTCATTTTTATATGTAAATAACCCTTCTTATATGTAAAGACAATATATTTAGAACAAAAATTATAATTTTAAGAAGTAGCATGACAAATTTTGCAATGCCTTGAAGCGCACGAAATAAAAATAAAAAATAAGAAGTTATCCTATATTTATTTATCATTGTATTGATCTACTTAATTATCACAAATATATTCAAAGTTTTTATATATCTAAAAAAAAATACTCAAAAAAGCCGAAATATGCATGCGCTGGTATTTTATTTTTCACAGCTATTTACAATACAGTTTGAATTTAAAGCTTTAAGCATTTTCATTAAACTATTTTTGCTCTCTTCGTATAACTGCATTTAAGGCAAATCTCATTTTTTCTGCATTTATGTAAATCATTTTCTTTTCGGGCAGGAAATGAAAATTTTGCAATAAACGTGAGCCACGGCCTGAACCCAAAGGTCAAACGCAAGCGGGACGAACTGGAACTGAGTTGGCCAAGTATCCAAGTGGCCAAGGTACCAGCAGGTAGCTCTTCCAGTGTGAAATGTAGCGTGCAATGAGTTTCATTAGCCCCCACAGTAGCCACTTACCATCCAGCCCTCTTTGCTCTCCTGCCAAGCACCCCCACGATACGGCCTCCCCCTTCCCCCTCACCAACACACTGCGAATTTTGCACACATGAATTTGCCACGCAAAAGCTTTCAAATTTCACGCCCTATTAGATAGCTCAGCATGTGGTATGGGGGTAGAGAGGTTGAGGTGGTTACGCCCAGCCTCCCAGCCGCCCAACTTCATTGACCAGGCAATTATCAGTGCTCGCTCCTGATTAGAGGCCAAAGGCTCTCAAATGCAGAATTCGAATTTCGTAGCTCGGCTGCAGCGAAGTCGGTTTTCCGCCCACTTCCGTTTCCGCTCGCCCAAACCGCTGCTGACAAAGGCAAAATTTATAATGCGGAATAAAGCTCAAATGTCATGTGAATAGCAGCAGAGAGCGCTGTGCTAGATAACAAAAGACAAGCCAGTTATTTAACGGCATTATGTAGATAACTGTAGTAGAGAAAGTCCTTAATATGCAGATAAGAATTGATAGACATTTATATTTTCTGATTTTAGATATTAAATATATATATATAAATTTATGTTTTGCAATAAATTAATTTACTACAGTGGACTTGAAATCATAATCATAATCAATGACAATAAACGAATAGTAACAATAAACGATTAAACATAAGAATAAATTTTGCTAGTAGTTAGCAAGAGTTTTCAAATCCCATTTTAAATATGTTTCATACACTCTAATTTTTAGCAATTTGTTTAATATTCGACAGCAACAACAATAAAATGTTAGCGAATGGGTCAAAAGGCGCCGCCGACTCGTGTTTGGAGGTTGTACAAGAAGTTGTTGTTGTTGCTGCTGTTGTTGTTGTTGCTAATCTGGTTGTTAAACAAGTAAACAAAATGTGACCAAGTGCCCAAAGCGACCATAAAGTAAACGTCTCAACGTCCAGACGATCAGCTGAAAGGAGTTGAACATGAGGGAGAAAGGGAGAGAGCTATAGTGTGAACAGAGGGAGAGAGAAGCGAGGTGTGGAGCTTGGCAACGCGAACTGAAGTGGAAGTAAGCCGTGTTTCGTTTTTCACAGAAGACGCGTCTGGGGAAAAAGTTTTAAGTTAGCAGAACAGAGAGAGAGAGAGAGAGAGAAAGACTGTGCAAAAGAGTAAGAGAGAGAGGGAGAGTGGTAGACGGACAGAAGCAAATTTTGTTTATATTATTTGTTTCTTTTTTGTTGGGTAGCTTTATTTGTTGTTCCAAGGAAAAGGCAGCCGTTAGCAGCTTGTTTGTTGTTGTTGGTGTTTGGGGCTGACGCTGGTGCTATCGTCTTTATGAAATCAGCCACGTGAGCCGAACAGCGCATCGTGAAGCAATACAGCAAAGCAACATTTGTCTTCTCGTTATGTAAAGTGAATAACATTAAAAAGTTGTAAATCAATTATCAAGTTTCTAATTCTAGTGGAATATAAGAATGGAAGAAAAACCTTTAAATAATACTTAACAAAAATGTAGGAAATGGGAGAATAACTTCAACATAAAAAGTTTATTTAATATATATGTATATATAACAAATTCAACTTTAACTAATCAATCTAGGCTTTTATTTTTAGTTATTAAATATTAATAAAGAATAATTAATAATTTTTACATAATAAATAAAATTGAAATTGTTTAATCTTAATTTTGACCCACTGTGCGCGTTTGATGTGACGTAGACAACTACAACGAAAACTACAACTACAACAACAACAACAACAACAACAAAGAGCGCTACAGACAACGCACTCTAAGTAGATGCAACTGACAATGTTTTTTTTTTGCGCTCCTCTGGCACTTTTTGCTCTTCTTCTTCTTCTGCTTCTTCGTCTGTTATTGTTGTTGTTGGATCGATGCTTATCCGAGCATATAAACAGCCTCTATGATACGCGCTCCACGACGGACTAACAATGCTAGTGTACAGTTTGGCAGTCACTGCGGAGCTCATTATGCGATTTATGGACCAGCTGCCGCGCATTGCGTGAGTGTGTGCCACGCCCTCCTGCCAGCCCACTCCCTGCTGCAGCAGCAGCAGCAGCAGCAGCTTTCATAATGCCCAGATAGAGCACAAGCAGCAGACGAAGCAGACGATAAATAACAATCAGGTAGCTGCCACAGTGGGTGTCGGTTGGAAGAGGGACGATGGGTGGGGGGTGGATGCCAGGATGCCACAAAAGGCGCAGCTGCAAGTGGCAATGCAGGCCACCCGCGTCAGCAGCAGCAACAACTGCAACTGCAACACGATGATGAGGAAACATTTTGACCAAAGTTTATGATGTGTTTGAATTTTGGATTTGGGATTTCGGATTTGGGCTTGAAATTGACCACGGCGTAGCTAGACTGGGATAAGAGGCGAAGTGAAAGTCGTTGCATATGCACATTGAGATGGGAGAGTGACGAATCAATAGATTGATGGATTTATGGATATATAAGTAATAAAATACATATATATGTTGGAATTTATATGTGAAATATATTCATATTATAGGATAATTCATCTGGAATTATCAGACCTATAACACAATTTATTTGCATTCAAATTTACATATTTTATTGTTAATTATATTAATTTTCTATTTGCTATTTTCATTTTCAATTTAAATATTTTATTCTAGTTCAATTTGATATTGCATTATACAATTTTTAAATATAGAACATATGTGCATATATCCTAATTCCTTAGGTACATTTAGGAATGTTATAGATTCTTTATAATATATTCAATATGTATGGGCTAAAATAACTTTTTTTAAGTGCCCATATCTGATATTGGAAATTATACATGGCATTATTAGGAAGGGATGATAAGTATTAGCAAATGCCAGATTGAAAGAGACCTTTTATTGAGTATTTCAGCAGGATTACGATCGTAAACTAGAGAGTCCTCTTGCTTAAACGTGGGTTGTCAAACCATGCCAGCTCAGTTTGGGTCTTAAATTCAATTGAAAATCTAAAGAACAATGCGAAGAGAGCCAAAAGCAGAGCTGTGCCAAGTAACACAGGAGGCGTGGTCACAAATTTCTCTGAAGTGGTGCCAGGACTTCATCGATTCCAAAAAATAGACAACAAAATAAATATAAGACATAGTAAATGAAGTTAGACGAATGTTAAATAATTATTATTTCCCTTTTTAGTAGCTTTTACCATGTTTTACTATAAAGCTTTAGAATATTAATAAAGAAAATATTTCTGTATCAGTCAAGGGCTACTGTAGCCATTGCGGTACTCTAAAGTTTAGTTTAATATTATCATTTCTATTAGTTTAATATTATTATTTTCTATTGCCTCTAAATAAATCGCTTATCCAACTGACGATTCAATTTGAGACTAATTCTGCAAGAATTTCTCTTAAATTCAAAGCTCGAATCGTGACTCACGACTCGCACGCACAGCCCTAGTGCGCTAGTGGCTGTCAAACTGTAAGGCAGTGTTGCAGCCACAGCTCACGGCTCACTAACCTCGTGATTTACTATATTAACGAGCCGAAGCTGAAACTAAAGACGGATCCAACAGAAAAGTTGGGCCAGACAAACCGGCTGCCAGTCGGCCGGCAAAAGGCATTGAGTGACAGACAGGGCGGTGCCAGCGGGTGGGAGGGAAGGCGTGGCATGCGTTTAACATAATGAAAATGTTTGGCAGCAGCAGCAACAGCAGCAACAGAATGAGAAAAAAACAACAACATTTGCATGAAAATGCATTTGCATTTTCTTTCTTGCTCAACTGCAGGAAAGTGAAAATTGCATAAATAAAATGCAAAAAAAGTATTAAAAAACAACAACAAATATTGAAGCAGGTCGCTGCTAAATGGGCGAAAGTGAACCCCAAAGGGGAGAAACGAAAGGGAACGTGAAAACGCGAGCAGGAAATGCAGCAATTGGCAGCGCCCGTCAAACTGTGAAGCATGACAAATGGAAAACCGAATTGTTTGATGAATGGAAATGCAATCGATTCGACGGTTCAAAAAGCCTTTTTCACTGTTTCAGTTAAATATAAAATGTTAAGAGTTTACTGGACTTGTTTTTGAAGGCTATTACTACAGATATTTTGTTTTCTTTTATTTCAATATAAAACTTTTTAAGATTGATATTAAAGTGTAAGATCTATGATCTAAAAAAAGAGAGTGTTGAATTGAGACTTGGAACTATGGACAAATGTTGCACAACTTACCATATACATATATAGAAATGGATATTGCAAATCTGCAGACATTAATCTATGGGGCATTCAAAAGATAATGTTGGCCCACTGAAAATCTGAATACATCCATCGATAGGGTGGGGATCAGAAAAACGATCTTAAAAAGTTAGTTGTAAGCGAAAAAGAAAACTATCATTTGTCATACATTATACAGTATTTTATACAAAATAAATACTCTTTAGCTACTGCCACTAATCGTAGCCGAATCGCAGCAAACTTCCTCTTAACGAGCATTCAATTCAGGATATCTCCTAGTCAGGCACTCCCGCCGACTAGACCACCTTTCCTTCTCATTATAGCTGCTGATGCTGCTTCTGCTGCTGCTTGGCCGCAGATTCCCCGCATCTGGCTTTTATCTGAAATCAGTTGGGCTGAGGATTATGCAAAATATTTGTGAGGTAGCCAACTAAGGCATTAGGCAATAAATTTATGTAAAAACCAAGATTTCAAGCTGTAAACTGTCACGTTGCGAGTTCAGCAGAAATACAACAGGAACAGAAGCAACAACAACGAGAACAACAACAACAATCGCATACCTGACCAAAATGCGAGCTCAGCTTTGAGCGAATTACGCGCTGCCAAGCACATTGTAATTCATATTATTCAAGAGGCGAGCTAGTGGCGAATGGCAGGAGGCTTTGTCAGGGACACTCGGCTGCTCCATTTCAAATCCTTGGGGACGCGGCTGATTGTTATTTTTAACTGCCTCAAGGTTGCGCTGTTGCACAGCTCAAGAGCCACTGTTTCTGCTCCTTGTCTCTGGCGGCTTTTGTGCCTGTCAAACTTTTCGGCCAGTAGTTCCCAACAGGCGGCAAAGGATGAGTTTGCAACTCCAACCGAAGAGCACCAGGCACGCAGCATGAGCCGCTACTCTCTCTCTCTCTCTCTCTCTATCTTTCATCATTTATCTCTTATCTCCAGCTGAGGCGTAGACAGACTGGCAGCTCTTTTTGGAGATGCGTGCGGGATTTCTCAAGCACTAGCTGCAAATATAAAAGCAAACACATTTTAAAATATATACAAATTTAATATTTATTTTTTCATGTTATTTTATTATAATTATATGCAGCTTATGGAGCTATTTATTTTGTTAGTTATTTACTTGGTCACCTTTGCTTATTTAAATTTTATGAACTTTGCATTAATTTAAAAATTTTTAAATTAATAGAATTGGACTCAATAAGTGAATTAGTTCCTATAGAGTTTAAAAACATTTATACTAAAATGGATTTCTAATAATTTCTGAAACTCAAACTTCCATGTAATTCATTAAATTAAATAAATATTTAGGATTTAATTATTAATACATATATATATAAAATACAAATTATTAAAATGAACTTTTAATTATTATATAAATTTTATATTAATAAATGCACTAATTTTGTTATTATTCGATATAAAAACTAAACATTACAAAATTAATTATCTTCAGTAAATATTTTATTTTTAGAAGTGATAAAATAAAAAACTAGAATAATTTTATTTGAACAATCTGAGGTCCAATTAAAAAGAATAAAATAAAATAAAAAATAATTAAAATCTAATGTAATCATGAAGTATAGCTCTTAACGCAGTTGTCAAAGAGATCCCTGTATATATTTTGGTTTTAATATATTTTATATAATTTTCAAATATTACTTTTTAATTTTGTTGAAAAATTACTAGGAATCTTTTTGGCTGTCTTTAAGAAATTGTATTTTAAATATTTACTGCGAATTGTCTGTCTCAGTGCCTGTCAAACTGCAAGCAGTCTACCTGCTATTTCATCCATCATCTCAATCGCAGGCAAAGGTTATTCCTGACATTTGATAGAGCTGTGCGACATCATCTCATCCTCGATTTCGTTGTTGTCGCCCAGTCACGCTTTGGGGTTCTTTTCCTTAGCACTTGCGGATTGTTGGGGCAAACGCCAGGAATGTTCCACTACGTCACATCACATGAAATATGAAATCAACGCAAAACGACAGAGGAAAACGAGAAAATGGAATTTGGACGTCCTCGTCGGCGTTTTGAGTGCATCACGTGAGTGCGAGGTAGTGGCCAATTCCCGAATCGCTTTTCACGTTTTTCCACGCTATTTTCCGTTTGGTTAATATCAGTGAGTGGAAAGTTCGCTCAGAGCAGGATTTTCTTGCATATCTTGCAAATCCTTTGCACAAATACTAATAAAAATGCAGTTCAAGAGAAGGGGAGGTGTGGCGGTGGGGGCTTGATTTTTGGCATCGGTTGCTGCCATTGCTGATAGTTTGTTTTACAAATGGGGCATGCCACGTCACACCCATGCCCACCCACTATTTGGGGAGCTTAATAAAATGCAAATGATGTGAAAATGCAACGCGAAATGTGGGTGGTAACCAAAATACTATCATTTCTTTCTCTTTCACTCACTCTGTCTCTCCCGCCCTCTCTGGCTCTTTTGCAACTATGTATTTGTCCTGCTTTCTATGCATAGCTGAGAGGATCAAGGGGAGAGAGTGGGGACTTTGTGTGTGTGTGTGTGTGTGTGTGTGTGGAGGGGCACTTTCAATATTTTTCATACGCAAATAGCAGCATTTTCTGCCAGGCGACCATCTGATTATGCAGCAATGATTGAGTATTTGTCGTGCTGGTGGGGGAGGGGGAGTCCTGGCTGAAAGGACGCTCTGGCACTCTTATCAGAAATTCACTTTCTAAAGGCTCTTCCTCTATAAAATCCAGTTAAAGTAAAGCTTCGCTTTGACGCACACATTTTGATTTCAATATGGATATTATAAATTGTTGGAAAAAGGTGACTAAACATTGAATTCAATTATTTTTATTTACATGTTAAAGTAAGCTAAAGACTTGGATTTCATCTATTGCATTTAAACAATATACGTAAATCTAAGATGATTATTCTAGAAAAATTTAAAGATGCTTGTAAAATAAAAACAAATTTTCAATATTTTAAATCCCATACATTCCACATTATCAAACTCTATAGAGGATTTTCATAGCAAAGTATGCAACTATAGGGGTGCAGTTGCCCCTAAAATTGTTCACTAATAGAGGTAACACTGCAATTACTTTATTCTAATTAATTGAGCAGTGCTCTCTACCTCTCACTCTGAAGCTCTAAGGACACTTGTCACTTGTCCAGCTGAATTACACACTTGCAAATAAATCAAATTTAAATAAAGTGCTTCCTGCTGCCAGAGCTCGGCTAATACGATGTCAATCATGGAATAGGCACATTTAACACATATATCATTCGAGCTTGAAAAGTGCTGCAAACTAGCGAAAATGATGTTAAGAAATTAATTTAAAAATTGCGAACATGTCGAAGTTGCGATTTGACTGTTGCCGTCGCGGTTGAAGTCGAATTTGAGATCTTGGCTTGGCCTGGCTTTAACTGTGGCCGGGCAACTAGTGGAGCAGCAATTGGTGGCAACAAATTGGCGCAAATTAAACGGCTCAAACCGCAGGTGGCGAAAAATGTAAAAGAAAAATATATTTTTTATATATATACATACATATGTATATGTATATATATGACATATGGCATAAAAAAGTGCAGCAGCCCAAAAATCAAATTCGATTTGCGTTTTGGCATTTTGTGTGATTTTTGAGCCTGGGAATTGGGGTTTGCACTGTGTTGCACAATTGCGTAAGTCAACTTATGTCAAATAAAAATGTTGCAAATTTTCGGATAATTTGAAAATTGTCCAGATTTATAATGCCACCAAAGACGTAATTTAGAATTGTTTCCTTCTAAATGAAATGAAGTAAAAAGAGTTGGAAAATGTTCTCGACTTATAATTGAGAAGTGCAACAATTTGGAGAAAGTAAAAAAAAAGTAATCAAATTTCTTTTAATATTCCGCTTTATCACACTGTCTATTTGATTTATAAAAACCAAATTAGTTCCTTTTTCTTAGTTTTGTTTTTTAAATTGTGTTATCACTGTGTCTATATATTTTTGAACTCTTGCTTTCACTCAACAAATTCTGTTAGCCACTCGCTCCTCACACGTTCGACTTGGCCGCGTTACTGAAAAGTTGGCCTCGAATCTGGAGCTCGACAATCGACGTCGCGTCAACTGAACTACAAAAACTTCACATCGTGGAACTGTACATAAATGTAATTAAATATATCAGACAACTTATTATATGGATATACATATATATGTATGTAGGTGTGTGTGCATAATCAGATATTTATGCATGTGGGGAGACTCAACAAAATGCTTCTTGCCTGTAGCCTGTCTTGTCTTGTTGCTTTTACTTCTCCTGCGAATTTGAATTTTTGCTGATTTATCGAAAAGTCTTGTCAGACAACAAAAACATTGGGCATGAGCATTAGCTTTTGTTGTAGCTGCACTTGCTTGCTCGGCTCCGCTGCACTTCAATGAAATATTAGCCGCGTCGCATGCAACAGCCCGACCCGAAGGGCAACTGCTAGACTATGGACTGGTAGATACCCTATTTTCAAACTAACTCAAAGAAAAATGTATGAAAATGAAGAAGTTATAATATATAAATGTATTTTAAAAAATAAAAAAAAATACATAAGCTTATTTAACAAAGTACTGATTCAAAAGGACTTTGTTAACAATTTTAAAAAAAAAAAACAAAATTTTATGTTACTTTACATACATATATACAGTAGAATATATGTTATAGAAAAATTGCAAGTATTACTGGAAACTCTTTATACGCAATGTATAATCAAACTACCCCACGACGATGGTTTACAACAAGCAATTCGAACAGAAAATGCAGTGTTCAGCGAAAAAGGGAAATGCTCCTAGCTGACGACAGTTTGACAAGCACTAACCCAGTGCAGCGTGTGAAACGTCACTTATATAACAAAAGCGCCAACTGTTAAATATATATATACTTAAGTATATACAAATGTATATATGTAAATATATTTATGTATATGTTTTGAAATTCTTGCTTGAATTCCGCTTTACGCAGGCAACTGACCAATATGATTCGTTGTGTTCGTTGTTATTGCTTAACTGGAATTCGTGGTCTTATGTAAGAACGTTTGAGAGCCCCTGACGAATTTCTCACGATTTTGTTTCCTGTGCGGACGATAGCTTCTTAGAACAACGGACGACATCAAATCTACATTTAAGTAAAACATTTCTTTTCTTAGTCCTTTTCAGTAGAGGCTCTACTGAGCTTGGAAAACTGCTCTCCGTGCATTTGTAAAATTATGTTTCAAATACAGCAAATGTATATGTATGTATATATTCCACATGAAACAGAACTATAAGTAAAAATAATTACACTAATTATACAAATAATTACCCTAATCTTGAGACCATTATTTTAAAATGTGAACATATGTATATTTAAAAGATCAACATGTTCTATGTACACAGGTGCTATAAAATAACTTATGGCATAACTTCTTAAGGTCTCAGAGTCCAATTACAATTTAAATGAAAGCTTAACAAAAAAGTCTGGATACAGAGGTGTGCAGGAGGGCTACTACTCCAAGGCCTTGCTCTGCGGAAGAGTTCCCATGGAGACTGCCGTTGTTGTAGCTGCCGTCACCGCAGTTGCTGATGCTGTTGTCGTTGGCGACGCCTTTATGATTTTGGAATCCTTGATTGTCTGGGAGTTGACAGTCATAGTGGTTTGCTTGGAGATGGGGCCAATGTTCACCACGCGACGCACTGCAGCACCGCCGGGCGCAATGGCGGGTATTGCCGGCGCTCGGTTGGTCAGCATTTGCACGGGCTTCAGCCCAGTGGCGGATTTGATGAAAACGTTGCGCAGCTGCTGCTGCTGCTGTTTGCCATCGCCCGTGACGCTGGGGCCAATAACTGGATTGTTGATTACTTGAAACTGCGGATATGTCTTATTGCCCAGACGCAGTGCGCCCGCCGTGCCAGCATTTAGTACGGGCGTTCCTCCTGTTGTCTTGATTGGTTGCAGATTCAAAGCTTTCACATTTGCGCTATCAAGCAGCAATGGACTGTTCGCGGTGCCCGTTCCTATTGCCGGCTTAGCGCTGCCCATAATCCGTATCGGAAGTGGCGTTGTACCGTTCGACAGGCGCGATGTAGTTATCGGCGTGCTTCCTGTTGCTGTTCCCAATGGCTTCATGCTGCTGCGATTCAAATAGACCAGCTTATTTCCAGTTGTTGCTGCTGTGGTAAACAGCTGCTGAATGCCTTTATTAATCACAATGCCCTTGCCGTTGGCCACAATACTGGATGGCTTGATTTGCGAATTGACAGCTTCCTTGATGATCTTTTGGCTGATTATTAGGGGGTTGTTGGCGCTGCTGCTGCTGGTAGCTACTGCAATACAAATTTGATTCAATCTCCGTTCACTGGATATACATTTCTATGGACTATTTACCTGTTTTGATGGGCTCTCCCTGCTGCTTCTGTTGCTGCTGCTGCTCGGCGAAATTGCCTTCATTGTCGGCAAACACAATTGGCATGTCTATGATATTCGAAAGATCCACATTACTGCCCACAGTTGGTTGTGTTGCTGGCACATTCTTGGTCATCTGCAACATGGTTATTCCGCTGGAATTTTTTACCACGGTATACTTCTGCTGGGTTGCCGCTGCAGCCGGTGTCGAAGCATTCGCAGTGTTTCCAGCAGCTGCAGTCACAAATTGCGTTGTGAGTCCCGACGGAGCTTTGAGGGTAAAGATCTGTTGACCACTTGACGGTGGCAGCGTCTTGACAATGCTGCCAATGCTTGTGCTGGCCACACTGGCGGCGCCACTGCCTTTGCTGATGGTGTAGTTAACAAGTTTGTTCTGGGCCGGCAGCGACTTCAGCTGCACGAACTGACTGGATGGTATCATCTTGATCTTTGTCCCTGTTGCCAGCGCCACAGTGGTTGGCGTCGACACGGGCTTTATTACATTTGGCTGCACTGACTTTACCACTGTGGTCGCAGTACCTGTCGTTGGCTGCTGATTATCATCATAGTCGAGTGTCTCCTCCAGCATAGACTCAATGGACATGTTCATCTCCTCATTGGTCAGCACGTTCTTCTCCAATAGGTTTGACTTGATGCCAGTTGCTGGCACGCCGCCAGGCAGTGGACGCGTGCGAGGGCGCCCAACTGTGGAGATGCGTACTGTTAGTTGATGAAACGGGATGGAATGATCAGCATTTTAAGACAGGGACCGTAAATTTAAATTACGAGTATGATGTGCGCGCAAATTAGATCAACAATGAAATTAAATATCATGCAAAATGATTACATTAATTAAAAATAACAACGAAATAATGCTTGAATGAATAAATGAGAAAAATTACGTGAAGCATGTAGGAAGGTTAATACTTAAGAAAGTTAGTCATTAGCACTTTATCTGTACAATGGTACACAACTCATAACCATTACGATCCCCAATCTTCAGACAGCCAGCGTATAACCAGGATTTACCCTTTCGCTTCACCGCAAACGGATCAATGAGACGCGGCGGCTTTGGCTTGGGCATCTTAGGTGCGCGAGCTTCAGGTTTCGATTAGTATTGAATTAGTAAGTGGATTGGTGAGTGGATAGCAGGTGGGATGGCAACATGCAAAAGCAGATCGAGTGCATAAGAGGTGCACATAATAACGACGAACAATACATGGGGTTAAATAAAATTGTTTACAAATGTTAATGTAAATGGAAAGTTGAAAACGTGACTCACTGTGCGGCACAATTTTCGATTTAGTGGCCATACAGCTCTCGTCCATCCCGACATCATTTGCCTTACGCTTGCGTGCTGGTGTAATCTGTGCCTTATTCATATTCCCATCAGCCAGAATATGCTGGTGTTGCTTGGGCTGCCGCTGGTACGAATTGCTGCCCAGCAGAGAAGTAGGCATGCGTGGACCTGGCGGATTGCTCAACGTCTTGTTGACAAACTCATAGACCTCATCCTGCAATAATATTCAGCAATGTTTAAATATAATCATCGACAGCAATAGGAAATTTAGTATGCCGAGACTTACCACGACCATAGCATCGACCATGGCTTGGGTGACGCCTTCGATGCGACGCTTGCTCTTAGGCACACGCAGTGCGTCGTCGGCACTGCCGACGACGACTAGCGAGGATTCAGATTGCATACGCTCGCGCAAGCCCTCCATTTCCTCCTGGCTACTGCGAGCCGAATTCTGACCAATGACGAATAAAATGGGTGCCTTGATATCCAGCAGACGATCGTCGGGTGCACCACGTGGCCCGCGCAACGTATTGTAGGCAAAGCCCATGCAAATCACACATGCAACGCTCTCCGACATGGCCACTTGCAGAGCGAGTGCTGAACCGGCATTAAAGCCAATGAGTATGATGCCACGATTGGGATCTTCGATGCGCAGTTCGTGTATGCGTACACGAGTCAGCGAGACAATCGTCTCGGCCACTTGATCCAGATTCTGGCCGCCAATGCGATCGTCTGTAAGCAATACGTCCAATTAGGAATCTATATAGTAACATTAACTATGAACCACTTACTCGTATTCGGCAGCGTGATCTGGACTATTTGGGTTATGCTTGCCAAGGCCTCGTACCAATTTTGCATGCGCTGCGGCACAGGGCCACTGGTGGGCATATTTGGTATTGCGACCATAATGGCATTGTGTGCCAGATGACGTGACTTAGCCAGTATATCCGGTTGCCAGCGCTGCTTCATAACAGGAGCTAGTAGCTCTTGGCAATTGTTCAGCGGACGACTGAAGAGCATTTTGTCAATGAGTGTCGGCAGTTTGCTTTTAAGCGTCTGTATAATATCCAAATAGGAGGCCATATATGAAGGTGGCAGCTGCTCCATGAGCAACGCATGCAGCCACTGTGTGGTGCGCGGCTCCCAAGCAACGCTGGCTAAAGCACGTCGCATACGCGAACTGGACTTATCAACAGCCACTCGTCGATGCACTGCCTCATGCTGGCGCTTATCGTTAGCCAAACGAGCTAATTGATCCTGATCCAAAATGGTTGCAACTTTATCAAACAGCGTTTGCTGTATGGTTGTCCAGCCAGTGCTGAGAAAAGGCAGCTGTTAGTCAATGCAAAATATTGATCGTATATAGCTGTTTACCGATTGATGCGCTCCTGCCAATCCTGATCATCGGAATTATTATTTCGCACATATTTGGCAATGCGTGCGCACTCGTTCATCATTTCCTTTGCCGCAATCTCATCGTAGGCTGGTATTTGGGCTGCCTGTACTGAGTCTCCCGAATCCTCGTGAGCTGGATATGTGTGACATGTGGGGCACTGCGGTGCATGGCGGACGAGAATAGTGCGAGTGGGTGCTAAACCATTGTTTAGTGTATTGTCCGATCGCGGAGCATCGCGCATATAGGTATGTTCCATTGAGGATTCACTGGGTGCCGAAATAGTGCTTGTCTGAAAATAATTACATATGTATATATTAGAGGAAATTCACAAAAAAGAGCATTTAAACAGGTTAGTGGATTGAATGAAGTGAGTGAAGTGAGAGACTCATGCAGGACAAATCTGGAACTGAAGTGAGGGTTTGAAGAATTACTAGTGACGTATTATTACACTCTCTGTTGAAATCGTTGCAGACGCGGCCGAGGCTGCTGTCGCTGCTTTTGGCGGCGAGCTCAATATGGAAGCCGCACTACCCAGCTGGCCCGCCTTAACCACATAGTAAGAGGTATTAGCGGTTCCAGCTGTTGGCATTTTTGCTGTTGCTGATGTTGTTGGAGCAGACGCTCTGGCTATATTTGTGTTTGTATGTGTTTGTGTGTGTGTTTGTATTTTTGTGTATGGTGTTCCAGCCCTGGCAATAAATTTGCTAGGACTGTATGTAATAATTGAAGTGTTTGTGTTGGCCGACTGCATCTTTGGTTTCCTCTCGACCATAATAATTTCACTTTTATTGTTTTTCGCCTGTTTAATTTGCATCATTTTGTGTGTAATATTTCTTATTTTTTTTTCTTTGGTTTAATTTGTTTTATTTTGTTACTCGCAGACTGCAGGTTTGCTTCTTCTTTCTAAGCTGCTTCGCAGCGCTCTTGACGACGACTTCCAATGCACACACAAACTTGTAACAATACTCCTTTTGTTAATTTTTATCGAAGTTGTATTAGTAATTTTATATTTTCTATTATTCCTGTTTTTTAGTTTTCCTTAACAAATCACTGCCTGCGTCTTTGCAATTAAAATATGGCGTGTGCGTAAGGCGTTGCCACACTAGCAAAATTAACAAGACATGTAATTGTCACTCAAGTCTGGCAGCCCCAAGCCTTGCAATCAAGTGCCCCTAAACTTATATATTTCGCTACCGTACATGTTTGATATCAAAATAATTTCATAATTTGGCATAATAAGGCACCACTTACTGAATCACTAAGCGCAGATGTTGCAGATAGCATATTTGAATTTGTTGACAGTTGTTGTTCGGTATCTTCATGGGCCACATTCTGTGATATGTGCCCACCGCTCTGCACGAAATTGTTAAAACATTCGAAAAACGAGGACATGTCCGAAGCGTTCAATATACAATTTCTCACTCAAACTCAAACAGATGTTTTGAAATTTGTAAACAATATACAAAACATTAAAAAGCGAGCGTAGCTTGATCAAAATATGTCAAGATTACAAAAGTGTTGCCACACTATGCAACATTGTAGTTTTTAAACACTGCTTCAAATCAGCTGTTTGCTGATGTTTTGCATGACTGCGTGCCGTGCTACGCACTGTACCTTGAAAAGATTCTCGACATGATCGAAAATTGCTATATCTGGATTTTTTTTAACTATATCTCTATGAATAATATCCTTTAATAATTCTATATTAAACCAAAAAATTTATAAACATAAGGCATTGTATCATGTATTTTCGGTCCATTTGTACCAAACGGGATATCACGCGTGATTGCACGCACTCATCACTAGTTAGTTGGCTTGCATGTTATATTTTTGTTTCACATTTCTTCACAAACGTTTTGTGAGGACTTTATAAATTCAATATATAAACATTGCGGCTGTTGGTCTCATAATGTAAAATGGACGAATTGCAGAAGCTGGAATACTTGTCCCTGGTGTCAAAAATCTGCACGGAGCTTGACAATCACTTGGGAATTAATGACAAGGATTTAGCTGAATTCATCATCGATTTGGAACACAAAAATCGCAGCTACGATGCGTTTCGCAAGGCGCTACTGGAAAACGGGGCCGAGTTTCCCGATTCTCTGGTGCAAAACTTGCAGCGAATTATCAATTTAATGCGACCCAGTAGACCTGAATACGATGCAAAAATTACGGCTGGCGAGGATAGCAAGGAAGATAAAAAATCGCAGCTAAAGAAAATGTTTCCCGGCTTAGCTCTACCCAATGACAAATTCAGCTGCAAAATGGACGAGGACGAACAGAATAAAGAAAAAGAGTCAAAGCAGAAGTTGGCAATAAATAAGAACGATATGAGCGACGTTGATGCCGCCATGCTGGAGCTAGAGGCTCTGGAACCTGGCGAGCGAAAAGAGGAGTCAGTAAAAGAGAACAGTAGGAGCTCACGGGACCGCCACAAACGCAAAGAACGCAGTCGAAGTCGCGAGAGAGACCGTGATCGGAATCGAGACAGGGATCGAAAGAGGGAGAGTGATCGGCATAGAGAACGAGAAAAGGATAATCAGAGAGAAAGAGAACGAGAAAGGGATAGAGAACGGGATAAGGAACATCGTCGGCGGCGCAGCAGATCTCGAGAAGAACGCGATCGCGATCGTGACCGCGACCGTGATCGTGACCGTGATCGTGACCGCGACCGTGATCGTGATCGTGACCGCGACCGTGATCGTGATCGTGACCGCGACCGTGATCGTGACCATGACCGTGACCATCGCAAACGCCGCTCTAGCTCACGAGAGCGGCAGGACAGACACGAGCAACGTAGACGACGCTCCCGTTCCCGATCTCCTGAACGCAGCACCCGCAATCAGCAGCAGGAGAAAATGCCACCGCCAGCAACTGGGATGAGCGATGATCCAGAGGTGGGCAAGATTTACTCCGGCAAGGTGGCGAACATAGTCCCATTTGGTTGCTTCGTGCAGCTATTTGGTGTGCGCAAGCGTTGGGAGGGTCTGGTACACATCTCGCAGCTACGCGCCGAGGGACGTGTCACCGATGTGACTGAGGTGGTGGCACGAAATCAGACAGTAAAAGTGAAGGTCATGTCGCTAGCGGGTCAAAAAGTATCACTGTCAATGAAGGAGGTGGATCAAGAAACTGGGCGCGATCTCAATCCATTGTCACATGCACCCGAGGAGGATGAATTGACATTGCGGGATCGAAATCCTGATGGACCTTACAACAGCACCTCCTCCATGCTAAATCTGCAGGGCAACAACATTGATGGCGATGAGCACGAGTCACGCAAGCGAGTGACGCGCATCTCCAGTCCAGAGCGATGGGAAATCAAGCAAATGATCAGCTCGGGTGTGCTGGACCGTAGTGAAATGCCCGATTTCGATGAAGAGACAGGCCTTTTGCCCAAGGATGAGGACGACGAGGCGGACATTGAAATAGAAATCGTAGAAGAGGAGCCACCCTTCCTCTCCGGGCATGGACGAGCATTGCATGACTTGTCTCCCGTGCGAATAGTTAAAAATCCAGATGGCTCGCTTGCCCAAGCAGCGATGATGCAGTCCGCTTTGTCTAAAGAGCGGCGTGAGCAGAAAATGTTGCAGCGGGAGCAGGAGATGGAAGCAGTGCCTAGCAATCTCAACAAGAACTGGATCGATCCGCTACCCGAAGATGATTCTTCACGCCACCTGGCGGCCAATATGCGCGGTATGGGTGCTGCTCCACAAGAGGTACCCGAGTGGAAGAAGCACGTCATCGGTGGCAAGAAATCTTCCTTTGGCAAAAAGACCGATCTGACTCTCATCGAGCAACGCCAATCTCTTCCCATTTACAAGCTCCGTGACGATCTCATCAAGGCCGTCACGGATAACCAGATTCTGATTGTAATTGGCGAGACGGGGTCCGGCAAGACCACACAGATCACGCAGTATCTGGGCGAGTGTGGGTTCACGGCCAGGGGCAAGATTGGATGCACCCAACCACGTCGTGTGGCTGCCATGTCCGTGGCTAAGCGAGTGGCCGAGGAGTTTGGCTGTCGCCTGGGCCAGGAGGTGGGCTATACAATACGTTTTGAAGACTGTACCAGCCCGGAGACAGTAATCAAGTACATGACGGACGGCATGTTGTTGCGCGAGTGCCTAATGGAGGCGGAGCTTAAGTCGTATTCTGTCATCATGTTGGATGAGGCTCACGAGCGCACGATCCACACGGATGTGCTTTTTGGACTGCTGAAAACAGCCGTACAAAAGCGTCCTGAATTGAAGCTGATTGTCACCTCGGCCACGTTGGATGCGGTCAAGTTTTCGCAGTATTTCTTTGAAGCCCCTATTTTTACGATACCCGGACGCACGTTTCCCGTGGAGGTGTTGTATACTAAGGAGCCAGAGACGGACTATTTGGACGCTTCGCTCATAACTGTGATGCAAATCCATTTACGTGAACCGCCTGGCGACATACTGCTCTTCCTAACGGGTCAGGAGGAGATTGACACCGCCTGTGAGATACTCTACGAGCGCATGAAAAGCTTGGGTCCAGATGTGCCCGAGCTAATCATATTGCCTGTGTATTCGGCTCTTCCCTCCGAGATGCAGACCCGAATCTTTGATCCAGCGCCGGCGGGCAGTCGCAAAGTGGTGATTGCCACAAATATAGCTGAAACATCGCTCACTATCGATGGCATCTTCTATGTGGTTGATCCCGGCTTTGTAAAACAGAAGGTTTACAATTCCAAGACGGGCATGGATTCCCTAGTGGTTACGCCCATCTCCCAGGCCGCTGCCAAACAACGTGCCGGCCGTGCTGGACGTACGGGACCTGGGAAATGTTATCGCCTTTATACGGAGCGTGCCTATCGGGATGAGATGCTGCCAACGCCTGTGCCGGAGATCCAACGTACGAATCTTGCAACAACAGTGTTGCAGCTGAAAACAATGGGCATCAATGACTTGCTGCATTTTGATTTTATGGATGCCCCTCCCGTGGAGTCATTGGTCATGGCATTGGAACAGCTGCATTCGCTCTCTGCGCTCGATGACGAGGGTTTATTGACACGCCTTGGTCGTCGTATGGCAGAGTTTCCTCTCGAGCCAAATCTATCGAAAATGCTCATCATGTCTGTCGCACTGCAGTGCTCGGATGAGATCCTCACCATTGTATCTATGCTCAGCGTACAGAACGTGTTCTACAGACCCAAGGATAAGCAGGCGCTGGCCGATCAAAAAAAGGCCAAGTTTAACCAAGCAGAGGGTAAGTCGGGAATATAGACATATATGGATATATCTAACTGTTATCCGTGCAGGTGATCATCTAACTCTGTTGGCGGTCTATAATAGCTGGAAGAACAACAAGTTCTCGAATGCCTGGTGTTATGAGAATTTCGTGCAAATCCGTACACTGAAACGTTCCCAGGATGTGCGGAAGCAACTGCTCGGCATCATGGATCGCCATAAGCTGGACGTTGTTTCTGCGGGAAAAAATTCGGTGCGCATACAAAAGGCCATATGTTCTGGCTTCTTTCGTAATGCGGCCAAAAAAGATCCACAAGAAGGCTATCGGACCCTGGTCGATTCACAAGTGGTTTATATACATCCTTCAAGCGCGCTATTCAATCGGCAACCCGAATGGGTTATCTACCATGAGCTGGTGCAAACGACAAAAGAGTATATGCGTGAGGTAACTACCATTGATCCTAAATGGTTGGTGGAGTTTGCGCCATCCTTTTTCCGCTTCTCTGATCCCACCAAGCTCAGTAAATTCAAGAAGAATCAACGATTGGAGCCGCTGTACAACAAGTACGAGGAGCCAAACGCGTGGCGTATATCACGCGTACGTCGCCGCCGTAATTAATCAGCTCAATTTGTGCAGTCAGTTTCTTTTTGTATTCAATAAAAGCTAAGTAACAATAAAAATAAGTTCAAGGTTTTCTGACAATCCATCTCTCAGTAGCCCTTGCGCCCTCGAAAGCGTTGTCGATTATCCAGCTGAAATTATACAAACGTCATTTCATTCCCTAGTTCTCGTATATCAATATTGCTGCTCACCAAAGATCGTTTGCACTCGTAGAAAGTGTTGCGCAGAACCTGACACTCAGGTGGTACGCTGTTGTCTTGCAGACACTGCCGCGGTGTCTTTTTGTCCAAGCGACAGCACTCGCTTTCCAGCAGGCACATTTTCAAATCAGCACGAACGCCGGCGCAAGCTGTTTCATCCGCCAGCTTTTCATTGCCCTCGTAGCGCATCATTTTCTTTCTGTTCTATATTGTTTACAAGAAAACTCAACTTTATTATTGTTTAAGTTTGATTACAAAATCAACTAAAGCATATGTTTCCTAGAAGTTTCTGGCAACGCTGACAACGATATCAATATCTATCGATATATATTATAACACTATCGATTAATGAAAACATATAACAAGATGATATTAAAATCCCATGTTGATAAGGTAAGAAGAAGAACGGCGCGAATGAGCACAAAACCATGTATAATTCTATTGAAATACCAGACTCCGACGAGGATATGTCGGAGCTAACAATAGATTTACCAAAATCAGAGTCCAGTGCTGCTGAAATAAATGAGCACACACCCAAAAAACAAAGAAAGATTTCGGTTTCAAGTGCAGCTGAGACCAATATAGCCACAACACCGGGATCTACATCATCCGAAACAACTAACAGCTCTCCTCTAAATGCTGCAAACAGTAACAAAGACATCAACAATCCGCTGCATGCAACGCACCATGTACGCCATAGATCTCGAAAAGCGCAACTTACAGTACGCAACGGACTTGAAAATGAAATACAATTCGAAACAATACCGGTCGATGATGAAAATCCAGCAGACCAAGAGCAACGGGTGAAGGAGAACGAAAGCGTGTATACTCTCATCGCGAATATGCTAAACACAGATGAGATGGAAACGATTGTGCAGCGAATTGCCAACGAACGTGTGCGTTGCAATTTCCTGTTGGCTACCTATAACGTAAGCACTATCAATAATTTGTATTTGTATATATATTCATATTCGTATTTGTATATATTCAACAATAATTAATGTATTACTCTTTTTGCTAGTTACCTGACATGCAATTTTCACTAAACACACCTCTCGAAATGCTAAAGTTTCAGTTCCAGGAGCGACTCAAGCTTCGCAGGGAGCGCTTGAATGCAACGAATGCAACAAAACCAATCGTAGCAAACAAAAACAAATCTGAACAGTTATAGCAAACCTAAATAAGTGTAAATAATAAAAGGAAAAAAAAAATTATAGCACTAGTAACGTTAACGTAAATTAAAATAATTTAAAAATAAAATAAAATAAATTTTTAAGTAATAGCAAGTCAGTTTTTATTTTTTCTTTGACATGGTAAACATCTGTCTTTCGTTCATGTGTTTTCACTTTATGCGCATGTCTCTCAAAAGTGCGTTTTAGTCAGAGGCATTCAACAACCCAGCGTAGCCGTGATCGTCTAGTGGTTAGGACCCCACGTTGTGGCCGTGGTAACCCAGGTTCGAATCCTGGTCACGGCAATGCTGCAATACGCATTGTCACGGAGTTGGGTTGATTTTTTTTTTTTTTTTTGATTTTTTAATTAATTTGTTCTTTATAAAGTAGGCTGCTTATTTCTGGCAAAGGACAAATTTAAAATTTTTATATTACACATAACATACTTTGGCTGCTTATCAAATTGTCTGCTAAGAAAATTACAATGGAATTTTTGTTTGCATCGGAACTCTATAACGAATCAGATTCGGAGCAACCGGTCGAATCCGAAGAAAACAGCGATGAAGAAAATATGGTACACATTGATAATACCATAAAAAATATAAGTAGAAATTTGCGCAAAGGAGATTGGACATATTTGGGAAGACATCCAGAGGTATTTTTGGCAATATACAAATATTTTAAAGTATTTATTTATAAGATTTTAGATACGTGCTATAATTCGCGTGATTATAATGCAAGCCGTTAAACAGAAGCCCAGCGACATTTTTGCATTTGCCGCCGATCTGTTTAGTATAAAGAAACAAAAGCAATTGATAAAATTGGTAAACATTTTAATTCAGTTAGTTCAACTTCTTATTTATTTTCATCTACGCTTATCGCAGATCAACAAACAACTGAAATGGGTGAATAAATTGATCCATAAGGGCAACTGGTCGGCTGTCGATGGCGCCATGTTGTTCTCTGAAAGCTCCGATTGTCATATGAAAAAAGAATGCTCAGGCATGGACCAACCACTTGAGACCATTTTTGAAGTGAAAAATATGTGTCCGGAAAATTTCAAGCCCAGTTGCTGAATTTTTTGAAAAATATTGTAGATATTGATGTAAAATTAATCAAATTTTTAAATATAAGTAAAAGTTTGCGCAAAGGAGATTGGACATTTTTGGGAAGACATCCATAGGTATTTGTGGCAACATACAAATATTTTAAAGTTTTTATAAGATATCAGATACGTACTAGAATTTGCGTGATTATAATGCAAGCCGATAAACAGAAGCCTAAAAACATTTTTACATTTGCAGTCGATCTGTTTAGTACAAAGAAACAAAAGCAATTGACAAAATTGGTAAACATTTTAATTCAGTTGAACTTCTTATTTATTTTTCTCTACGCCTATCGCAGATCAACAAACAACTGAAATGGGTAAATAAATTGATCCATAACGGCAACTGATCGGCTGTCGATGACGTCATGTTGTTCTTTGAAAGCTCCGATTGTCGTATGAAATAAGAATATGCCCAGGCCACTTAAGGCCGTTATTGAAGTGAAAAATATGTGTCCGGAAAATTTCAAGCCCAGTTGCTGAATTAATTGAAAAATATTGTAGATATTGATGTAAAATTAAACAAATTCTTAAAATGATTAAACCCAATAGATAAGAATGAATGCGTCACTTGCTCAATTCTCGATTTTGAAGCTTCGGCTTAGATTTGGTTTTTTTTGACTTCTTTAGAAAATTTGTGACAAGAGCCGCGCTCTTCTGATCGTTTTCTCGTTGCTTTTCCATTTCGATGGCTGATGAAAATTCTATCAAAGCATCCATTTGAGAAGTGCGACGTGCCTCGATAGTCATTTTGAAATCCTCCTCAGAGCGTCGGAAGTCAACTTGAAAAATGGAAAACGTCTTTAAAATGTTCAAACACTTCTCACACAAAAAACGCGGCAGACCCTGAATATCTTTGATCTGGGATTGGATTTACAATATTATACCATAGCTTCTCAATATATATAAGAAATACCTCAATATGAACTGTATTGGCAATAATACGTGTTAGTCGACGGCCATTGAATAGAGGACGCAATTTAATACCATTTTCAGCAGTTGCCCGACATTTGCAGATGCGACAGCAATCGGTTAAATCGAAATCCTTTGAATTAACAAACGAAACTCTTCTGGTGCGACTTCCTTCCTTTTCGGACATGATGAATATATTGAAATTTTAAATTTATCAAGAACCAGTTAGAACATTTCGGGAGTCAAAGTGACAATGTTTCAAATTTGTTTTTGTATATACGTAAGCTTTAATTTTCAAAGTTGCTTTTGAATTATGCCGCCTAGCTACATTTTCACCACACATGAAGTTGGCCCTAGAAATTTTTAGCTTACTTGAAGTTGGCTGCGCGCAGATTTCAATTCGCGTTAAGTTGGCTGCTCACAAATTTCCAACTAGAGTGAAGTAGACAAGACGCAAAAGTGTTTAATTCCAATTGATTGAAATAGTGTTCGAATTGGTCGCATTTTACTATTTATTAACTTGCAAAGACTTCAATGATAATCCCTTCGAAATTTACTGCGCCCAACAAGCCTCCAAGCTATTTACAAAAATATCAACTAGAGTCTGCCATATTTTTTGGTAAGTTCTGCTTTGCCTGCCGATTCTTATATGTATGCATGAGACCAGTTTGCTCACTTTTTTTGTTCTCTTTTGTTGTGCTATGCTCTTTCTGCCGAATAATGCCGCAAGATTGGGGTCTATTTGTTTTTGTTTTTGTTTTCTGTCTATTAAAATCTGTAGGACTTGAAACGAATCTTTATATATACTGTGTGTACAACGAAATTACAAAAATTAACGATTGCCTCTTGTTTAATATCAAACGCAACTTGTGCTGAAATGAATATAAATAGATTTATTCGTTATAGATTTTCTAAGAATATACGTTGTAGTAATATTTTTGAGTAATGATTTGTTACACTTGAAATTAGAAATGTCTTGCGGGATATTTTGGCTATGCGGAATACCTATTTCTCCATTGTAAGTGTACACACATGAGCACTTATGTATATATGTATGTAGATATAATTTGGAGGTGCAGTAACTGTGGCAACTTGGTCGGCCCGCCGGCCGGCCGGCGAAAACGAAAACATGACTGCTAACAGCCACGTAACATAGCCTTAACATAACAACGTTGGCTTTGAATGGTAACATTCGGAGTTCGTAGCTCGCTGAAGTTTGCTTCAGTTGTGATTATTACAAACAATAAAAGGAGTGAGAAAAGAAAATCCCCCTTACGTATAAATTTTGTGTAAAATGTTGCCAAACGACAGAAAGATTTTGAGGTGCAGCAACAATAAGTGCACTGATTGCAACGCATTTACATTCGATTTCTACATTCTCCGTCTTGCAAAATCTCTTGCAGGCAACACGCACGTCAGAATCAAAGTCAGACTGCGCGCCGGACTGTCCAAAGAGTCAACGCTGGACGACTCAACAGCAATAACAACAGCAGCGGCAGTCACAAGATGAGCAAGGCAGACCCCATATCACTCAGCTTCCACGACTCCTGTCTGCGCATGTCCGACGTGCAACTGCTGCACGGACCGCGCTGGCTCAACGATCAGGCAAATAGCTCAATGGACTAACTAAATAATTCTGTATACATTAGAATATATATTTTTCTTGCAGATCCTGAGCTTCTACTACGAGTATCTGTCGCATGTCAAGTACAAGAACAACAAAGACTTGTACTTCATAGCGCCCGAGGTGACGCAGTGCATGAAATACATGGACGACTCCGAGCTGGAGATGGTGTTCGAGGACCATGATGCCGCGAACAAGCAATTCATATTCTTTGCACTGAATGACAATGGAAACACCGAGGCAGGCGGCACCCATTGGTCGCTGATGGTGCTCTCGCGACCAGAGAAAACATTTTTCCACTTCGACTCGTATGGCAACAACAATACGGGGCCTTCGATGGAGCTGATGGCTAAGGTGAAGGATCTGCTGGGCGTGCGTCAGGCAAAGTTTCGTCCCATGCGCTGCCTGCAGCAGGCGAATGGCTACGACTGTGGCATCCACGTCATCTGCATGACTGATCACATAGCCGACTATGTGAATCGCTATGAGGTGATTGAGGGTCTACCCACATTGCACATCGATACAGTGAAGGCCAAACGCGCTGAACTACTGAAGCTAATCATATCGCTGGGCGGCAAGGACTAAACACGATTAACTGCTTTCTATGTTATATCCTGTAGCCTTAAGTGACCTTTCATAAACAACGTTACTAACTGTAAAACGCACTGTGAATACGACTCAGAGTATACGCTTACATTTTAAGACAGCTGGAGAGAGGAATTGGAGGTGAGGTAGTCTATGGGGTGCTTGCATCAGGCGTTGAACGCAAGCTGATCGTCAGCATGAATGCGATATTTGTATTAATGATTGTAATTTGTTTAATTTAATGTTTACTTTTGCCCAGTGCGAGGCACTGCAACAACAAAAACAGCACAGAAAACGAAATGAAGAGACAAAATCCAACCCGAGTCCATTTGAAAGAAGTACGACTCATGTAGTTTTTTGTTGGCTGGTCGGAATAAATATTTGTTTATTCAAGCCGGAAGCTCTCATGTTTATTATTATCACTGGAAGGACCGCATAATATTTCTGCTTGTTTGTCCAGTGGCATTCAAGATATGTGTAAAATGAATGTGAATGCAGTATTTAAAAGTTTATTGAGTGTCGATTGTCTAAAAATATAAAATAATAATAATAGGACAGAAACGTAAATCGAAACTATGATTATTCATGTATATAGCATATAGATATATATTTTTAATATACCAAGGACAGGTACGTCTGACCTGAACTGTTATAGAATCGATTCATTGTGTAAAGCGTATTACGAATACTTTATACTCCCTGAATAGTAATTAGTTGATATCTGGCGATGCGTTAGCCGCGATATAATCAGCATTTGGTAATGAGGCCCTTTGCATAACTTATAGCACAACATCTAGTTACGTATTATTCTCCGTGAAACATGGTCGGCGGGTTCCTTTTGCGTATCTGTCAAGGCTATTCGGTAATTCTAGGCGTTAGCTCGTACTTTCGAGTATCGAAGAATTATCGCGAGACGTGGCTGACGCGCGGCTATGTCCTGGTCGTGAATGTCCTGACGCTCAGTCTGCTGCCCTTTGTCTTCTGGATGTCCGCCCAGTACGTCAGGATAGCCAGCTGGTTTCCAAATTTGTTGACCTACACAACATATATACTCTACACGGTGTCCTATGCGACTATAGCATATACTCTGATCTCACGCTCCTGTCGGGATAAAGCGCTGCTGGAGGCGGACAGGACCGTGCAGAGATTGAACCGAGGGTTTGCACAGGATATTCGAAATGGGCGATCTGTCGACAGCACACTTCGCCATTTGCATAATTTGAAGCTGGGCTCTGTGTTGTTCGTCAGCCTGGCCAGCTTCCTAGCCTGCCTGGCGGTACCCAATGAGCCAAAGCTGAGCATCGTGCTGTGCGTCTTCTTATACAGCAACGCCAAGAATATTCCCCTGCTCGCCGTCCATCGCTATTATCTGGCTCTGTGGGACATCGCCTATTGTTATCAGAATCTCAATAAGCAGCTGGGACAGCTTCTGCATCTGGGTAGGGGGACTCAAGGATCTCCATCGCGTCGCCAGCTGGAGCATCTGCAGCATCTGTGGATGCTCCACAGCCTGCTCACACGCTGCACTCAGAGGCTCAACAAGATCTATGATCTGCTTATGTTGGCTGCTCGCTTTGATAATCTGGCATTCTTTGCGATTAATACCTATTGGGGCATAGTCTTCTCATTTAGCGTTGACGCACCTATCTATTTAACTCTCTTCGGGGCTGCGAACTACTATGTGCATCTACTGGACTTCTATCTATTGAACTTCATGTGTGACCAGACCATGTGGTACCAGAGCCCGATACAGCATAACCTCAGCGAGGGGCATTGGTCAAGGGAGGTGCATATCTAGTGTACATGTATGTATATATAGAAATTATATATTTCTCCTGCAGCTGAACGCCTTTGTCCTGTACGCCTGTACTTCGAAGCTGGACTTTTGGGTTTGCGGTCTCTATAAGGTGAATCGTCGCAGCTGGTTCCAAATGCAGATCTCTATTATTACATTTTTCATTTTGTTGTTGCAGTTTCATTTGTTGCACAATAAGAAATATACTTTATAAAATAATTATTGTGTGCACCTGAAATAATTATAATACACAATACGACTACATACTACCTATAGGATTATTAAAGTTTGTCGTACAAAATATTTTTTTAAATATTTAAAGTTCTTATATAGAGTTATTAAATTCTTATAATACAGTTAATTAAAATAATTTTGTTCCGCTTGATCAGATAATTTCAAATATACATACATATATTCCGCATAATCAGATGAGCTCATGTCAACATCAATATCTTTATTATGATGCACAGCCAGATGGGGGAATACAATACTCTAAACAATGAATTATATCTAACCCATATCAATACCGTTAAGCTTAAACATTTCGATCACATAACACACACTTATCTGCCTTTGGTACTGATAGTTCGTATTACATCGAATATATATATAACGAAGCATTGGACGGATTAACAACTGCCGCCCAGTGAGAGGATCAGCTTAAGCAGCTCGGCACGCTTGGCCTTTACAGTATCGATTTGCAGTCCGGGCAGCCCGTTGATCATCTCAAAGCGACTCACATAGTCGGCTATGTGATCGGTCATGCAGATGACGTGGATGCCACAGTCGTAGCCATTCGCCTGCTGCAGACAGCGCATCGGACAGAACTTGGCCAGACGCATGCCCAGGAAGTCCTTCACCCTATTCATCAGCTTGACGGATGTGGCCGTGTTGCTGTTGCCAAACGAGTCAAAGTGGAAGAAAGTCTTCTCGGGCTGCGACATCACCAGCAGCGACCAGTGGCTGCCGCCCTCTTCGGTGGCGCCGTTGTCGTTAAGAGCAAAGAATATGAACAGCTTGTAGGCGGCATTGTTCTTGTCCAGCAGCATCTCCAGCTCGGAGTCGTCCATGTATTTCATGCACTGCGTCACCTCGGGCGCTATGAAGTACAAGTCTTTGTTGTTCTTGTACTTGACATGCGACAGATACTCGTAGTAGAAGCTCAGGATCTGCAAGAAAAATATATATTCTAATGTATACAGAATTATTTAGTTAGTCCATTGAGCTATTTGCCTGATCGTTGAGCCAGCGCGGTCCGTGCAGCAGTTGCACGTCGGACATGCGCAGACAGGAGTCGTGGAAGCTGAGCGATATGGGGTCTGTCTTGCTCATGTTGTGGCACGTGCGTGTTGCCTGGAAAGTGTACGAAAAGATTCAATAATTTTGTAATTTAGTCAATATGGATGTTTGTTTATTGTACTGTGTTCAAGCGTCAAGGTGGCTTGTATTTTGGCAGCATTTTATAAGATCTTTGATATATTTTTTGCTTTCAAACGTAAATTTTTCATCAACTCGTGCCGTTTTTGTTCTTCTGTTAAGTGTCTGTAATTCTGGTGTTATTTAACATCCTTTAGAGCTGCGCGGCGAATTAGATACCACGTGGTTTAGTAACAGCAGTATGCTGTTATTTCGGAGTTTTAGGAGTAAAACACTTTTCTATAGAAAATGCTGGAACAATTACATACATACAAATGTACCTGCCACGTGGCCGGCGAATAACAACTAGAGGTTGCTAAAATAATGCGCAGCCAACAGCGAAACTTCAAAAGTTTGTTAACAATTCTTTTTTATTTTAAATGCGAAATCAAATGTGAGCTTAGATTACTGCTAAGTTTATGGTTAAAAACATATTGTATACAAAGTAATTATAATAGCAATAAAAATACATCGAAATCTTGATTTTACGAGGCACTAAAATGCACTTAATGTGCACATTTTACAATTCACATTCATACACACATCTCATATTCTGATATAAAGAGGACATGCTGATAGATCGTTTGTATATAGTAAACACTAAGCCGTGGTTAGATTGTGTTTGGTGGGTTCTTTGCGGGGCCCAGGATACAATTCCCAAATACTAAAAGCTAAATGCTCGGCTGTGTATATGTATGTACGTTATTTATAATAAAAGCGTCCGCATCACAGTCGCACCTCGGGGCGCTGCCAGCCGCCGAAGGCACGCTCCAGCTCCTCGGCTACGGCCAGGCACAATCGGTCCTCATTAAAGTTCGCTATGACCTGCACGCCCAGCGGCAAGCCCTCGCTGCCCAAGCCAAGCGGCACAGCTGTGGCCGGGAAGCCCAGCACGTTGACTATGCCCGTATATGAGAAGTTGATGGGGCGCGTCAGGGGCTCGTTGTGATAGGGCGCTACAGTGGGATGCGTGGGATAGATGAGCACGCCATTGTCGCCCAGCAGCTGCTGTAGTGTGGCACGCAGGTCATCCCGCTTGGCCACCATGTGCTTGTACTTGGAGGAGCCATGCTGGCACTGGGCATTGTCCATTACGGCAGTGATCAGACCAATCAGTGTATGCTTGGAGGCGCCCACCAGCCACTTGAGCAGCTCCAGATAGGTGTTGATATCGTAGCGCAAGTCACCCAGCTGGTAGCTGAAACCGTGACCGGAGTCATCTCGCATGTTGGCAAACCAAATGGCCGCTGATTGGCGTATCTGCGGCAGCTGAACCTGCTTCACCTGACCAGCGCCGAATTTCTTGCTCAAATGGTCAGCCACTCGGCGCATGGCCAGCAGCAGATCCTTATCGACGGCGGAGACCATGCGACCGCCGCCATCCGATTCCTGATAGAAGAACTTTATTTTATCCAGCTCCACTGGCTTGTCCAGCCGCAATAGGTGCGCTCGCTCCCCAGCCATAATCTGCAGCATCGGTCGCAGATCCTCGGCAAAACGTGACATGGGACCCAGACCCAAAAACGAGTTCTGCTCCTCACTGAACGGACTAGGAAACTGGCCCTTGTTCGATACGATCAACTTGCTGGGCTTGTGCCCAAATATGCCATTGAAAAACGCGGGCATCCGAATGGATCCCCCAATGTCCGAGCCCAAGCCAAATGGTGAGCCTGCAGCCGATTGGACGCAGCCCTCGCCGCCGCTGGAGCCGCCCACAATGCGGTTCGTGTCGTAGGCATTGTTTGTCCTGCCGTGCACCGTATTGTTGCTCTCCCACCACATGCACATCTCGGACACATTGGTGAGCGCAAAGGGTATCGCGCCCGCCTTTCGCATCAATCCCATCGCATCCGAATCCTCTGCCGCGCGCACCTCACGGCGCGAATATAATCCAGCTGTATGGAGCATGCCTGTGAACAAATCGGTGGGCATTAGCTATGTGGAGCCTAACCAAATAGTTTGTAGTCTACTGCACCTTTGACCGCTATGCAATCTTTTGTTGAGATGGGCACGCCCAAAAATGGTTTCAGCGTGGCCAGCTCTTCTGTTGTATATTGGCCGGACTTTATCAAGGCGTCCGCTGCGGCTGCCTCTTTGAGTGCCTCATCGTAGCGCTCATCCACGACACAGTTGAGCAACGGATTCACTTCCTTGATGCGGCGTATAAACGATTCCAGAACCTGAACACTGCTGAGCTATAAAGAGTGAGATGAATAAATTGATTTCTAAATTGACATCAGGAAGATTAGTTGTCTATACCTCTTGGTTACGTATTTTTCTGGCCAGCGATGTGGCCGATTCGAGGAGTATGGGATCCGTTATGGGCGGCATGCTTTTACCTTTGGCGCCATATATTAACCGGAAGATAAAACGAAAGAAGGTTTGCAACAGCCCAAATATGTAGGCGCCAATCATGCGGCTCAGAGGCACGTTATTCTGATCGAATTGCTTCTCCGACATGGCGGCTAACGCGGAATGTCTAACTACAACTAGAAATATCTATGTATATATATATAAATATATATATGTATGTATATTATTGGCAAATCGTTTTTATTTTATTTGTGTTTGAGTTCCAGTTCTTGACCAGGCCCATGTGTTAATTCTCTGTGGAAGAGAAAATACATATATGTATATTTTGGCGGATTATTTAAAGTGTAGATAAGAAACAGACAATAAGACCCATTGTACAATCTAGTGTAAACATTTCCATAAACAAATTTTGTTTATCTACGCAATAAAAATGGTCCAGGCTGGGCTGTTATTGAAAGTATGGAATCAACAGAATGACTACATATCCTGTTAATAACAGCTCTTCAATGTACATTAACATTGCTTTGTAAGCTATTAACTTACATATTTAATTAACCTTTTTCTTATAAGAGATAAATATGTAAAACAGATAAGTAAATAATAAGAGATTTTATGATAATATAGACTATTATTATTGCATATATGTATGTATATTTTCTTCCTCATTTTCGATATAATATTCTGTATATCCGTCTTGTTGTTGTTGCGCAGTTTTTATTTGCAAATACGTTACACTAGAATCCTTCTAAAGATTAGGAAAAACTAGTATACTACTTTAAAATAAACTATTACTATGTCTTGCTACATGCTTCATTCATCATTTGACCGTGAATCTGTATTTTGAAGTGAATAGGACTCAAATTCAACGTTCATACTTGTAATCATAAATTTTGTTTAATCAAATTATTAAAATATAAATTCCTGCCGCTGATGATGAATTATGCACACATGGATATGTATACTGTATATATTTGGACAATGAACTCCCATAGTTAAGTGCTTAACTAAATTATTTTTAGCTATCGAAATTCGCCACGTGCCCCCTTGATCGCCGCTGCAACTTCGACTGAGTCATATCCATTATCCATTATCAAGTTTATGATGTCTGGGCCTCACAAAACTTTTATCTGCCCAACGGATCGGGAACATTATATGAGTAAATACCAACTGCGGCGTCGGCTAACGTATATAAAGTCGAGAAATAACAAACAATTGCCAATTAGACCAACCTAAACAACAATCGTTTGTTATAGAGGACATCGACCGTCGCATACCCTGTATTTATAGTATATTAAATATCGTATAAAAAAATCATTTTTCGGTTTTTCTACTGGTAATATTTTATTTTTAGACAATATGTATGTATTCTATTTTATTAATCACATAAAATACGCCAATCATCTGCTTTAAACTATTTAGCTTACACGGTTATACCCTGTACTTGTTTGTATATATTACATCAAATAGTATTGTGTTCCCTCCTACTATTTTAAATAAATAGGTTTCAAAAATCATATATGTTGGCAAATATTTTGATATAGATGTATGAGCACAGAGCCCATATATATAGCTTGTGTTTTATTTAAAATTCGTTTTGTTTTCTTAGAAAAGAATGTAAACTTTTCCATTCCAATGACTCTTGAAATAATTTATGAAGCGCAAAAACAGAAATGGATCGTACATATGTGTAGTATACATGCATTCATTATACATATTTTTAAACTGTGCTCGAATATGATTTAGAAAATTTGAATAAACACAAATAGAGATTATTTTTGCAGTAGAATCAGATTTACAAAGTTTATTTATAACATAAATGAACAATTCCTAATCTCCGTTGATGGAAAAATAATTCAGTATGTGGCTTTGGCTGATAAACGAAAAGTTCATCAAACGACTAAATCTTGGCAGCTTAGCATTGTTGCCATATGTAGAGTCATTCAGTATCTGCTACTGCTCCATTATCTTATCGGTATTCAATGCACGCTGTCGAATTAGCCAACAGGATTAACTTTGGACTTTAATGCCGTTTACAATAACAAAGATTAAATGGGAAAAAAGTCAACGTCTGAAACTACACAAAGCTGTTCAAGTTATTATCGAAGCACAGGGGCAAAGGGAAACAGAGTTGAGAAACATCCAAGTGTGACTCATTGCAGAAGTCGTAGCTGCAAATATAAGTTTGATAATTCTGATATTAGTCATAGAATTAGCGTCCCAAGTGTTACGGGTGGGCTATGGATTTAAGAATAGCATGCAAAATTTAAGTGCTCAGCCAGATCTTACGTCTCAAAAAAAAAAAAAAAATTCAAAACAAAACTTGTAAACTTGTAACCCGGAGTTCACATTTATGACCAGTAGATTTAAAAAATATTTTTTGAGATACTTGTTTAAGATTTTATTTATTATACTTTAGTTTTAAAAGTTTTTCTTTGATCAGTGTACAGACACGTCGCACATTCCGCAATAGTTCCTGCCTAATCTTTCACTCTCCTCCTTTTTCGTTCTCTCTTGCTATGTCGTTGAATCAGAGTTTCGTCAAGTTGAAGGACGCCGCTTCTCTTTTCGCCTCTTTCTTATCGCACTCATTGCGGCGACATTGTGTAATTGTCTGTCACGGTCGTCGGTGGGAACACGCTCTCAATATTGATGTTGATATTGTTACAATTTCTTATCAGCTATTTGTTTAAGGCAGCATATCGCAATTTGGTCGAGCACCGTTCGCTTTCTCAATAAGTTTAATTGAATTGCGCGGCTTTACAAATGGACACGCTTCAATTTACACATGACAACAAATTTGTAGTGCATGCATATGAATCAACGGCTAATTATTAATACTAAATTTACCAATTGGTTTGCGCAAAGTTGATATATTATCAAACAAAGATAATGTATAATAAAAGAAAACACTGGGGTTTATTCCCGATAAGATTGCAGTTAAAATCATCAAACCTATCCGTGAGCAAGGTTCTAATACGTTTGTATGTGAAAGGCCTGTTTAAAATGTTATTAACACTTGTTGCGTGAGAACAACCGCTAGCTAAGAGATGAGGACAGAGAGAGCTAGGAGTGACTGGCAGTCAGCGGAAGAGCGAATTTGGTTGCGTGTGCAGGTAATTAAGTGTCAAACCTATAGAGCAGCGGGCGCGCGACGAATTCAATAGTGAAATGAATAGAGCAACTTTGCGGATTTCGGGTGTGGTTGTATTTGTATGCTTGTGTGTGCATGTGCCTGTGCGTAAGCGTGTGTGTATATGTGGAAGAGGGTGGCGAAAGGTGGCAAAGCAAACGAAAGACCGGCAAACGTTTGCTGGACAATGACATCATGCAGAATATGAAAATAAAAATTTAATAATGATGAAATAAAAGGATGAAGCACTCATGTATAAGGAAATTTAATATAGCACACAAAGAAGAACCTGTTTGTTGATGTTAGCTTCAGCAAATTGTCGCTCTGATTGCTTAATACATACAAACGGTCACCGATATATACACAAGTAATTGTTGATGTATTTATGCAATGCATATATAAGTACGGTTTAAATTTTCCACTGTATATCACTTATTTGACATTAAACCAGTTTGCCAATGAAGCATCATATAATGCGCCAATTTATGTCATTATTCCATTCAAAAATGCACACTCACACACACACACTTAGAAGTAAAGGGAACTTTTTTCTATGCGTGTGAAATTACACACAGTAATGACAGCTAATTCTTTTTGTATTTTGTGGTCTTCGTTTTGTGTTTCATGCACAAAATCGACACGATATTTGTATAATGTTCTTAGAAAATGCATACACAAAATAAGTCTATCAGGCGACAGAAACTTTACCCGCAGTTACAGTGATCCGAACAGCTGACCGACTCGTTGAATACTGACAAAACGAACCGCATTTGTCGGGGACTAGCACAAGCTTAGCACAGTATGCAGCTCACATATGTATGTGTGACTGCGATACTCAAAATGAATGCATTAGCACTTAACATTTTGTAAATCATACAATTTATGCTCTTGTAGTTGTACAACTTTTAAGTGCTTGATTCTGTACAGTTTATTTAATTTCCTATTGACTACTTAAACTTTCGATATCTATCGACTTCTGAACTTGTTTGCACGATTTTACTATCGATGGCAATCAGCTGATGTTTATGAGTAACCGCTTATATCGATTTCAACTGTTGAGCCAATAATAATAACAATTTAACTGCACCATGAGTGATTCGCAGTTGAAACCGCCAGCATCAATGGATAAAACCCCTCTGAAGCCACCAGCTGTGGCTTCCTTAGCTGTCAATAGCTTACAGCTGCCCAGCTCAGCGGCACAGAAACTGAAGAGCTCGGGCTCCGCAACAGGCAATCCACGCAACAAATGCGCCCTGAAGCCTGGCTACTCCTTGATGAGCTGGATACGTCTATGCAATTCGGGTGCTGATCTTTCTGGCACTGGAGGACGCGTGGTACCAGTTAGTCGTAGTGAACTGGCGCTTCACAATCAGGTGAACGATGCCTGGATGGCTATACGAGGCAAAGTATTCAACGTAACTCGGTATATGGACTTTCATCCGGGCGGAGTAGATGAGCTAATGCGCGGTGTTGGACGTGATGCTACCAAGCTGTTCGATGAAGTGCATGCCTGGGTTAACTACCCTCAGTTGCTAGGCAAATGCTATGTGGGTCCGTTGAAGGATAACGTTGTGGTCAACGAAGAAACAGATTTAATCCGTCCACCGCCAGCCCCAACGGAGCTTGTGCCGCGTTTCGATTGGATTCAACAGCGCAGTGAATTGACACTCTGTTTCTATACGCGACGCCTGGCTAATCCAGGATTGCTGCTAAAGCGGAAGGACACTTCTGATGTGGAGCTGGAGGTACGCGTGCAATTGGCGAACATCTGGCATGTCTTCAGTTTCAAGATTAGCGCCGCCATTGTCTGGCCGCCTAAAGCTGTGCGTGTGGGTCCAGAGACGGGCAAAATCGAAGTGGTGCTCACCAAGCAGGTGGCTGAGCCATGGCAGACATATGGCAGCCATGAGATAAGTAAGCTGAATTCAACGTGTGATGAGCACTTAACATATGAGGTGCTGAATTGCGAGGCATTTAATCATGACTCTTTTGAGCTGTGCCTGCAAAGCATTGAGCAATCGGTGCTTGTGCATCTGCCAGTGGGCTATCACCTGGATATCCAGCTCCCACACAATGGTGAGTTGCTAGAGCGAAGCTATACACCCGTGCCACACAACTGCCTGCTTTCTAACAGCGAACAAATCGACGCCAATGCGAGTCCCAGCACTCGACAAGAATTTCTCATAAAGCACTATGAAAAGGGAGCAGTTTCCAGTCAGTTAAAGCAGCTCCAACCAGGTTCCACAGTGCAATTGAGTCTGCCGCGTGGCAATTTCGGGCTATCCGCATTAGAGGCACATCGCAACATTTTGCTGTTGGCTGCGGGCAGCGGTATTACGCCCATCCTAAGTCTGCTGCGGCCTTTGCTCAAGCGGCAATCGAATCGCCTGTAAGTGTTTCAAGTTTTATCTTCTTATGCTCTAATTGATTAAAGGATTTCCCACAGCGAACGTCTTCACCTGATGTACTTCAACAAGACTCAAGCCGATATCTGGCTTAAGGACAAGTTTCAAGCTCTACAGGATGCTGATGAACGCTTCACTTGCAAAAACATTTTGTCGGAGGCGGGTGGTCGTATTTCCCAAGAGCTGCTGGCGCCTTTTTTCAGTAGGCAGCAAGCCGAGTCCTTCAGCTTTGTGGCTGTATGTGGACCTGCCGGCTTTAATACAGCCGCGGTGAACAGCTTGAAGGAACTACAATTGAAGCCGGAGCAGATGCATGTTTTTCAGTGATAAAATTTGTTCAAATAGTCATGCTCAATAATTTCTTGTTTAAATGATAATCAGGCCAGTGACAATTAGTTGCAGCTTGTTTAAAATATATAGTAAAGTTCTTGTATATCAGTTCTTTCCTATAAATTATCCATAGTAATAATGTTGCTGTTGATAAGCGCTACTGGCCTGATCATTATTACTAATGTTTTATAAATGTAATTTTCTTTTTAGCATTTAGTATTTTTTTGTTTATATATATTTATACATCATTGTTTTCAATAATTTAATAAGATTAACAAATACTAGAAAATTGTTATTCCTGACGTTTTTGTTTACAGAAAAAGGTGTCGTCGTCACTGACTAAATTTTGCACAGCAGTCGCTCAGTTTTCGAAAATATATGTATATTCACATATATATTTAATGTTGGGAGATAAATTGTGTGTTGTCGAGAACACTGAAAGGCTTTTCGAAATATACAATCATTGAAATCAACTACATAATATAATTTTGACATCAAAAACCAATCGTCGTAAACATGGCATAATTTAGTTTTTAACGAAATTGCGACTTGCGAATCATTTGCACAATTAGCCTGTTAACTGTTAAGTAAACATGCGAGTGTGTGTGTGTTTATTTTCTGTTCGAGTGTATGTGTGTGTGTGTATGCTTGTAGGTTTTGTGGCGTCTTCTAGTAAGAACGAATTGCTGGTGGCACCGTCTCTACCTCATTGTCCAGAGTCTGGTCAATAACTGGTCTGTATTTGAGTTCCACATCGCCATCATCGCTACACACCCAGGCGAGCGTGTGCTTACGCCAATGCTGGTCGATGGGCTTCTTCTGCTGCGATTCCAAGGGCTTACTATAGTCCTGTATAAGACAAACAATAGGAGGCATTTTTAAGCAGTCGAGTGAAAGCACATTATTTATGTTTTCCTTACGTATTCATCGATGCGATCCTTGAAATCCTCACGCGCGTGTGCGCCACGTGATTCCTTGCGCGCCTCGGCTCCGACGATGGTCATTTGAGCATTAGCAAGCAAATTCTGCAGCTCCAGTGTCTCAATTAGATCCGAGTTCCACACAAGCGACCTAGACTCGCGTAAATTCAATATCTAATAGGCAATCATCGGTAGATTTTGGAGCTACGTACTTGTCAATAACTTTGATGTCCTTGAACTGTTTGTAGATCTCCTTCATTTCGCTAACGCCCTTCTGCAAAATAGGTCCATCGCGGAATACAGCAGCATGGTTCTGCATGCAGCGCTGCATCTTGAGGCGCAGATCAGCGGTGGTTATGTTGCCATTTGCATGACGCAGCTTATCCAAATTGGCTACAGAGAACTCGCCAGCATTCTGCAAATGATTTAGCGAATCAGTAAAAAATTCTAATGGAAGTTTTTTAATATATAGTTGACTTACGTCCTTCAACTCGGGTGCTTTCTCGCCGGGTTTGTTTTCCTCGGCAATGGTCTTAGCGCAGGCACGGCCGAACACCACCAAATCCAGCAGGGAGTTGGCACCCAATCGATTGGCGCCATGCACAGAGCTACAGGCTGCCTCACCGGCCGCATAGAGACCGCGCACAATCTTGTCCTTGCCGTTTTCGTCAATGGTCAGCACCTGGCCACGATAATTAGTTGGGATGCCACCCATGTTGTAGTGCACAGTGGGCAATACGGGGATAGGTTCGCGGGTGACATCGACGCCAGCGAAAATCATAGCAGTCTCTGAAATGCCGGGCAGACGTTCAGCCAGCTGTTTGGGCGGCAAATGATGCAGCTGCAGGAATACGTGATCTTTTTCGGGTCCTACACCACGGCCCTCCATAACCTCAATGGTAATGGAGCGAGAGACAACATCGCGAGAGGCCAAATCCTTGGCGACAGGTGCATAGCGCTCCATGAAACGTTCGCCCTTGGAATTGATCAGATAGCCACCTTCACCGCGGCAGCCCTCAGTGATAAGACAGCCGGCACCATAGATTCCAGTCGGATGGAACTGCACAAACTCCAGATCTTCTGAGGGCAGACCCTGACGGGCCACCAATGCGGTGCCATCGCCAGTGCAGGTATGCGCAGAGGTGCAGGAGAAGAAGGCGCGTCCATAGCCACCTGTGGCAATGACCGTATTCTTTGCACGGAAACGGTGCAGGCTACCATCCTCCAAATTAAGGGCCAGCACACCACGGCATTCGTCGTTCTCGAAAATCAGATCCAGAGCAAAGTACTCCACAAAGTAGTTGCAATCGTAGCTCAACGACTGGCCATACAGGGTGTGTAGCAGCGAGTGGCCGGTACGATCCGCAACGGCGCAACATCTGTGGGCCTGACCACCCTTGCCGAACTTCAGACTCTGGCCACCGAAGGCACGCTGATAGATCTTGCCATCCTGGGTGCGAGAGAAGGGCATGCCGTAGTTCTCCAGCTCAATGACAGCCTTGGGTGCCTCGCGTGTCATATAATGAATGGCATCCTGGTCGCCCAGCCAGTCACTGCCCTTCACCGTATCGTACATGTGCCACTTCCAGTCATCCTCCTCCATATTGCCAAGCGCTGCATTAATGCCTCCCTGCGCAGCAATCGTATGCGAGCGTGTAGGAAAAAGTTTTGTGATAACCGCTGTGCGGAAGCCCTCAGCGACCAGACCAAAGGCAGCACGCAGTCCTGAGCCGCCGGCACCGACAACAATCGCATCGTATTCGTGATCTACAATCGGATATTGCTTGGAGATGGCATCGGGATTCGCTGATTTAGCCTTCTGGTATCCGGGGGTTATATGATAGCTGCGGCGCTGCTGCGCCGCTGCGGCAGCTACTGTTGCCACACGTTGCTGCAATTGACAAATTGCATGCTGATTAGATTTAATGGAACGTTACGCGATAACTGCAATCAGTCACGTCATTTACGAAGCATCTAACACACGAATGATTTGCAATTTACGATCAGCTGCTTCAATGCAGTCGTATTTAATAACGGATGTAAATTTAATGATTGCAATCAAATAACTACATTTAAAAATTGATACGCTATAGCTATATAACGCCAGTGCTGTCAGAATTTAGATATTGCATGAAGCCCGATTTAGCGGGAAAATGTGATACCCCAAGCATATTAAAATTTCAATATTATAGCAATATTGCCTGATCGTTGATTTGAAATATGCTTTTAAAGGGAAGAGTAAACTATCTCTAATGCGGAGTAACCTGCAGTTTTCATAAATCCATTGGCAATTCCAATCTGACTCAATTGGAAATATGGAGATCCGGTAGCACTGGTCCCCATATCAGCGACATAAAATAACACGGGACGGAGCCTAAAATTCTGCCACTCCTGCATTAGGTCAATTTAGTGAATTGCGCGCACAATTATCGCGATATCTGAACTGGAGGTGCTAATGGAAATGTTCAGATAAGATGACTTTTGTTTTTGCAAAAAATGGAAAACAACTGCACATTCACACACACACATGTGTATATGGTCAAGAGCGAATGTGTGTATCGGGCAATAATGCAGATTGAAGAGAGCCGCACACGCCATGGGACGATTCCCATTGACTAACGTTCACAAAGCTTTGTATTGAGGATTATCAGTTAAACCGTCGCTTAGAAGAACGCGCACACACACACACAAACATTTAATTGCTTATGTAATAATTAGCATTTAAAATATAGCTCATATCAATAATTTGCATTGTATAATCAGCTGTGTGGCAGCGGTCGCGCCTCTCTCGCATGTGGACATTGAATGTAGGGGCTTATCTGCATGACTGAACACTTAAATAACACACAAAACGCACACTAACATCGCCTATCAGAATGCCGAATTTTGATGTCGCATCTGTTGCCAAACTTGTCTCACGGGGCGATTTCGGTGCGTAGTACATGCAACATAACCTCTGTGCATCACTTGCACTCTCGATTTCAATTGAGCAAGGAAAATTGCAGTCGAGTTAAATTCAAATTCGTAATGTGTGTTGGGTTTACGCAATGATAGGGAAACCTTTGTTGCTATCTGTTAGCCAGGCGCAAATTTAACAAATTACATAACACTGCCACGGGCTCAGGGAGGGCCGAAATTTTGGTAGCACTTCTAGAGGCTGGATCGAGATTTTGAAATACTCGCTGACGAATTAGTTAGCTTGCTGACAAATGTATACCTTTGTCAAACAATTAATTGAATTGCATTGATACCTACCATTGAGGCGAATGCAGTTTTGGCCAAAATCGATGGCGCACGCATAATTCCGGACATCTTGTTGGGTGTTGCTGCTCAGCTGTTTGTCTGCAATAAAAGGTACACTTTAGTTTAGCTTGTGCCCGATCCCCTCAGACAGTGTTGGCTCTTAAATGTGAGAGAGTGAAAACGCACAACGTTGCGTTTTTGTGGCAATGTGAACAAAATGAAAAGTTTACAAACTTTTAAAAGTTATATGTCGACTGCAGTGTGACCCGAGTTTGGAAAATTGAGAAATACATTTCCTACCAGGGGTGCAAACAATTATCGCTCTGATGCTGGCATCGATACTTTTGTGGAGTAACATATGTTTCTTCATCTGTTCATTGTTTTGTTTTTAAAACGTAATATTCGAATTTCGAACTTGCTTTTACAAATCTGTTTTTACTACGCATTTTTTAAATATTTTAAATACAGTATGCCTGGCTATATAGCAACAGTTGTCTGTTCACAGTGTGACCAGATTAAAAACAAACACATTAAATTGGATTTTAATAAAATATAATGTTAGTCGCGTTTTGTAAATGTGCATCGGTAAAGTTCACGTACATTATATATATAAATGCTAACTATTTGAGATTCTTTATTTGGGTGCTCTAGATCCACACCTATTTGCATATTCCTCCGAAGTAAAGTCCGACATATTGTTAATGCCCATTTTCCAAGTTACTTCGCCATTCTCGTACTTTTTATTATGTTCCTCGACTTTTGCCTTAGCTTTTTCGTATAACGAACGACGCATTTGGTCTTCATCGCCTTCATATACCTTGTTATGGGTAGTCTACAATATTTAGATGTGTCAATTACTCTGTTGAGTTGCTTAGTATAGTAAAAATTACCTTAAACTGTGTCCACTCATCGTCACTAACGAGCGACATTTTTAATTTGTTCAATTTGTCGATAGAAATCGCAATAAATGTTTCTCTCGACTATGTATTGAGTTCAAGATGACTAATTTGCAAACATGTAATGCGCAAAACAATCAACACAATGCAAAATCAAAACAAAGTCAACAGCATTTGCGTGAAGTGGGCTGCATGTAATCTACAACTGTTGTGGCTCACTGTTAACATCGCATTTATGGTTTTGCTATCGGCTACAAAATATAGCCTACGTGGCAACGCCATTAACATTGACTCTGTCCTCTGTCTCTGTTTATGTTTTATGTACATACATACATATGTATGTATGTATTATAGCTAGAGTAGTAGGAATAAGCTTGAACTTTTTTAATCAAAATTTTAAAGGATATGTCAAGTTTCTGGGACAGACCTGGTGGACATAATCAATATATAGCAGCACTTTTAGCATCACTCAGCGTATTTAATTTTGGTGTCACAATTGGCTGGTCAGCGCCTGCGGTTTTCGCGGTTACGGAACAAAAATATTATGGTTTTGCAGTGAGTCTGACCCAATATGGCTGGACCTGTGCAATGGCCAACTTAGGGTGCGGCCTAACGATGGTGCCGGCCGGTGCTTTAGCCAATTGTATAGGCCGGAAGCTAATAATGCTGCTAGCGGTGCCCCCATACATAGCAGGATGGGCGTTAACGATCTATCCGTTTAATATGTATTTGCTCATGTTCTCGCGGCTATTGCAAGGCCTAAGCGCCGGCTGTTATATTATAATCGCACCGGTGTACTGTGTGGAAATATCGCAACTGGAAGTGAAGCCATATATTGGCAATTTCCCCCTAATATTCTATTTTCTGGGAATCCTATATGCTTATGTCCTGGGCGCCTTCAATAATATGCGATACCTAAATTACGGCTGCGCCGTTACGCCGGCCGTGTTTCTGCTCACCTTCGTGTGGATGCCGGAATCGCCGGTGTATTATATGCTTAAGAACATGAAGATGAAGGCCATTGGTTCGCTTCAATGGCTACGGGGCAAGCATATGGATGCGGTTAGAGAGTATGACGACATCATGGGAACCATAGAGACGCTTCGAAACAATAATACGTACAGCTGTCAGAAATTGCGGCGCTTAGCCTCGGCCAAGTCAATTATTATATGCACGATCATGGCGGCATTCAAGAACTTATGTGGCGGCATTGCTATCATAATGTATGTCACACTTATGCTAAACGCGGCCGATAGCCAAATTTTCATGGACTCCAAAGTTTCCACCATATTTATTGGAATCTCTGTCCTAATATCTACCCTGATTTCGGTGCACAAATTTGACAGTCGTCGAACTTTGATGATGTGGTCGATCATAATGGTGGCTCTAAATTGTGCTTTGCAATCCATTTATTTTCAGCTGAAGGATACCTACGTGCATACGCTTCAATGGCTGCCCATTGTGAGCTTCTGTTGTTTCTCCTTCTTCTTTGGACTGGGCGTGGGTATTTATCCGTTCGTTATGATGCGCCAATTTTTCGGAGAGAATATTGAAATTCTGTCAGCTAGTATCGTTTGGACGCTTAATGAACTGTTTGGTTTTTGCGGGGCGGTGTCATTTCCATATATATTGCATGTTTGGAATATGGCCGTATGTTTCTGGATATTTACAGCCCTCGCATTTTTTTGCCTGATATTTATATACTTACTAGTGCCAAATACTAAAAAGATTGACGATAATACAGAAATGATGGATGGTAAACGGAATACCGTTACTAAATAAATATCACAAAAAACAAGCTTACATTCATCCTTTGCTACGGACTGAATACGAGACCATTTGTTCTTTAAGATGCCGACGATTGTTTCATAATAATTGCACTCAGTCGCAATCGAGTTCGAATTCGAGTTTTAAAATTCATAAGATTGAAGCCAAACTCAATAAATTTCAGTGTTTGCATCAAGAGCTTAAGAACTCCCTACAAAGCTAAAAAGGTCATACACGACCTTGGAGTTTGAGAAAATTCGTCTAAAAATCGAGAACAAGTCCGATATGACTACCATAATACTTATGTAGCTGTTGATTCTGAACTTAGCTTCAATGCATGGCTTCTCTAAAGACAAAAAATTGTAATTAAAAAGCATCCAGAATAAAGTTAGTAATTATGCAGTCGCTGGCTTTATATAGCAACTGTGATTCAATGAAACAAAATAATATGCATATCTGAGTCTAATACCGTGCTTGACTTCAAGATCTAGTTCAATACCCACTTAGCCTATGTAATCTGTGGGCTTGTCAAGAGGAGTTCTGTTCAAGTGAGGGATCTATTTAAAGGAAATAAAACTGTCAGTAGCGATTTCAAACAGGACGCGACTCACGACATTTGTGACGCGCACTGTTAGTGTCGTAGAGTTGTGGTGAATACGAAACAATTTATCTTTGTTGCTCCATAAAGTGGCAACAATTCAAAGGAGAATATAAGTTTCAAATTCGAACATAGTTGGCCTACCGAATTCGGTTTGAATGTCTAACGAACAATGCGTAGTTCGGCAGTTAATTTTCTCTCTTAAATAAGTTTTATCTTTTCGGACATCTATTGACTTGAAAATTGGGAGAACAAGTATTAGGGATTAGAGATTAAGTATGCCTGTACTCAGACAATATTTCGCTGGCTTAGCAGCGGCATTCGGAGCATTTTGCTTGGGCGCCTCTATTGGCTGGACAGGACCGATGGAGACCCCGATAAAATCAGGAAAAGCTTACAAATTTAGCGTATCGGGAGACAGTTGGGGCTGGATTAGTTCGATGTTAACATTTGGAGCTGCTTGCATGTGCATACCCGTGGGAATATTGATTGCCAAATTTGGACGAAGACTAATCATGCTCTACATATGTATACCATATTTAATTGGGTGGGGACTAATTCTCGGTGCGCAACACTCGGCCATGCTGTACCTAGGCAGATTTATCATTGGCGCCTGCGGCGGCTCGTTTTGTGTTATGGCACCCGTTTACACAACAGAAATCGCCCAGCTCTCAGTACGCGGTGTGATGGGCTGCTTCTTTCAACTACTGATTGTGCATGGCATTCTCTACGGCTTTATTGTGGGCGCCTACTGTGACCCACTCGTGGTCAACATCCTGTGCACCATCTTGCCACTGTTGTTTGTGTTATTTATGTTTTGGATGCCAGAATCGCCGGTGTTCCTTGCCCAACAGGGCGAGATAGAGAAGGCAACGAAGGCATTGAAGTGGTTGCGAGGCGATAATATGGATGTTGCCGGAGAAATTACCACGATGATAGCAGATTCGAAAAAGGAGACTGCCTCCTATAAAGAAGCCTTCTCGCGTAAGGTCACACTCAAGGGTCTGGGTATAGCAATCGCACTCATGCTATTGCAGCAGTTGACAGGCATCAACGCCATTCTATTCTACGTGACCACCATTTTCATTCAAGCTGGCACGAATCTGAGCGCCAATGTTAGTACGATTATCATTGGCGTCGTCCAGGTGGTCGCCACGATAGCTGCGATATTACTAATAGAGAAAGCTGGCCGCAAACTGTTGCTGCTCATCTCGGCAATTGTGATGGGTGCGACGACCCTAGTGATGGGATGTTATTTTGAATGGCTCAAAAATAAGGATGTTGGCTGGCTGCCAATTTTAGCTATAAGCTTATTTATAATTGGATTCTCGTTGGGCTTCGGCCCAGTGCCGTGGCTAATTATGGCCGAGCTGTTTTCAGAGGACGTGAAGCCGGTGTGCGGTGCAATTGTTGGCACTTCCAGTTGGCTTTTTGCATTCTGTGTGACCAAACTGTTTCCCATCACATTAGATGCCATCGGTCCTTCCTATACCTTTTGGATATTTACAATTTTCGCAATATTGGGCTGTGTATTCGTGATTTTTTTCGTCCCAGAAACAAAGAACAAGGCTCTGGATGATATTCAAGCTATACTCTCTGGTAAATAAATATTGTTTAACCTTTCATTACTGGGTCGCATCACTGCTGAACTGATGGCTTACGGGAATTTCATTTGTCAATTTTTGGTTACTGATTTACACTTCTTGTATTTTCTTCCACTATTTTATACCAGTAAAGGTATAATGCAGTACACAATGTAGCATAAGTATGGCATAGGTGGAATAGCCTAGATAGTATTGGTATAATACATCATGATATAGATTCAATATTGCATGGCTTATGTTCGGTGTATCGTGGTGCAGGTATAGCTGAGAATAGATCCAGGCTTGATTGGCCACAGATACCAGATCCACTTAAAGAAAAACTGTTTAAATCTTCTAACGTTTTCTAGAATCTAGCACACTTTGAACTGTAGTAATTTAAAACTGACACAGACACACATCAGTTGGTAAAAACTAAAAAAAAAAAAGAAATAAATAAAAAAAAAGTTTATATATAAAAATATATAATTTTAATAAATTATATGTGTACATAAATGATTTCACCTATTTATAAATGGGCTTGAAAAGACAATATATTGCCGGCATAATTGGCTCAATGGGCGCCCTGTGCCTGGGCATGGCTTTGGGTTGGTCGGGACCAGCCCAAATGCTAATATCAAAAGGGAAAGGATATAAGCGCTTCAAGCCCAGCGATGACGAGTTCAGCTGGATGGCCGCGCTGGTTCCTCTGGGCGCTGCTTGCACTTGTCTGCCGGTTGCCTTTTTGTCTGGAGTTTGTGGACGCAAAATAGTGATGCTGGCGGTGGTGGTTCCACTGCTGCTGGGCTGGATCTTGATCACTGCAGCGACGCATGTGATAATGGCGCAGGTGGGACGCTTCTTAACGGGAGCCTCGGTCGGGGTCTACTGTGTACTGGTGCCCATCTACAATACGGAAATATCCGAAGTGGCATCGCGCGGCATAATGGGCTGCTTTTATCAGCTGTGGCTTACCATTGGTATATTGACCAGCTACATCGTCGGCGGCTATGTCAGCTTAATGGTCTTCAACATCTTCTCCACCATCATGCCCGCTGTGTACTTCTTGTTATTCATTTGGATGCCCGAGTCGCCCGCCTACTACGTGCAGAAAGGAAAACTGGATAAGGCGGAGAAGACTTTGTATTGGCTGCGCGGAAAGGATGCGGATATATCCGCAGATTTGAGTGCCATGGCTGCCGAGACTAAGAAAGAGAAAGTCAATATGCACGACGGTATGTGCCGCAAGACCACCCGCAAGGGCCTTGGCATATCGATAACGCTGCTCGCCCTGCAGCAGTTTATTGGCATCAACGCCGTTGCCTTCTATACGACGACCCTCTTCGAGGACGCCGGAACCGGACTACCGTCGGAGGTCTGCACCATTATCATCGGAATCGTTGGCTGCGTTGCCGTCATACCGTCCATCCTGTTCATCGATCGTGGCGGGCGCCGTATATTCCTGTTCGTCGCCGCTGCCGTAATGTGCGTCAGCCACTTCCTGTTGGGGGTCTACTTCCACTGGCTAATGCACAAGAACGTGGGCTGGCTGTCGATACTAGTGGTCTGCATATTCGTCTTCGCCTTCTCGATGGCCTTTGGCCCCGTGCCGTGGCTGATCATGGCCGAGCTCTTTGCGGAGGATGTGAAGCCGCTCTGCGGCGCTATAGTTGGCACGTTGACCTGGATATTTGGATTTCTTGTCACCAAATTTTTTCCAGAATGCTTGAACCACATGGGGCCGGCGGCAACCTTTTGGATGTTCTCAGGCGTCGCACTGTTGGCCTTTCTTTTCATTTTTGTTGTGCCTGAAACAAAAGGCAAGACCTTGGATCAAATCCAAACAGAGCTCCAAGGCAAGCCAAAGAATTAGACATTCACACTCACAGATCACCTTTTGTTAAATGTTCCGAATCCGCGTAAATGCTGATAGATTGTGTATATACTTGTATATGTATACACCTTTGATAGATTTTCCAGTTAGTCAAGCTTTAATAATTTTCATAGTTAATATAGTACAAAATTTTCGTTCCGAATAGATATAAACGTTTAGAGCAGAACGAATATACATATTTGATTTTACGCTGAGAATACTATCGTATACCAGGAGTGTGTGTAGTAATTTCGGGGTACAGTTATATACATATATAACTGATCACTCCTTGGAGGATGCATATGTTTCCCAATCATCGTATCAGACAAGAAAATGATATCGTCTAGGAAACTCATTAATTAACAGATAATGGTAATATTTCAACATCTGAAAGTATATAATATTGTAATTTAGGTATCATATAATTAACAAATTTGGTAGATTCCCAAATTTATGTATCCAAATTATTTATAAAAATTTCAAAATTATTTAAATGAATACTTATATATTAAATCTATATAGTATGAATATCAATTTATTTTATTTAACGAAGGCGAAATGCAGCAGAGGTGCCGTCTACTTGTTTTCATTGCAGCCCTGGGCTTGCATTTCTTAGTTACCGTTATTCCGTTACCACAAGTTCGATCCATTTGACCCATGCCACATCAGGTGTTTAACTATCATTTGTCACATCGATTTATCGATTAGTTTAATTATTAGAGGCATTGCCTTTCATACACATTTATTGTATGTGTATGTGTGTGTGTGTGTGCCTGTGTGTGTACAATCTAATCAAGGGCAACTGTTAACTATTGCTATTAGGAATGGCATTGTAATAGCGGATGTGCACCATAACTGTAAATAATTTATTTCTGCATTTGGCTAATTTGATTTACATGGATGTGTTTGTTGCTGTTCTACTCGCATTTCGTTTTCCATTTTCCATAGATATCATGCCACTTGCTTTGTCGCATACAGTTCTTATACCCTATATATGAGTGGAGTGGACTAGATTAAATTCCAATTATTATTGATAGTGACATATGTACATACATGGATATGTATGTATATGTAAAACTATTTGTGTCATTTCAGAAAATAGATTCTCTTGTTATTCACCTATAACTTAAATGTAAGCTTATTTTGCTTCGAAATATATGCGCTGAGAGCGAATGCCCTTTATAAATTCTGACGATTCTGACAGATTTATTACGTGTACACTGTACAGGTCATCTGTTAGTCGGTCAATTTCACTTATTGCATTCTTGTTAATGCTATGGTCCTCTGTTTTCATCGTTCCTCCTCAGTATACGCTTAATTACAGTTACATTCGCGCGCTTGACTATTGCGGTCGCTAACGGTAAAGTCGCGCACTATTGTTAGTCGAGCGCCCTTTACGAGGTTACTTAAAGCCTTAGCAATAAAATATTGCATCTAATAAATTTGACGGATTTGTGATACTGAAAAAGTGCGTTGACATTAAATAATATACTGATAAATTTCATTATATCACCCACTATGCATTGACCCATATGTGCGTGTGCACATATACACTAATGCGCATACATATGTATGTACATGCATATGTATCTCATAATTATCGGCAAAGCTGCTCTCAGCAGATCAACATTTTGCGTTCATTCGCGCTCGCATTTCTTGTCTGCTTATAATCCAATTTGTCATACATGCATATGTATGTATATATGTATGCAGCCTGTACATATACATATATACATATGTATATATGCTATGTGCCTGTAAATTTGTGCTTGCATTGCATATACATATGTATGTGCGTATGTATTTGTTTTGCTCGCTGCTTATCCGTTGTTTTGGCGCCAAATTGCCAGAGACCTCGTTTAACATACCGAATGCTATAAAGAGAGCACGCAAAAGCGTACGCTCTCTGAGCAAGTTAACAGGGTGGTCGATTTGGCACTGCTAATGCTGTGGTGAATATACTTATGCATAAGGACTTGAAACGAGCAACGTTCACTTTGCGAGACTAAATGCTCAAATTTGTTTTATATTTTAGTACATTTTCAAAATATTGCTAGAGCCGAAAAGATAAACATACCTATTGCAATTAGAGTAGCTAAGTTCTATTCGAGTTTAATTTATGGTACATCAATGCCAAATGTTTATAGCTGTGAAAGGAGTCGAAAACAAATCACGACCGAAAACAACCCCCAGTTGGGGAATAAGAACAGACAGAGCGCCAACATTCAGTCAGTAAGAATCGCAGTCGCATTTACAGTTGACGTTGCGAGGTGTATTATCATACGCTGCTAGAATAAATTCTATTTATTTTATTGCTGCGCTTTTCATCTCGAGGCAATTCACAATGCAATTTCATAAGTGAGCGAGTGCATAAATATAAATAAATCAAGAATACCCTCTCATATAGACAAAATGTGTCCAACGTAGAAAAAAAGTGGATTCAAGTGTCGTGCAAAGCTTTCTAAGCAATCACGTGGCTGTGTGTATTAATAGCGTAACTCAAAAGTGTAAACTTATTAAAAATAAATAAATATATTAAGTAAATCACAGTTAAATTATATGTATTTTGCTAAATAGGCCCATTAGAGTATTAAACTCATTGAAAAATCGAATTATCAAATGGCTGCTGTGTTGCTGGGGTGGCGCCCTCTGCCGCTTGCTTTTAGCAATCAGCTGGCACAAATGGCGCTTGGCCGGCCAAGCTTTGTTGTCGCTGCTCTGCTCGCTCTCTCCATTCTGAAACCTTGTAAACATTTCATTTCTTCCTATTTCTGCTGTTGCGTCCTCTCTCTCTTTCTCTGTTTTCGACTCACTAGAACATTTATTTGCTCTCTCTGTGTGTTCTTGACAATGAAAAGTGCAATAACGGCTGTTTATTGTCTGTCTGCGCGTGTGTCTGTGTGTATGGCATTGGATATGTATGTATGTATGTGGCTCATCAAGTCTAGATGAGTCTGTGTGCGTGTGGGTTTGACTTTTATCAGCAAACGAACGCTGGAAAGTAGGCTTTAAAATATGTGATTGTAAAAGTGCACTCTATGCATACATATGTATATGGATACAGGCGTCGAAATATTCAGTAGTCCATAACTATGCATTCTAATGCATGTGCTACAATGACAGTGCGTATATATTTGGGGACATTTGTTGCGAAAACACAGTGTTTGTTGCTTCAAAGCAGGCAACTACAGTTGCTCCTATTGTGAACGAAAATAGGAAGGGTACTACGCTGACCAGCTGGCATCTCGCTTTCGATCTTGGCACTTGTCCAAGTCGAGACGCAACTGCAGCAGCTGTCAACGTCAACAACAATTCATTTTTTTGTCAATTTAGTTTTGTAATATATGGCTAGAGAGTATTGTTACACGGGTCACCTGCAGATTCACCTTGCCCCAAAGCCAGCTCAATAGCTGACCTCTTTGCTTTCTTTTCTTTTTGCTTTTTTCTTTATTTTATTGCCGTCAACATAACAAGCGGCCCACACAATGCACATGCCACTCCCATGTATGCATGTGGCCAAAAAAGGAATGCGAGGGCTGAGTAGGGTTGGTGGGCTTGATTCGACGAGGTTTGGGTGAATGGGCTTAGCGTACACCTGTTTGGCATCAACGTTTTCACCCATGCTCCGTATCGTTTCACGATTTCCGTACCAAAGACGGAAGTAAAAGAGAAAAACAAAGACCAAATTTAAGTAAAAGTTCGTATACCCTTCTTAACGTAGATTAGCTGTAAGTACTAGCAAAAACTCTAAAGACCCCTTTCAATCGAGAGTGTAGAATGTTACTTAGATGAAACTTCTTCTTACAGTAGTTCTTTTCATATTTATAAAATAAAATCATGTTTCAATGTTTTTATATATACTTTAACAAATATTAAAAACTCTTTTTGTGAGAGTATTTCTTGGGCTTTAAGAGAGCTCGATATGTATTTTTTTCCATTATACGAACATATATTGACTCACATCTAATGGGGTTTGTTTGGAAGGCTTGCGCCAAGCAATTTATTTAAACGCTTTGCAAACAAAAAAACAATTTTCTTTATCTGGTTTTTATGCCTTTTGGGTGTTAGCGACACGCAATGCGGTTAATTTTCAATGCCAGAGCCGACTTAGGGGGTTGTTGCTAAAAGTTCTCACCACATTTCTATATTGCAGTTTCTTATAGAGTTGAGGCTACAGCTGAACGTAGACGCATTAAGACAAAAGAAGCAAAATGAATTGGGACTGGGCTGTGGGTGGCATAACGGACGAAATACCTAGGACAACCGGACCCGAGTGCATCAACTATATGACCGATCGACGGCGCTGGACCGAAACGGCACTGCTCTCCGTTCTCTTCGTCTACATCATGCATGGATCGTGGAAGCGCTTAGCTCCCATTCGCTTACCGCCCGCACACGAGATCCAGAAGCCGCATAGTGCGATGCGTCTGCTGCTGCTCATATCAATGTCCGTCATCTTTGGCATCGAGATGGGCTTCAAGTTGGCCGGCGGATCGATGATCTTTGCACTGAATCCCTGTCATGTGCAAACGTGTCTTCAGGTAAGACCTAAATATTTGGCGCTTCTCAACCAATGAAATAAAAATATTGCACACTCGGGTGCTACCGCCTGCATAATACACATTTCCGATCGAATCGGATTTAAATTTGAATGAGTATAAATGTATGTGTTCGCAATGACTGCATTTCTGCCATTGACTGTACCCTTCTCTCGCCACATAATAATTCCGTATTCTGCATTTTCCAGATATATTTGCTGGCCGCCAAGCCCACGAAGACCACAACCGCCCTGTTTCGCATTCAGATGAGCAATTTGAATGGTCCTTTCCTCGCGTTTTTATTTCCCGAAGTCGAGGGTCGCACCTATCCTTTCGAGCAGGCCACCTACTGGATACAGCACGCTCTGCTCTACCTTATACCCATATACATCTTGAGGACTGGTAACTAGTCGATATAGTGTCAGTCAGTCAAGTGGTAATCTAATATAATAAACCGTGTTTGCTTTTAGGCGCCTACACCATCGAGGATCTGGGTGACTTTAAATGGTCCAAAATTGGCACCGCCTTTATGCTCTTCTATCATTTTGTGCTGCTCTCGCCGCTCTCCATAGTAAGTGATAAGCTCACGATTTATACAGTCCCTTTAAGGTTCTCGGTTCTCAATCAGCTGTGCCCTTTTGTTTCCGTATGAAAATATTACGAAAATTATATGACTTTTTATGAATTTGACCTTTCACATATTGTAACTAAATCAACATTTTCGGATGACAAATGATGATGGAAGAAGGTTTTATGAAGATGGATGGCAAAATCATCACTTTGAAATTGTTCGTTTATTAATTCGATTTAGGAATAAACGGAATATTCCTATACTTAATTTAGTGAAGCGGAGAAAGATGTACACATTTTCTTCAACTAGCCTATGTTTAGTTTTATTTTAATAACTAAAATATTCCCCTTCACTTTGCAGTTGACGGGCATCAATCTGGATCATATGCTGTGTGCAGCCGTGTCGGATCCGTTTCAGGGCCAGAACTACAGACTGTTTGCATGCTGTCATCAGGCGCTGCTCTGTCCGCTGCTCAGCAAGGGCACAGCCCTGATCTTTGCCTCGAAGAAGAGTCGCTGCAATGAGAACGCCATACATAATAATGCTGTCGATGGTTGTGAGACTTACATGCCGACGGGATCCGTATCGGGTTCGGGCGCGGGATTGGGATTGGGATCGGGACCGGGTTCGGATCATGTGCTATATCATCAGATGCCGGTGCAGCAGGAGTACATGTCAGCAGATTCAATAACAGCTGAGTACACGATGCCGACCACTAAAATTGACTAGTACAGCGCGTTCATGGGCACTAGGATATGTCTATGTCGATTATACCCGTCAATTTATAGACTATTAGTTGAGTTAGGGAGAACAGCAATAACATCAAGAGTTGGGCTTGGTTCCTACGGAAGCGAGTGACCGACTATAGCTAGTCTAGTCTAGAGCTGTTTCAAAACAAAAAATATGTTAAAATGTATATAATACTCGGAATAAGATTTATGCTCATTGAGGTTTGCTTCAAACGAAATGAAACAGTTCGAAAAGTTCTAGCTCGTTCAATTATAATGCAATTTTACATTTGATAGTTGGTGTAAAATCAAAAGGCATGCATACAATAATATGTACATTTTTAAACGTAAGCGACATACAAAATATACCTAAATAAATAATCAAGCTCACAATGCAAATCGAATCGGTATTATTATGAATTATAAATTGAAATTAACAGCCAAATTGGCCAATCCCCAACAGTGATTGCTTACGTTAAGTTATCGATGTTAACATTATCAGTTGAGCCAGTGTTAAATGTTTTTGGGGTGCCCACAGTGGGTTGGGTGTTCGCTCAGCTCAGCTGTTTTATGTTGTTCTTTCAAAGTTATCGTGACGTGAGTACGCTCGAGCTTGTCCGCCAGCCGCAAGCGAAAACGTGTTTAATACAACAACAAAATTACACAACGGCACAAAATTTACGAAAAAAAATATATAAAGTGCAACATAGATGTGTTTTTGAAGTTAGCAACAAATGGTGAAACATTGAAAATGCTTTGTTAAACTTTCTACGTCGCAGCCGTGCAAAAATACCAAAAAGGGCACAGAGAAAAAGCCAGCTAGAACGTAAAGGAAAAAAGTGCTGAGCGTAGCTGAATTTGAGAAATAGGCGAACAGATATTTTAATAAGTGTTAATTTGATAACAATATGCATTAGCAACACCAGCAATAATAACAACTGGAGTACCATAAATCATACACATTCCTAAATTGAATGGACTGGCAAATGTAAGAGTGAATCTGTGTAAGGGCGTGTGTGTGTGTGTACGTGTCCGTTTGCGAATGTGTGTGTGTGTGCGCGCGCGGCCTGTAGAGATGCGCGAAAATGTCAATTAATTAACAACAGCAGCAACAAAAATAACAACACAAGCAACAACTACAAACGGAGGTTAAAAGGTGCGAATGAAGCGCAAGAAAAAGAAAAATCAATAGACAGCAGAATGCAAAAATGTGTCGATATTCTTATACAAGTGAAAATCAAAGCGACGACGGCAGCGGCAAAACCTAAATCAAAGCTATTAATAAATAATATCGCTGTCGCTGCTGCTGCTGTTTCTGCTGCTTCTGCTACTGCTGTTCCTGTTGCCTACGCAAATGATGCGTTGCATGTGCGAAATTGCGTAATTTTTGGCATTGAAAAGTTAGTAAGGCCAAAACTCAAAGTTTACGTTTAGAACGAACGCTTAAAGTTCACCACACTCGTTCGCTCGTTCTCACTCCAATAACTCTACCGTGTGTACTCGCGTGTCCCTGTGTGTGTGTTGTAAATTCCGGTCGCGTGCGCTCTCTCTCACTAGATATCTGTGTGTGTGAGAGGCTGTGCATAGGCGGCATGGCAGCCGCAACAGATGGCTCTGCCAAGGCAGCAGCTGCTTCTGCTGCGTCTACGTCGCTGCCATTGACTGCAAATGGCAACGGTAAATCGCCAAAGCTTAAAATCAAGTCTTCAACGCCAAACGCAGCCGCCTCAACAACGGCGTCGACTTCATCCGGTCTGCCGGCTTCGGTGTCGCATTTCTACTACAAGCACGGCTTATTTTTATCCAGTTATCCGACATGCGCCTCCAGCATTGCGCTAATGGCGATTTTGCTGTCTTGGTAAGTTCACTCATATACTCTGTAATGTTAAAAATGTTGTCAAATCACAAACAATATATTATACATATGGGTAGACATATATAACTATTTTTATTTAGAGCTTATTTACAGCACTCGATGCTTGTTGATAATTTTTTGAAATATTTATAGTTAGTGTTTCGATGGAAATTATATTGTTTTAAAAATCTATTTAAAACTTTTTTTTAGCCACGCGCAATTTTTAACGTATGCTCATATATGTTTTATATATCAATAAAAAGGTGATATAGCTCTAAATTTTATTTGTAGACATGACTTCTAGCCGGTTAGAGTTTGTCGATTAATTGTTAGCTTTATTTCATCCCTTACTTTTTCTTAAATACATGTACTTGGTATTTCAGTAAGGGTAATTGCTAAGTAAACTTTGGAAAATCTTCGTTGTCATAGATATTTTAAAAAGGCAAACAAATTTTGCAAGTTGTTTATTAGCGAGAATTGTTTGCCAAACACATGAATGTATGCGTACATGAATACATACATATATATGTATTTAGCACATATGTGTAATTCCCAGTGTCCCACAGGATAAACAACCCCAGTGTTAAAATTGCATGTCTAAATGTCATTTATTTTTTTTATCACATTTTCTTATCAAACAAATGTGATTCAACTTTTAGATATTTCTAAAAACTGAAATTTAAAAGCCTTGAATAGTTGTAAGAGTTTTTAAAGCGTTGAAAAGTATTTCCAAACTTGTATAGGTCGAAAAAGTTGCTATATCTAAAGTTAAAGTTTCTCAGAGATAATACACAAAAGTTTTATATTTTATATTCCAGCAAATATAAAAAGATATGGCAAACGATTTTTATATAAGAAACGAAAAGTGAAATTGCATAAAGAAAGACTATAATATGATATATAAAATATTATAATACACTTAAATTAAGGACAGTTTCTGGAAATTTTCTCATTTTGTTCTAGCAAACTTATGTATTTCCTCAGACTTCCTACTAAAATAATGACAAATGCTGATTGCATTTGCTCGAATTACAGTTAGATTATAATATTCATTATCAGCAAAAATAATTGAACTCATAAATCTCGGGACGGCATGCGTCAATGGAGTTATTCAAAAACATATATATACATATTTATATACAATAATAATAAATAAATTGAATTTGTTGCTGATAAGCCTGAGATGCACAAATACAAATTATATAGTTATTTATTTGCTACATAATTGATTGTAATATCTATATGTATGAATTCATTTATACACTGTTATATAGGGCTTTCAATTGTATCACCTTTTTGTCGTCACATTAAGAATATTCTAACAAGACATTTATTTTTAGAATGAGCAAAACGTTTCAATTATGCATAATACATTCGTCTATATGTTCATAAATTTGTCCGATTTCGCATCGAGCCACGCGCACTTCAGATTTTTATCAATTTGAAATGATGAACAAATAAATAAATAATGTCTAGACCCCAGACTGGCCCCAAAAAGTGCTCAGGTTGCGGCACAGTGTCCAATAGATAATTAAAATTATTGAATAATTCAATAATACATACACACACACTCACGAAAACAGACACTAATACATACACTCACGCACTCTCTGTCTCGCACACACTTCAATTTTTAATGTGTGTGCGACCTACACATGTGGCGCTTGCTCCATTTCATGCACGAATTCGAATATATAGAATTCCAGGCGGTCTCACGGGGCACAGCACGATGAACGTAAAACCGCATAATACTATAATTATTTGTAGAGCACTTCCTGTTCGCTCTGCATAGGCACCCGAATAACTAGAGTATAATTAATACTTCTGTTTCTAGTTAAATTAATAAAAAATATATGCCGTATATACATATATGAACACAATCAATTAAAATAGTTTAAGTGAAGATTATTCAGAAATTTGGTTCAACATTTTTTTTTTAAATCATAAAATTACAAATCACGTACAGTTCCATAACGTCTCATTAAATGCGGGTAGGAATTGTCAATGTAAAAGCTTTACAGTTAAAGTCCGTTATCAAGTTACCTTTAAAGCTAAAATTATGATTTATTTAATAACAATTTGCATCGAGAAAGGTATGTTATAGAAAGGTACATCAGTTATACAACTGACGAAAAATAGCTTACTTATAGTTCAATATATCAACAAATATCAACCTAACATTCAGTCGAGCATGTGGCAGCTTAACATTTTGAGTTAACATGCAGAGATAATGTTGACAACATCAAACACAGATAGCTCTTGTTTCTTATGTAGGATTATTTGGATCCATCAAGCATTGCCTCTCCCTCTCGCGCTTCCTCGTTTCACCTTTAAATGTGAAAGCCTCATCAATTTGCAGTTGCCAAGTAACCGTTGCGCCTGCCTCCGCCTTATCGCTGGTGTAATGCAGCAAGTGCTTTGTGTTTATTTGGTTACTTTGCCTAATCTCTTATCAGTTGGGCCCGGTCGCGCTTCGCCTTTAGCTGTTGTTGGTCTTGAAGTGGCCCGCTAACCTTGAATATATGAAATGCTGAGCATCAAACCGAATTGTTGATAAATCAAATATATATGTATGTATGTGGCCTTTGATGTGTCGGGGAAATCGTTGGGGACACACGCGTTAAATGACAAATTTAACGATCACTGGGAGAAAAAGTTACAACTGTTTGGGTTGATAAAGATAAGGGTGCTTGACGAGGTAATACCCTATACAAATGAGAATTTAAAGGGATATAGTATAATTTATGTTTACAAATTAAAAATAAATAAAAAGGAAAATTGGTAAATATCTATAGATATTTTAATGTTATTTATGCAAAATTTACACTAATATTGGATTTTCCTAACCTATATTTTATAATAATTTAAATATAAATATTATATAAATACATATATAGAAGATAGTAAATAAAATTATATAAACTGATTATAATTTATAAAATAATTTGCATGGCTAGTTTGATCTTCCTTGGGATCTTCCCAACCTATGGAGTATTATTATATAATAATTTAATATAAATAAAAAAACATATATAGTAAATATTAAATAAAATTATATAAAATGATTATAGTTCATAGAATAATTTGATAGATGCTAAGTTTGATTAGTTTTGAATTATTAAAAAAATGAAAAAAAAAAAAAAAAAAATGAATGTATAGTCACAATGCACAATTGCATAAATAATGAAATAATTGAACTTGCAACTATTATAGCTATTCATAGTGCACAATTTACTACGATAGCAATCGTCAGAGCTAAATGTAACACTAGTTACAGGGTATAGAAAACAAAATAGCTGAATTAACAAGATTCGCTTAATAGGCCTATTAAAAGCATCTGGTCTCTGTTCATCATTCTCATTGTTTCTCTCTCTCGCTCTCTCTAGCTATCCACTCATGAACATACCTTTGCCCGGCACAATACCCACCAAGATCGTGTTACCTTACGAGGGACGCTACACCCCGCTCTTTGGCGAAGCGGATGCAGCCGCCCAAAACCAAAGTGGAGCCAGTGCAGCATTCAATGCAAGCAACAGCGGTGGCAACAGTGGCGGGGGAGGGGGAGGCGGAGGCGGCCTGCCCTGGGCGCAGAGCAGCCCGGCCTTCTATGTGCAACAGATAACGCTGCGAGCGAGCGTGTTGCCTTGGGCAGATGAAATGCAGCTGATGGATGCGTTCCGAGCGCCGCTTTCTGAAGTTTTTAAATTGCTCGAAATTGTGCGCAATCATCAGAGCAGCGAGAAGTAAGTAGACACGATATCTGTATTTATACATGTGCATGGATCTATATACATATATGACATTGCCTTTAATTGAATCAAATTCCCTTGCAGTCAGCGCACATTGGAGCAAAACTGTCTGCATGTGGACAATGTGAAGCGCGGTGCCCAGAGCCAATTGGATCAGATCTTCCCTGAATATGGCTGCCTATTGTTATCCCCAGCGAATCTATGGACACAGAATGCCCAGAATTTTACCAGAGATACCAATATACTAAACACCATCTTTCAATATCATGTAAGTGTGTGTGTGTGTGTGAACGAGAGTAAGTGTGTGGCTAATGGATTCCACAATGCTCACAGTAAGTTAGTTAATGGTGTTTGCTCAAACACTCGTAATATTTCATAAAATCTGTACTGCACTTTGACTGTAACACATGTAATTAGCTAAAAGGCCGTTTGTTTAGGTGGCTAAAACCGTTCGCTTTATCAGTTGAAAATTATGGCTAGCTACATACATTTTAAAGCGGAGACCAGCTGTTGATTAGCCGTGACATTGATTCTCCACACAAGCTGCCAAAATTAGCCATAAACGTTTCGGCAATTCAAGTGGGAGTCTTTCTGTATTTAACAGCCCAGGTGCTACCTAAACATGCATGTTAAATGCGAGTTAGCTACTTATAGCCACATTCTATAGCTGTGCTAGTTGTCATGTAGAACTAACAGAGTTTACATACATGTATACTAAATAATATATTCGTTAACATGGCAATCGGGATGGGGCATCATGTAAGCTATTATGCTTAACAGTTTAGGAGATCAAATTATATACCTAGAATCGAAATCGTGATAAGTTAACATACATGTTAAACGTGATCCGAAGATTGATTCTATTATTATATTAACACGAATATATTAATAGAAATCAAACAAATTCCCTTTTACGCGCTATTATTTTTAAAAGCCCGTTTTAGGGTCGTTTGCTAAATGCGTGCAATAATTTCGTATGTGCTAATATTAGTAATGGATGTGTGAAGGTGCTTATGTGTCCGAGTATATTATGCATAATGCTTGCGATTGGGAACGGGGCAAGCCTGTGCTATTCTTTGTTTGTTCCCCTTGATAGTCCAACTACACTGACTTGTTGATTGTGCTAATGAAAACGCACACACAAGCGAGACACACCTGCTGATATGCGTGTGTGCATGAGTGTGTAGATTTGTTTATATGTGTATATAGATACTTATCTATAAACGATTTTGGCTTTATGAGTCACTCAACTTCTGTTTTGGCATTCGGCCGATGGCGCGAAATTCGATTCTACATTGTTATGATTTTATTTGACCAGCTCATGCTGTCAGAGCTCTAGACAACTATGGAAACTTCTTGAGTATATCAAATAATAATACACTTTTGCTAGGTTTCCTGACTGATAAATGAGCTATGAATAAGTTTAATACTAAGGAAGTTTATTGACAAGAGATAAGAATTCAATGAAAATTTATTTACAATTGTATAGATTACAAAAAAATAAAAGCTTTTAGCCAAAATTGTTAGGAATAAAGAAGAAGAATAGTGATAATGAAAATAAAAACAAATAGCGCCAAGGCTTATTTTCAAATCGAAGTAAAAAATTTCAGTGGCGAAAAAGCGTTTAATAAATTAGAAATCTGATTTGCATTTAACGCTTGTCAAGTGGGAAAAGTAGAATTGTGATAGGCTGACGTGTGTAGTTTCTTGTTCTTGTAGATATTAAATTACAAAGAAATCTTAATCTTGCTTGCTTAAATGTTGAATTTATGAATTTATGTAGATTAAATAAGTTCATTTGAAACTAAACGGTTTTTTTTAAATTTATTTGTACATACACTCGAAAAGTTTCGAGATGGTAAGAAAACGAATATGATATAATTATTTTACAGAAATTTTACAAATTAATATAAATTATTTGTTATCTAAAATAAATTAATTGTTATCTAAATAAATGACAGTAAAATTATCTATTATTATGTTATTATTATATAGTGTACAAATTGCAGTCTAATGGAACGAATTTATATATTTTAAAGCGCTTTTATCTTATAAAACATTGAGCTAGTTGATAAAAAACCAGATAAGGCAAATATGTATTTATGATTGTTAAAAAAATCTTTATTTGAACTGTATTAAAAACTTTCCAATGCAAGATCGTAATGCATTTTAATGAAGTCAAATTAATGATCAGCTAGTCATCGATCATTAATTTGTGAATGTAGTTAGATAGATGATACCCCCTAAGAAATTTCTATTACCTCTCTATGTGACTCACATGTCTGGAGTCTCATTACTGAAATAGTTTGCGGCTTCAAAGTACAGCTGTGAGGCAATGCATAGATAAGGAGCTGCCCGGTCGATCAATTATTTAACATTAAATAAACATTATCTATGTCGATCTAATTGAACTTTGTTTTGTTTTTTCTCGTTTTTAGAATTTACAAAAATCAAAGGTTTCTGCGGCCGAAATGTTATTCGGATTGCCCATGCAAGATACGGGCTTCAAGCGTTATCCTTTGCGTGCCCGCTCTCGCATCATACAATACGCCCTCACGCTGATTCTCAATAAGAACGATCCTGAGTACTTGGACACGCTGAAGGAGAAACTATTGCGCTACTATCCACCATTGAACGTGTCCCCAGCTGCAGCAATGTCCCCAGATGAGGAGGGTCCCACCATCACGTACATCTTTTATCCAGGCGAATTCAAAATCTGGGAATTCCTGCCACTGTCCGTGGCATTTGTCTTGGTATTCGTCTACGTCTACTTCTCTGTGCGAAAGATGGATGTGTTTCGATCGCGAGTGTTGCTGGCTCTGTGCAGCGTGTTGACCACATCCGGCAGCCTGGCCATGTCGTTGGGACTGTGCTTCTTCTTTGGGCTCACCATATCGCTGCAGTCCAAGGATATATTTCCATATCTGGTTATATTAGTGGGCCTGGAGAACAGTCTGGTTATAACGAAGAGTGTGGTGTCCATGGATGGCACGTTCGATGTGAAAATCCGCGTAGCCCAAGCTTTGAGCAAGGAGGGCTGGCACATATCGAAGACGCTGCTCACAGAGATCACCATCCTGACCATTGGACTGGCCACCTTTGTGCCGGTCATACAGGAGTTTTGCGTATTTGCGATTGTCGGTTTACTCTCGGACTTCATGCTGCAAATGTTGCTCTTCTCCACCATACTGGCCATGAATATTAAGCGGGCGGAATACACCACGGAGGCCAAACACTTGCCGAAGATGATGCTCAGCTGCACGCTGGGCAATGGACAGGCTGGCGGAGGCTCGTTGGCTCGCCAGGAGTTTCGTTTCTTTGGCGCTGCGCCTCCGCCGCCGTCGCCCATGTTGCCCTTTGTGCCGGGCACCTTCCAACGGTCCCAGTCGCATCCGAAGCTATGTTTCGCGGATGCCGGAGACCGTGCTCAGCTGGTCAATGGACATGCCACCCATGCTGCACAGGAGGCACGCATACCCAAACGCATCAAGATTGTTAATTTCTGGGCACGCACGCGCTTCTTCCAGCGCGCTTTCATGATCTGGATGATCGTGTGGATATGCTCGATCGTCTACAACTCGGGTTGTCTGGAGCAGCTGTTCAGCATGCAGAACAATGGCTCGATGAGCACCGCCTACGAGCTGCAGCGGCACTTGCAAGCGACACGCGGCGCTGTTAGCAGCTTCCTCAAAGGATTTAAGCCAACAGGCGAGCGGTTGGGCAGCACGCCCAGCTATCTGCTGCCGACGACGGAGCAGCCCTTGCACGATGTCAACGAGACGGCGGCGGAGCTGCAGCGCCTGCGCTATCCCAACTTTGAGCTGAACTACTTCCTATCCAACTTTCACTGGTCGACCATTATGAAACAGTACAATGTGTCGCTGAGTGGACAATATGTTGCCCTGCTGCCGACTATACGGCTGACGCATGCCATATCCCCGGAGTTGGCAGCGTTAATGCGCAATCCACAGGAGCAACTGCAGCAGAACTTTCAATGGAAGGCATTGGCTGCTGCCCTGGATCCACTGGACTTCAATGACGATGATGCCAGACGGGAATCACCCACGGTCATGGCTGGAGGCACACCCCTTGTGCCAAAGAGTCCCATGGAGATATTCTTTGCCGTGCTGCTCTGCTGTATTAGCATATTCGTGCTGTGCTACACAATGGTCGTGTTCTATCGCTGCATATGCACGCGCAACTATGCTGAGTGGCGCTCCAGCTGGCACGAGTCGGAGGTGCCCTACAAGGAGACCGAACACATCCTGGAGGGCGTGCCCACACAAATCGCTGGCCACAAACATCGCATCGAGTGTTTGGCCTGTGACGGCAACTACATCATCAGCTGCTGCTTGAAAGGTCAAATTCGGGTCTGGGATGGACGAACTGGTCAGCAGCTGGCCAGCATTGCGCGCAGCGATATGCAGATAGCGCATCCGCGACAGGATGGGCAGACCCTGCTACGCAAGCTGCCCACGTCGCCGGTCTGGTGCCTGGACTATTTTGATAATCTCATTGCCGTCGGCTGTGCCAATGGGCGGGTCGAGCTGTGGGAGGTGCCAGCCGGTGTGCTCAAATGCGCCTATCAAGAAGATGCGAAGCGTAACCAGGGTATTACGCACATCCATTTGAATGGGGATCGTGTGATCGTAGCGCGTCTGAATGGACGTCTGGATTTCTATCGCCTGGAAACATACTACAAAGGCAAACAGATCGATTGGGGCTTTACTTCCGCCTACAGACGCAGTAAGTTTAAAGCCTTTTAAAATATTCCCTATACCAAAACTCAACAAAAAGATAATATTCAAAGCTGTGCCTATTTCAGTTTACATTGTCTGTTAGCGCGCTGTTACCAAACTTTTAAATTACCAAACTGTTAAACTGTTTTAGAGAGAATTGTAAAATTTTAAAAGCTGCTACAAGTTTTTTTCCCGCCTTTATTCTATGTTTCCTTTCTTTACCCTCTATACCATATACAAAGTATTATTTATTTGTTTTTGTTTTTTTTTTTTTTTTTTTTTTTTTTTTTTTTTTTTTTTTTTTTTTTTTTTTTTTACGCATCATTTGCGCATCATTTTCTTTATCAGCGTCAATCGTTGAGTGAGAACGTAATACGATTCAAAATATAAATCATACCTTATCTCTCTTTAAAGCACATGTGCGGACTGGCTCTACGGGCAGCATCGGGCTGATGATGCACCAACAGCAGCATCAGCAGGATGCAGCGCAGAAGACCACCAAGGAGGAAATGAAAATTACCTTAGAGGGCGTGCGCTTGGCGCATCAGCAGCCAATTACGTGCATGCAGGTGGTCAACGACATGGTCTTCACCGGCAGTCAGGATCATACACTAAAAGTGAGTTCAATGACTTCAAATAGTTATGTGAGCTTATACGTATTTGATGATTGCAGGTGTATTGTCTCAACAAATCGGATATGGAGTATACCCTACATGGACATTGCGGTCCTGTGACCTGCCTCTTTGTTGATCGCTGGCAGCCCGGCACGGGGGGCTCGGGCTCACAGGATGGCCTGCTATGTGTGTGGGACCTATTCACGGGCGCCTGTATGTATAATATACAGGCTCATGATGGAGCCGTCAGTTGTCTCGCCTGTGCGCCCAGCTATGTGATTTCGCTGGGCACCGATGAGCGGATTTGTGTTTGGGAACGCTTTCAGGGCAATTTGCTGACGACTATTAAAATCTCCAATGCTTATTCGAGCTTGTTGATGCTGACGCCCTCGTTGCTGGTCACCAGCAAGATGGGTAAGCTAATTATAATATAATAAATATATATTGTTCAGTATACTAATTGTTCAATCCTCTTTTAGGGTCTCTCATCGTGTGGGATGTGCGCACGGGTCAGCCGGCGCGTGAGGTTAAGCTAGACTTTGCAAACCTGCAGATGTGTCCAAAGTTTATGATGCTTGCCTGTGACTCCGTGGTCTGTGACTACGGCAACGAGATACGCCTTGTACGCTTTCCCATTGTGGCGGACAAGTGCCACTAAGAAAACTAGAACATGAATACGTGAATTTGAATTTGTAGCTTTTAACACGTCTCAGTTACCAATTGCTCTCTGTTTGATTTAATCTTAAAACAAATTGTTATCTAACTGACGCATTCATTAATTTAATTTATATTATTAAGGGTAATCTTTATCTCTATTTAACAGTGGCGTTGTGTTTATTCCTTGATATCTAGCTAAATAACTAGCATAGCTTTATTTTGTAATGTATGTATGTACAACTATTCTACAAATATCATTGAAGGGAATATATATATATATGTACATGCTATAGATGTATAATCATATATATATATATATTATATTTGCCTAATATTAATATATATAATAATACATAGTGTCTTAAAGCGCCTCAGCATAACAAAAAATGACTAAATATTTAATTAACTATATTTTATATACTACATTAATATATATATTTATTAGACCACACGTACGCTTAAAATTTTCTATGTGAAAGTAAATCTGCAAGAAACCTGCTTCTCAAAAACTTTCAAAAAGGTTTTTTATTTTATATATATAATATATAACAAATGCTCTATTGAAATTGGATTTTATTTCTTTAGCTTCACGAATTTGGACGCAAACTCGTAAATGCCCACCGAGTTCTTATTTTTTTGATCGTACTCGACCCAATCATCTTCAGATAGATCCACGTCTTCAAAGGCTTGGCCATTGTCTGCTGATAGAACCTTCCAGCCGGTTCGAGGAGAAAATTCTACCGGCTCAACGCCGCGACAATCAAAAATTGCAATTGTCTTGAATTTCCCTGCATCATCAGCGGTATAAGGCACTAATAAGGAGAAAGACAGTTAAGTGTACATTTTGTAATTGAATCCTCTGCTTACCATTCGACTTTTCTACGATGTCAATGCTATTCTCCCTTGCGCACATTTTGCATTTCATAAAGAAATTGAAGCCCGCAGTATTGCGCGAATCTTGTTGTGTACGTTCTGACTCCGTAATATCATGCCATTTCTCTGATGTTTCGCCGCAATTGCTGCAGGTTAGTTTAAAGAAATACGCATAATCAGAATGCGTTTCGAGTTTTTCAATATTTTCGAGAGTAGCAGAGATTTGCAATCCAACGCGAACCATTTTGCTAAATAAAAACCGGACACAGAACAGCTGGCAGCTGCTATCACAAGTGCTACCAGACTTATTAGTAGATTTGACAGCTCTGATAACTAGCTGGCAACGCCGTTTTCCACAAAAGAATACACAATTGAAGCGTAAGAAACAAACACAAACAAAAATATAGTTTAAAAGTTAATGGACCTAAATATGAAACCATCATTGGCAGTTGATGAGATGTTCTCAGAGGGAGCCGGTTATATGGACATGGAGGAGGTGAGCTAAATCAATTGTATAGGTAGACAGACAAAAATGTCAACATTTGTGCTTCTTATTTTTGTTTTTATAATCCAGTCGGGCAGTGCCACAGGCATGATGATGGATCATTTGCCAGCACCTACAAACGACAAACACGTGCATGCTGATTTCTACAATGATTTCGATGATCTCTTTGATGATGATGACAACTGGGCCAAAATCCGCCGAACGGTCGATAATGCCAAACAATAGATTTGCATAAAACACATTTAATTAATTCCTTAAGTTTACATTAAAATTATTTCAATATATTTTTAATAATAATGAACATAAATCATTAATTTCGAGCAAATATTTAGATATTAGCTGCATAATCTTAGGTCTTCTTTTTCTGCCTCCGTCATGGGTTCCACCACCTCCAAACAGGCATTGGCAAATTCTACGAAGAGTGGTTCCTGCATGGCAGCTGTCATGGCAAGATTTGCATTATGCGCCACATCGATTTCCTTGAGTAAAGCACATAAATGAGGATTACGTAGCAGCTGTCGCAATGGTTGCGAATGTTCTACTAGTGCAGATATAATGATTATAATGATAATACTGAAACGATATAATATACAAGTTACCTAGTTGCTCCAGAAGATTCCTGGGTACAGTGTCATCTGTGCTAAAAGGTGGATATATTGTGGGCTCCTCTTCCTCATTGTTTTTCGGCTTCTGCGTCGTCTGCCTAGCTGCTGTCCTCTCCGCACATTCTGGCGATTCTTTGTGTGTTTTGTAGCAATTAACTGAACAGCTGTATAGGCAGTTATTAATAGTTAAGCTTTTAAATTCATAAGAATTACTTACTAGGGTGCTAAACATTTGCTGCATTTGTATTTGTTTGTTATACTCGCACAACTAACACATTCCATTTTTATGTTTACAAAACGGAGTAGCGCGTGTAGTTTGTCTTAAGCAGCTGTTTCATTAGCCAGGGCTACACAACTTTGTATTTAATCTGTTAAGGGCTGTAGAATCTGTTTAGGCTTCCGAGGTGCGGTCATTATTCAATAATTTAGTTTCTAGTATCTGGCGGTATGTTCAAATAAAATTTGTTATGAAAATAAAAAAACATAAAATATGCTAATGAAACCACAAATCAAATATATATTTTTAATAGGTATTTTAAGAGGAATAACAATTTAAAAGTGTTTGAGCTGTGCAGCAATTGTATTTCAATATGTGCATATAAATATTATTAATTTACAGTTAATATAATTTACTTATCGATTACCATGAATTATATCTTATTACTGTAAAGAAATTCATGTTATATTATGTTATATTTCCGAAAATTGTATGATACAGTAATTTAACGTGTGCCACTTGTTGTTTGTGTTGTGTGGCAACGCTGCACGGGTTCAAATCTTGGCTAAAGGTAAAGCAAAAATTGACTTTGCCAGCCCGTTGGGAAGTTTTTTGGAACATTTTGCTAAGACTTTTTCATTATTTTTTTTTTACTATTGGTGTCTTGCATGTCAACGCCGAAAGTCGTTTAATTTTGACTGTCTCATGTGACCTCACGCCTCAAACGTCAGTGGTAAAATTGGCCCACATATGTGTTCACATGTGTATGTGGATTTGTTGGCATGTTTGCCTTCGAACTTTTTATGGATGTCATGATATTAAAAAATAAGAAAAGATAGAAAAGAAAATGGCAAAGGGGCAGCCCGTTAACTATCGCGTGGCGCTAAGAAAACAAACAATTGGCTTATCAACGGGGCGGCCGGCTGGCTGTCTAATAGAATATGGCTAAAAACTGTTGGAAAGAGATATACAATCTTGCCCCATTTCCCTTCCTGTTTTTTCTCTTTTTATCTTATGCACATACATACATAGGGCAATCTTAAATTGGCAACCACTTCATTTCGCTACAAAAAACAGTTGTTAATTCAGAAGATTTTTTTTATATATAATTAAAAAAAAATTATTTGTACGTAGACCCAAATATACAACAATATAATATATAAAACACAGAGAAAATCGACAATGGCAGTGGCGACATCACCAACAGCAACAGCAACAATAACAGAAATAAATAAACAACAACAATAGCAATCAAATGACGGTCGGCGTGTCCACAAATTGCAAACACATCCTGCACACGAAACGGTCAGAACTCTCGGCCAGCCGCTATCAACATACACACACACACACCACGCACACACGTACATTCGCTGAAGAAAAACGCGGCACAGAACTTAGTACAGTTGTTCGGCAAAAACAACGTGCAACATTGGTGGCAATAAATGACTTCAATGACTGACTGACTGACTGCCTAGCTGCAGTTTGGGCGAAGGCAGGGGTAAGGGGTAAGTGGGAGGACCCAGGACGGGGATCTCACTGTTTTTGGGGCATATTTTGGGACACACAAGCGACGCCTAGGTAAAAGGGCATCATAAATATGTGAATGAAGTTGAAACGATACTGTATTACCTGTTCGGAATTTCGGTTATCTTAATGGAATATGAAGATCAAAGAATTATATTGAAAATTCACAAATATAAAATTTATCAACTTTAATGCAGTTCTTAACTATGTTTAGAAAGGAGACCACAGACTAGTTTTTTGTTGTTTTGTTTTGTTGTTTTAATATATAGAAAATATTAAACGGGTGTTATTTGCAATACAATTGAATCCAAGAGAAATACAAAGAAAAAACAAAACAATTATATATTAATTTTACTGACTTATCAACAATTAGCCAAACATATAGAATGTATGTAAAGCTGAACACTTAAGCCAATTTCTTGACTTATGAGACATTTATTATTTGTTGCATTGAATTGATAGACCGTTAGTTAAATATGTTGATTACCTTAAAAAGCTTCAAGATGATTTTTTTTTTTTTTTAGCAAAGATCATGGGAGATAAGAGTAAAAAATGAATGATCAAATATAAAATATAAAAATATAAAATATAAAATGATATAATATAAAAATATAAAATGTATTTAAATTTACACAATTTATTTAATAAAATAAGCCACAGACAGAAGGGCACTGTATACTCATTGAATTGTGTGCTTTATATAATAGAGTATGATATCATATATATCATAGTTGAGAGTATATCAGCTCTGACTTTATGAAGATGACTGCACTTACTTATTTCTATTTTTTGTTGTTAACAATTGGATTGTACAAAAAGATGGCAGCAAACAAAAGGCAATACTAGGCTCGCTCGCTCGCTTGGTTTCAATTTCTTTTTTCTTGTTTTTCGGGGTGAGGTCTGCAGCTGGGCAGGAGCAGATGAGTAAGGGTTAGAGTGGGTGAGGGTAACATGATGGCGCCGCTGCCGCTTCCGCTGTTCGTGCAACACAAGCGCGATAATTGCCAGCGTTATCCGCTCGGGCTGCCAGTCAAATAGGCGCTACAGCTCGAGAGGGAGCTGGAGAAGCCTTCGTGTGACTCGCCTACTTTTGATTTACAACATTCGTGCAACAGCAGCAGAAGCGGCAGCAGCAGCAGAATTTTCGGTATATGTATCGCCACGCTGAGCAAAAAACAGGTACAAAAGCCAAAGAAAAAAAAAAAAAAAATGGACAGCAAATGCAATGCAAACAGCAACAACAACAAGCAGCGAAAAGGGCGGCACACGCTAGTGGCCCAAGCCAGGTGCGGCTGTCGCAGCTGGCGGCGCCTCCAGGTGTCGTTCGTTAGTAGTTTTCAGCGTTTCTTTTTCGCTGCCTGGCAAAAGCCAAAAGCGATATAAATAGATAGCGGCACTTTACGCTTGCTTTTTCTGTTGCCTTTTCTTTGCTTTTCTCCATTTTCCATCTGTTTTGGTTTTTTCCCTTTTATTTTAAGGCGGCGGGGCGTACCTCGGCAATTGGCTAGATTGACAGATCATGCAAACATAATGGCAGCATATTGTGTGCATATTATAAACATTCAGCTATATGCAACCAACTGGCATTTAATACACTGCAGGACGGGCATAGCGCCACCTAGCGGCGAGCACATGAAAGGGTATGTGTGTGTTGGGTGTGTGTGACTGCATGGGAAATCTGTCAAACTGCCATTTGATGAGCTATCAGTCAGGGCATTGATTAAATAACAGTGATTGGAAATAATAATGCAGAGAAATAGTTGGAAAATATTCTCAAAATATTGCAATCTATTCCCGAAAGGTTAAAATTATCTAGAGATGGAGACTAAAAGATAAACAGAGCCTCATAAATAGTTAATTAAAATTGATGAATAGAGGATAGACGAAAACAGGGCCAGCCATCGAGAAGAGGACAAAGGCGAAGAGAAAGAGAAAACAAAAAATTGAGGAAGATAAAGAGAGAGGAAGAGAGAAGTACAGGAAACAGGAAACAGAGTAAGAGGGTGAGAGAGAGAGGGCGAAAGAGAGTTAGTTACTTTGAGAATTGAGCTAAGACGGAGGGAGAGAAGAATTCACATACTAGGTGATTGAGAGAAAATCAAAGAGGTGGATAGGAGATGATACGGAAAAAGATATATAGAGAGTGAGCGAGATTAGGAGAGAGAGAGATCTACACTTAGTAAAACCAAGGAATAATTAACTGAGACCGTGAAAGGTAATACCAGCGGGGAAGCAAGAAACCAAACCATCATGAAGTTGTCTGAATCTTACGATTTCCGGTTTCCACTTTACGGACCATAAAATTCATTGATCCTAGGTAGATAAAAAAGTGAAGGATAAAGTCAATTGAAATTCGAAACTAGAAAAATTAACTGAAAGTTTCTAGTATAAATAGATTGATATGGTTAATAAAGAAGGGATTCAATCAATAAAGTTTTTCAAAGGCAGATCGCAGCTGTGAATAAGTGCCGATATGAATGCATCCAAAAAATTATCCCTAGGAGTGAGACGAAAAATAAAGCTTAGCTTATCCAAGTAGCAAGAAAGAGACAGAGCGAAAGACAGACAGCGACAGGGAGCGAGGGGGGAGGGGGAATGCTACTGTAGCGCCTGTTTGCAAGTGTTAATTGTAATAAAATAAAGCAACAAAAATAAATTGATGCATATAAATGGGAAGTAGACCACAGCTACGTAGATACGTATATGCTTATACAATATATAAATGTGATTATTTGCTGCGCTGCTGACGACAGACGACAATTTTGCAGCCGCAAAATGTTTGCAGTCAATGTCCATTTTATGGTCTCAGTTTATTATTACGTACTTAAATTTTGGCCCGCTCTCTATGCGAGATGTACATTTATGTATCTAGTAGCGCTCGTTTCTTACTTGGCTGTTTGTTTGATTTTTCTTCATTTCAGTCCTATATACATTTCTATATATATATATATATGCTGTGTATGTGTGTGTGTGTTTTTTTTGGCGCAACGCCGCCGCATTGAAGTAATCACATAAATCACGCGCTCGCAGCTCCAGGAGCAAAGCGCCTGCTCAATGGCTGTGCTCCATTATGACGCGACTCGCAGATAAAACTCTGATACACAGATAAAAAAGAAGAGGAAGAGCAAAAAAATTGAGAGGCAGCTTTATTAAGCATAATATGGCCATAAAGCCGAGCCGAGTCGATTCGAGTCGAGTCGAGTCATAAGTGCCCCAAAAGGATTACAGCTAAAAAGGTGGACCTCGTTCTGGCAGGCAGCTCTCCCTCTGTCCCGCTCTCTCGCTCTCTCTCCCTTCTCTGGGTACTGCCTGCTCCCTCCCACCAAGTGATTGATGAGCCATTGCGGCTAATTCTTGGCGCTCGCTTTGTTTCTCTCAATAAACTGTAAATCATGCCTGCGCTGCGTGCCAAGTCATAAATACAAGTACTGCCGCTGTTTCGCACCAGCCGAAGCCTCTATGTGCTCCTGCCCCTGCTCCTGCCCCGCCCAATGTCCGTTTTTGACTCTTTCAGGACCCATTGATCCAACTGCACTGAGCGCCCTGTAAAGCGGCATGCAGCTTTTTAATTAAGGCGCCGCATTGCAATCGCAAAACAACAAGAAAGTGCCAAATAAACTAGGCCAAAAACGAATTCCGAATGCTCTATGGCAATAATTTATAACATAAATATTCGTATTTATTGAATATACATATATTCAATGGAATCGTCATATACTCGCAGGAATGTCAATCAAATGATTTTCGAGAATGATCTTTCTGCCAACCCCTTATAACCCTTCGTAAGCCGTATTCTATAAAACTCTGTTATGGATTTGAAAGTGAATTTTATATATTATTATTTATTTATTTATAATATGTCTATTATGATATTGGGAAGAAGTCTATCTAAATTAAAATTTAATTGATAGTTTTCGCTTTATCAAAACGGGAATAATTATTACAACTTTCAGATTCATTTTTTGAATCATGAGCTTCATTGCGACTGCAGCCTTAGTAATACGATTTAAACTATTTTAGCAGACTATCCTCACTTCAAATTAACTGTCAATAACCCGCAATTCGAACATGTGATTTAATTACAAAAAGTTGGATTATATCTAATAACCTAATGATTTGATGTTACATAATCAGGTATCCAGACTTAATTATCTTTAATAATCTTTAGCCTGTGGTATCTGTAGTTAATTCATTATATTTATAATATTGGGCACTTTCAATGATACAATTCAATGATTGAACTGACAATATTTCATAAATTATTTGAATTATCTTATAATATGTGTTACTTACTTGATTTAGTGACAACTAAGCCCCGTTGGTTAGTGTAACACGCTCACATTACAGCATCTGAAAAACGCGACAAATGGCCAAGGCGCGAATTGTTTGACAACAACGCTGAACCACGGACTAAGAGTAGGTCCAACGGGTGGGCGCACCATCTATCAAAGCGGCCTGGCAGCGTGCAAATTGAAATGGCAGCAGTAGCAATTATCGCAGCAGCAGGAGCAGCAGGAGCAGCATCGCCAACAGCAGTGGCCGTAGAGAGAGTGAAAGAGAGAGAGAGAGGGAGGGGAGAATACTTTTGAGCGCAACGCGTCATATGTCTCGAATTGGCTTTTGATCATTTTTGCCGCTAGATTAGGCTCAACTGGTGATATATAACTGAATTAGCGCTGCGGGGCACTCGCTTTCATATACACACATGTCCATATTCATGTGACGGTAGGCTGCACGATGTAAAGAGAGTATATTGGCTTTCTACATTGTATGCCTATCTGTATAACCAGACTAAAAGAACTATAATTAATGCGTCCTTTCGTTGGATTCGAAATAATATTTTCTGGATATTAAGAGAGTTTGTAGTATATCTATTGAAGAACTATAAAGTTAATTATATTTGAATACTTATGAACGAGTATTATGCAGTCGATTGGATTGGACAGCAATATTTATACTTGTTGTTTGACGAACTCAGTCAAGGGCTAAACAAATATAGAGCCCTTCTTCCACGTCTCTACTCTCTCTTTGATTATCAGTCTGGCATTAGAGTTGAGTCGTTCCGAACGTGTTCAATTGAGCATTTCATTCGATTTAGCTCTGGTACTCTAATACACTCAGGAGATGCATACATAACAGATTTTCTTATAATTTCTCTTATAATTTGAATCATTCCTGTATTTTACTCGAACTTAACCTGAATGAAATATTTATTTTCGGATACATTTTCTATTTGTACTGTTCCTTATTTGTTGTTCACTCTTAATTTTTGTTATTTAAAATCATAAGGCTTATGAGTGATCATCAATCCAATTCGTTTATAAATTATTTTAGTTGCTACATGAACTTTTCCTATTGAGCTATTGAGCTATGTAGAGATGTACCCTTGTATGATGCTGGAGCTGGTGAGTTTGTAAATCTGAGTCTAATGCACCATTGAGCTGGAGTTCGCAGCGCTATCCTGCAGCTCTTCGGTCGTCATTTTTAGAGGCTTTAGGCTCTCTTTTTTTCGACTCTCTCGACTGCAGTGCATCTTTTCGTCATGGCGTTAGATTTATGAACGACCGCCGACAAGTCGCAGTCCTTCGCTGCCTTCGGCCTGACTGGGCAATATTGTAAATCATTTCCAAATTATTTAGTCGCTCTCTATTCATATATGTATTCATATTTTTGGCGCCTTTGCCGTGCCGCGCCGCGCCGAGCGGCGGAACGAGTGCGGCACGTGATTGCGTTATAAATTATGAACCACTAGATTTGCCTGCCCTCAATTTCTGACTTTACTTTTCAGTTCTCCTTTTTTTTTGCAGTTAGTTTTTGGTGGTCGTTAAAGTTGAAAACAGGAACTTGCTTATCTATAAAATATATGGTCTTGGCTTTAAAGCAAATATAAGAACACTTGCCATTAAGTTAATTAAGCTGAATTTGTTTATCACGTGCTCAGCCATGCACATGCGACTTGATAAAATAATATTGTAAAAATATGATATGCGCAGCTTGATAAAATCATATTGTGAATATATGAAATGCAACAAATTTCATAAATGCCCGAGAGCTTTTAAGTACTCGTATATAAATGGTTGGACATGTCTATTGCCGAGGCCGATCATTATCATTATTATAATCATTGTCATTATTATAGTTGCAATTATTTTTGTTGGTCGGCTGGCCAGCTGCCTAGCTGGCTTGCTGGCTTGCTGGCTTGCTGGCTTGCCCCCTCCCAAATGCAGCTGTTGAAATTTTTGTAATGGCTTTTATTGACTTGCGCCAAAAAGCAGGCAACACATTTTGCCCACCATCGACCGCTAATGAGCTACGCGACTGGTGGCCACGACTCGACGCGCAGTTGATTTTCAATTTATTTTAAAGCACACGAAATGCACGCATTTATTATGCGAGGGCCAGCTATATACTAGGATAAGCACAGAGTTTATGTGCCAATTAAATACCCTGTAATTGGTCGCCAATTAAGCTGGGGCGTGCCGGCTAGTCGATTGACTGTGTTGAGTCACTTTGAAAATATTAATGATCTATAAGACTAGGAGGAGGCTGATACCAATTTATTTTCTTTGGTCAGTTTGAGAGGCGCTGAGCTTTAGAGTAAAAAAAAAACTGATGAACCATCGCGTATTCAGAGATACTATCTATGGTTCCGCTGCAATATTTCCTTGTTTTTATGTGCATTTCTTGCAGGGTATGAATTGATCCTGCACTAACTTCACTGATTGGTTTTCTTTTTATTGTTATCATTATATTTTTGTTAATTTTTTATGTATATGTATGTATATACATATATATTTTTTTTTATACTCTTGGCTTTATATTTATTTTATTTCCTTTGCCGCAGTGGCACAAACTCATTTTCCCCAATTGGGCATATAAGTCCTGCGGCTGCGGCACCCGCTCTTGCTGACTCCCCTCCCCCCTTCTCTATCACTCTATCTCTTTCTCCGTGAGCTGTGCAAATTGAAACACTCGCAGTCGTTACGCGGCATTCTCTCTCTTTTGGCCAAGTCGTTTTCATTGCGTGGTCGCTGCTGTGGCTCTTATGCAGTCCACTCATTCATGAATGCATTCAACATGGCCAACAGATGGACGAGCAGCAGGAGCAGGAGCAGGAGCAGTAGGAGGAGGAGCATTGCAAGGAGTGGGGGGTGGATGGCCTGGCAATTTAACAGCATTTACTGTAACACGTGTAATTATTTCATGAGATTTATCTGCAGCACATTGGCCACAAGCAGCAGCAACAGCAGCAGCAACAGCAGCAGCGGCAGCGGCAGCAGTTGCCGCGTGTCTCGCTGCACTTTGGGTAAATGCGACAAAAATTCCAATGGCCAGCGATGGGGCCGCAGCGCAAACAAAAGTAAACTGTTGGCGTGGCATGCCACAAGTGACCGCAGGTCCAGGCACCATGCATAAACCAGAGCATCTTACGGCCTTCTCTGTCTGCCGTGCTTGTTATTGTTGTTGCTGCTGCAGCTGCAGCTGCTGCTACTGTTGTTCTTGTTGCTGTTGTTGGTGTTGCTGTTGTGATAAGCTGCCACGCGGTACGCACGCATCCATTTTTGGGCCGCAAGCTGAGCCGCGTCCTGGTTGCAGCTTCTCGTTTTATTTTTTTTATTTTCAGTTGTCAGACTTTTGTGTGTGGCTGGTGTATTTTTTGATACCCTGTAATTTGAAAATGGGGTGTATACTATAGTATAAGCATGAGTTCATTGTATCATACGATGTGGTTTCTGGAAAATCTGAGGATTTTGAAGTAGACGATTATGTTCTTAAAACGCCTTGTTAAAGACTTTCTAATTTGGTTCTAATTTCAAATTAAATTCATTCATTTCTGTACGAATTTACCAAAATTTATATTCCATTCTATGTATTTAGAAACATTTTCTAGCTAATTGATAATTGAATTTCTATGTCTTTAGATAAGCCCAGTAAAAGATCGTAGACATATTATTTCAGAAACTGAAGATTTCAACAGTTCCTCTTATTTAAAATTATCTTTATATACATGTATCAAACAGGATATAGTTTTACTTCATTGTTGCTTAGAACTGTTTGTGAGTTATTGTGGGTTATCGGAGTTAACGATATCGATAAGCCTTGAATGTTACAATTTATTCTTATCTATTTCATTTTAAGAGATAAGGCAAGCAACAATTAACATGCTTTGGATTTTACAAGTGACAACAAAAGCTGCTCTTAGAATAGCATCTTGAATATATAAATTCATAAATATTCATTCTTATAGAACTGTTAGCATTTGAGTATTTGTCAACGTAGAGGAATCACAGCAGACAAGTTAGACGTAGCTAGTTACAGGATATGTGCTAGTCGTTCACTGTTGGCGACTGTGAGTTTACTTGATTCGCATTTGGCATTTGGGGCGCAGTCGTGCGTCAACTTACAAGGCGCACGCAGCGCCATCTGTTGTGGTTTATTTGCGTTAAAATGATTGGATGCACATCATATCTGCGACTGCTGCAACACAGTGCAACACGGCAACAGTCCGGTGGCCGCTGTCCGCTGTCCGCTGTCTGCTGTCTGCTGTCCGTTGTCCGTTGCTCGTTGTCCAGCCCGTCTCTGTGCTCCGTTCGTTCTTTTGTTGGACGTTGCCAGCTCGTAAATTCTTTTGCATGCCTCGTGCAGCCGGTGCGATAGGCGCATTTCTCCTGCTGTTGTTGCTGTTGCTGTTGTTGTCAGCCATTTCCAGGTGCTTTATGAGCCCTGTTGTGGTTGAGCTGCAGAGTGCATGGCTGCCAGAGCGGGCCAGGGGCATGCGGCTGTTGCATATTTAATATGCAAAGCCATGGGCCAAGCGACGCCGTGTAGAACTTGCAGACGCTGCGACCAGGCAAAAAAAAAACAAAATAAGAAAACCCAAAAATCAAAACCAACTTGAAGCCTCGTGTCCAGCCCGTGCGGCTCACACAGTGTGTTATCAGTTTTTCGGTAGCTCCCCTATATATACGTATATATTAATATGTATACATGTAGCGAACCTATATGTCGCACTTTTACGAGATATGCAGCTACTCCTCCTGCTCCTCCTCTTGTTATTGTTGTTGTAAGTGTCCAAGCCGAGCTGGCGCTGCTCGTGCGTTGACAAAATATGCACTGCACGAAAGGCAATAAAGTCAATATATAAGAATATCATATAATTGTAATATTTATATATGAAATATTACATCAAAGTTTTGCTTTTGGCTTGAGTAATATTCATATTGAAATAAATGGATTGCTTTTGACTCAACTGCCTGAAGAGGTGAGCCACTCTCTACCAAAAATTATGCAAAGAAATGTTTTAAAATTATGTGGAATATGAACTTGCATTTTTAGAAAGGTATTTTAAGAAATTATTTACTTGTTTTTATGTTAAAAATCCAATATTATAAAGTTTTTTCCATTTAATTAAAAGAAGGTAAAAATAGTATAATTGTTACATGTAAAATAAACAATAAATAAAATATAATATAAGCCCCTTAAGTTATAGTAGCTTATATATACAATATTTGCATAAATATATATATATATATATGTAACTGTTAACTGTGTAATTGGAGAGGTCATATGGAATACAATCAGTCTCCCATAAAGTCGTTTTGCTAGTCATAAACGACTTCGACTTATCATCAGATTTTTTCGCTAAGTGTATTATGCAGCTCATCAAAGCGACTGTGGCACGCGTTCGCATGCATAACTTGGCTCATCTCACTAAGCTGGCCAACAAGTTGTGCATCTGTAGCTGTCAGTCCTGGCCAGGCTGCGCCTACCTGGTGTCCATGTCCATGGACCATGGATACACAGAGGCGCAGCATGTCACCAAAAGCAGAATTTCATCTCCGTGCCCCTGCTCCGTGCTCCTGCTGGCAGCTGAATGCTGCCTGCCCTCTGCTACACACTCGCTCTCTTTCGGTTGCAATGCCCGGGAGGATTTTCAATTTTACTGCATCATAAATTAAATTACCTCTTTCGATGTGCAATGTGCGAGACCTGGGCCCATATTTCGTTGCGGGGCCCGGCTACATTTTATGACCGCAAAAGAAACGCAACAAGAAAGCGGTCAGAGTAGCCCAGGGGCGGCTCAAACGGGGGGCGGGCCGTGCAGACCTTTGACTTTGCCAAAAACTGCCAAAGGTATGCGCAAAAATGCACAAAACCAGGCTGGGGCTCGGTTGGGGCTTGGCTGGGGCATGCTTTTCAAGGGAGACTGTGACTGCGACTGCGACTGCTACTGCTACTGCGACTGGGACTGGGGCAAAGCAATTCCCAAACTGCAGCAGAAATGTACAACAAGAGCCGCAGACAACGAACCTAACAGCACGACTGCGATGAGCACTAAAAATGCAACATTACGTATACGCAGTGGTGCACCGCCAAAAACACCAATAAAAAATACAAAACCCACATATACCCCATTGACAATCCTCTCTCATTCGATGCTCCATGGCTTCTAATGAAATCAGTAATGTACCAAAATCAAGATTTTTTCGCTTTCAAATACCCTGTAACCCACAAGTGGCTGTAGCGTGGCATTAGTTGCCTCTGCTAATCTGTTAACGTGGCTGGGTCATGAGTCATCAAATAAAAAAAATGTTTCATTTAGAAAAATATAAAAACACTTGATGGCGAAAATGAAAAAAAAAAAAAATAAATATTTGCAAGATTTACTTGGTATATATTAAAAAAAGATTTATTTATTATATATTTATTTGACTTAAATAAAATATGTATATTTTTTCAATAAAAAGGTTATTCATTTTAGATTTAAATAAAGCAAAAAATTAATTTTAGTAATAACAAAAAGTAAATGGCTAAATATTTTTTTTTATTATAAATTAATAATATAATAATATACAAATTATTAATAACAAATATATATATATATATATATATATATATATATATATATATATATATATAT